>JAJOZX010000348.1:327500-790000 GCA_023014485.1 Bathynomus jamesi
TAAGAGCAACTGAATGTCAGATTGTTGAATTCTTAAAAGAAGTCAAAATTCGTTACAGCTAGTGTCATGGCCGTTTCTATCATTTTTGGGGCAGTAGACCAGATTTTTTGGGGGGGCCCCAACCCCATTAGAGCTGATCATTTGCCAGATATGCATTAAAACATCTGCCTTATATATGTATAATGTGATATATATATATATAATATTATATATATATATATATATATGATTCACGGAAATTTCATCGCCAGAAATCTCATCGCCGGAAATTTTATCGCCGGGAAATTATATCGTAAAGAATTTTAATCGCTAGGAATTTTGATCGCAAGGAAAATACATCGCCACACCACCTAACCTAACCTAACCTAACCTAACCTAACCTAACCTTTCTCCCATCTTATCTTCTTAAAACAGGCATCTGCATGCTAAAACTAACCATTTTAATCTGGTAACCTTTCTCCCATCTTAGCTTCTTAAAACAGTCACCTGCATTTACGTCAAAAAGGGCCAAAATGAGACACTTAATCATAATCTTATAATTATCAGTCCCATGATCGTTTAAAGCTTCGCATATATAACTTATATTATGTTTACAATTAACAATAACAATCATTTTTATTTGTATAAACAAATTTGCATAACAAAAGTTAAGAACATAAAATTATTAAGAAAAATTAATTAAATGCAAATCTTGTTAATATATATATCTATATATATGATGAATAAAACCACGAAGGAAAGGAAACACAAAACGGTGCTCAAGCGCTTTCGTCTAATGACATCCTCAGGAACACTGAAATACATAAAAGGTTACGGCCTATATATAGGTTACAGAAAGAGAAAAAAATATAAATAAATAACATACATACACACAAACATATATACATATATATATATACATACATATCTACACACATACACATATATATATATATATATATATATATATATATATATATATATATATATATATATGCAATAAACGGAGAAGTAAAAATAAAAATTAAAAATTAAGGATTAGAGGATTAACAAAGAGGCATATCGATTTTTAGCAGAAGATCAAATGAGTTATAAAAATAATACAAATTTATACTAGAGATACACCCGGGTTTAACACTTTGCCTTTTTAGAGTCAAGTTTCGATATATATAAAAATAAATTGAAGATTAAAAGTTAATAAAGTAGCTTACAAGTTTACCAAAGATTAAGTGTCCTACCCTTTTTATCTAGGTTTGTTTTGAAGGAATTCAAAACAACAGGATCGAGTTGAAAAAGATCTTTGCTTATGTTGAAGTTATTTGAAAGTTGAATAATGGCAGACTCAAGAATATTTCTATTATATTTAGAACATTTTTTAAAAAAAATTTTAAATTATTTTCTATTGCGCGGCGATGTATTTTCCTAGCGATGAAAATTCCTAGCGATGAAAATTCTTGGCGATGAAATTTCCCGGCGATGAAATTCTTGGAGATGAAATTGTCGCGATGAAATTTGCGGCAATGAAATTGTGGCGATGAAATTTCCGGACACAGGACGAAGAGATGGTACATTAGGGCATATCATACTCTGGGTTCAGGGTTGAAATTTTGGAAAACAAAGTGGCTAATATGTATTCTTCTGTAAAAATTAATTCTAAGATGGGTTTATTATTTGCAACTTTTCCGAAAAATCTCATTTTCATGGTCAAAATCGCGATTTTCTGATTTGAAGGCTGCCTAACGCAGCCTCAGGGCACCCAAACCAAAGCGCGCAGCTGTTCTGCATATGATTTAGTCTAAAAGCTACTTTTCTGACCTCATCCTTGCTTTCTTGCGTGTTTCAACACCTCTGGGTGCTGAAAAATGTTTAGATTTCACGTAAAACTTAAGAATTTTAAGTTTTTCTTCAAAGAATAGGCGCGGCTCACCAGTTCTATTCTGATCGAGTAGCGGGAGACTTGCCACCTCCACGTGTAGGTTTACACGCCTGTTCTTCCTGGATCCCTGAAAAGCGTGGCCTCATAAAATCTTATATTATGATCTTATGAGGACTTTCAGCTCTTATGAGCATTAACGATGGCTTCAGCCTCTTCATCAGCCACTCGAACCTGAAAAGCTCTTAAGTATGTTCTGCTCCAATCTGAACACTGGGAGCATTTCTCGATGGTCTATCCTGGATCTCACCCACCCATCTCTCCTCTCGTGACCGTACACAGCTTGGGAAGCAGTTGAGACTTCCTGTACAGCTCTCTCGCAGAACTGAGTATGAACAAAGAAAGCGTCCACTTCGAGTGGAGTTTTCCTGAGATCCTCGATCTCAGTCAAGGTCATCTTGCAGGTGAAAATAGGCTCGTAAATATTCTCTGATTCCCAGTTGATGAGATCCTCAGGTGAAGTGGCTTGCAGATTGACTTTGGGATTTTTATGGGGCCTCACTGTCGTATCACCAAAGTCTCTTCCTTCTCTGATCTTCTCTTTCTGGCTCACAGCAAAAGCTCTCTGATGCTCATCCTCACTGCACAGGAATGAAGCCGGGATGTTTCCAGGATGTGCGTGGTAAGCTCCTCTTATCACTGCAGCAGAGATGATGTTCCTGACCTCGGTAGTCTGGTTCCTCAGCAGCCTCAGGCTTGAAAAAACGTGTGCAGGACCAAATTTGAGGTGGTGCTTCACTTTGATGTCGTAGTACATTTTGAAGTAGAAGTTAAGGCAGAACTTCACGAGGACCTCGAGCTTCCTCAACACCTCCCCCTTCAGTCCGTGCTCCCTCGTCCACAACAACAAGATGGCCTGTGCAGTAGTGAGCCACCTGGATTGGTTCAGAGGTCCGCACTTGAGACCAGCCAACTGTGGACTGAGACTTCCAGACTTGATGGCTTTGATCAGAAGATAGCAGTTGTGCTGGTCTGTGGAGAGAGATTTGACTATCTCTACTGGCAGCTCTATGATATCTTCAGTTCCTTCCACTGGTTTGAAGTTGAAGTTGACCTCAAGTTCATTCACTTTCTCAAGAAGTTTTCCAATAGGCCCACTGAAGCCTGACCGGGGAGTTACTGGGCCGTCCAGCTTGATGATTAAGTGCCTCAGGGGGAGCTCGTTCACATGGAGCTGACAGATCATCCAGTGGCACTTGCGACCCAGCATCTTCTCCACTAGGGCTATGGCGCCTCCAGACCACCCCGTGTTGATGTTGGTAGAGTCTCCTTCAATCATTACAAGGCTCTCGTCAGCTCCGTGATCCAGAAGCCACTCATGCAGGCCCTGAGCGATCTTATGAGCAGGCTTTTCTCCTTCCTCAGGTTCCTCGGGAGTGAAATGGAAGAGGTACTTTCCTTGAGGCTTCCACGTGATAGTGTAATGCTCCTCGATCACTTTGCCAAGATGAACTCTCCCTGTCACTTCGTCATATTTCAACACCTTTGTGTTCCTATCCTGCTTGCCATCAAGGAATATCCCAGAGATCTTCTCCTCCTCTGACCTCTGCGTGAGAGCTTCAACTGATGAGGCCATTACTTCCTCCTTGGCCCTCCAGACTTCCATGCCATCTATGGCCAAGTAAGCCTTGTCTTTGGAAAGATGACCGGCCTTACCGAAAAAAATGGCGTCCACTCACTTCTACTTCACAATTATAACTGGCGTAATTGCTCAGAGCCATCTATTGAGAGAATGTTGAACTTCGCCTTCTGCGTCCAAATGGTTACAAAGATTCAAATGGAGTAGATTTTTTTTCTTATGTACGTGTATGTATTAAACCTGTGTAAGAGTTAAGCAAAGTTAATGTGTCTAAATGGCAACAAATTACGACAAAGGGTTAAAAATATGAGGTTGTGTTCAACTGAATATTTGGTATTTCAGCATAGAACAGAAAACCGCGATTTTTGGGAAAAGTTGCAGAAAAGAAACCTCTCTTAGAATTAAATTTTACATAAAAATACATATTAGCCAGAGTGAAATTCGGACTCGGAAAAGTATGATATGCCCTAATGGTACATGTTTATTTACAAACGTTTCGGAAATTTTCATTTTCCATCATCAGTGCTAAAATTCTAAAAGCAGAAAAAAAATTAATAAATATTATGAACGGAAACTTATACAATATATTTAAATAAACGTGTGATATTAATGGTGTTTAGGTAATTAAAATTAAAAATAAAATAATATGAAATATAGAAAAGTGATCAGTCGTCAAATATAGAGTAAATTTTGCTCGCTTTTTACTTTATATTTGACAACTGATCACTTTTCTGTATTTCATATTTTATTTTTAATTTTAATTACCTAAACACCATTAATATCACACGTTTATTTAAATATAAATACATTAACTTTCAATGAAAATTTTCATTTTGGCAATGCAAATTTAGCATATTGTGTGCAATGCTAGTTATAGGCATATTCTTTAAAAGAAATTAAAAAAGTTAGTAACCATTTCGCTTTTTGTCCTATTTATGTCTCTCTCTCTCTCTCTCTCTCACACACACACACACACACACACACACATATATATATATATATATTATATATATATATATATATGTGTGTGTGTGTGTGTGTGTGTGTGTGTGAGAGAGAGAGAGAGAGCAATGCAATGCTAGTTATAGGCATGTTCTTTAAAATAAATGAAAAAAGTTAGTAACCATTTCGCTTTTTGTCCTCTCTCTCTCTCTCTCTCTCTCTCACACACACACACACACACACACATATATATATATATATATATATAGGGTGTCCCGCAAGTCTGGAACCATAGGGCAAAATGATAAAAACGGCAATAAAAACGCCGAAGAGACTTTTGGGGACTTTGTGAAATGAGCGAGGATGGTAGCGGCTGTGTCATCGTCGGTGGATGTTCTTGGAGGTCCACTGCGTGGTTCATCTCCTATGGATCCCGTTTCCCTGAACTTTGCTACAAGTTTGCCGACACAGCTGTGTGTTATCGGCGCGCGGTCAGGAAGCAATCTGTTAAATTCCTCAGCGACCTCCCTCTGACTCCGATTTCCTACGAGCAGAATTACCTGGATGCGTTCTTCCTTACTCAAAGACATCATGGGCACTTGCATAAATGGAAAACATGAATTACTTATTTTACCCTATGGTTCCAGACTTATGGGACACCCTGTGTATATATATATATATATATATATATGTGTGTGTGTGTGAGAGAGAGAGAGAGAGAGAGAGAGAGAGAGAGAGAGAGAGAGAGAGAGAGAGAGAGAGAGAGAGAGAGGCATAAATAGGACAAAAAGCGAAATGGTTACTAACTTTTTTAATTTCTTTTAAAGAATATGCCTATAACTAGCATTGCACACAATAAGCCAAATTTGTATTGCCAAAATGAAAATTTTCATTGAAAGTTAGTTTCTTTTCTTGTAATTTTTAAACATAATTAACACTGCACACTTTGAACAAAAACATTTTTACATTTTTAAAATCATTTCACTTAATAAATACAAAGATTGTTTCAAATTCAATCCCTATTGTATCCTTCAGAAATTTTGCCTCCTAAACTTTTTTGAAGCGGGGCCCTAGGCAGTCCCCTATTTCGCCTATTGGAGGAAACGACCCTGGATAGTGTATTCGCAGCTGACGTTGTTTTGTCTCGTTATTTGGTTGTCTCATAGACTATATTTTCGAATTTTAAAACTTTTATAAACAGAAGCTTGCCCACTTTTTTCCTTTTCGCAATAATCCAAGTGGGCCAATTTTTCTGCCGTTCGGTGTATCTTGGCCATGCGCCTCGGTGGTGTAGTGGTTAGCGTCGCTAACTTCGAATCTATCGGCCCCGGGACCGAGACCCGATGACGGCAGGCTACGCTCAGCAAAACCCAGCTATTCATCCTTCCATAAAATAAAAAAAACTTGTTGATAGATAAATGGGTACCCTTTGTAGCCTAGTAGTTAAGATGCTGGGCTGGTGGTGGGGCGTGGTTCGGATTCCACGTTAAACTGTAGATTTAAGGTGGAGTGACAAGCTTCACCTTCGTCAGAATGAACAATTCGGGCGAAAGCAAAATCAAGGTCAAGATTTTATATATATATATTTATATGAGGGGCCGTACGAAAGTAATGCCTTTTATTGTATTTACGAACTGAAACCCAACCCAAAACAACTGAATACCAACCCTCGTGTGTGTGTATATACAGTATATATATATATATATATATATATATATATATATATATATATATATATATATATATAGTTATTACATATAAAATAAAGTTAATCCCTTTAACCCTAAATATGAATCCAGTCTTTATATCAAACGTGTGCAATTAATCAAATTTTTGGGCCATATTGCTATACACCATAAGAGGTAGGTGAAACATTTTCCAAACAAGTCCTAAGATCCATATACTATACCACAGTGTGCCTGCAACTATCGTACAGCATTAGAATTTATGTTCGGAAGTGTACGATAACATTTAATTAGCTGCTGGAAGTCATGCAAAGAAAAAGAGGTAGACAAAATTATAACTCCGATAATCATAATGGAAGTTCCGACATAAAAGTCTACGATTTAAAATTTTTCAAAGTAAACGATATCTACAAACTAAACATTGCTTCGTTTGTGTATCAAATCGTCAATGATACTATTCCAGAAAATATCCAGAACAAAATACTAGTGGTTTACTCTCACTCACCGTCATTCCCATTTGATTCCGTGCCCAAGAATGGGAAAATGAGAAAGTGAGAATCTCAAACAAAGCATTTTCAATTCATGTTATTCTCCAATTCATGTCATTCTCATTCTCATCCACGGCTTTTCCCACTTTGGTCCGGGTTAGGTTACGATTGGTTAGGTTAGGATACGATGAGTTAGGTTAGGTTATGGTTAGTTAGGATACGATAAGTTATTTTCTGATTGGTTAGGCTAAAGTTACGTTAGGTTAGGAAATATTAAGCATTCTCACTCACCGCCGTTTGTCGCGAGTGAGAATGTAATGACATTTTCTCTCAAATCAAGAAACGTCTTTCTCAAATGTGGATTTGTTTACTTTTGTACATTCTCACTTGTGGATCACGAATGGGAATGAGAATAAGCCAATTTATAACGCATGCATTCGAAAATCAAATCATATTCTTAGATTGTGTTGCAACATTTTATGCTCAACTGAATCCAACATCTTATGCTCAACTGAATCCAACATCTTATGCTCAACTGAATCCAACATCTTATGCTCAACTGAATCTCTCGAACAGTTTCAACCAAGAAGCCCAAAAGTCAAACACGCTTAAAAAAAATAAAAATTCATCAAATACAAACCATAATTTTTC
Organism: Bathynomus jamesi; assembly: GCA_023014485.1. NCBI lineage: Eukaryota > Metazoa > Arthropoda > Malacostraca > Isopoda > Cirolanidae > Bathynomus > Bathynomus jamesi. The sequence continues at coordinate 334,758 of JAJOZX010000348.1, forward strand.
TCTCTTCATCTGTTTCCATTCCCACCTTCTTTACCCACTCCCTTCTCCCTCTTTTTTTTATGCAGGAAGGAGGGGCCACGGGTGAATGCCCGCAAAAGCGCGCCCCCCCCAATAAATAAGAAGAGAGCAATTACATACTACATACATACATACTTTATAAAAAATTTCATATCCTAACAAATTTCGAGATACACGGCAATGAGGAATAATATATATATATCAGGTGGTCCGAAAAAATGACGCATTTTTTAAAAATTAATATCTCAGTAACCCCCTTCCTTATCATGACAATTTTTATATGCAAGATACTTTCAAACTTCTTTTTTTGAATGCAAGAAACGGAATTCTGATATCTTTTATAGTTTTCTCGCAATTAACAAAAGTAACAACATGGGTCAAAAAAACAAAAATCGCAATATAATATCCGTTTTTTATACGATATCATTTTTATACAATATCATGCGATATTTTTGCAAGTTATTACAAAACTCTACAGGAATGAACAAGTCAAATTGTGGATATTTTTATTTTTTAACAATTCGTCAGTACCCTTAATAATGATGTCAGAGGAAGATCGTATTCTCATTAAAAATTGTTACTGTGAAAAAGGATGGAAGACTGGAAGGTTATTGCAAGAGTTTCCCGGCAAAAGTGGAAAAGGCGTGCAGTGGAAAGACTCTTAAAGAAGATTCGCGAATCGGGAAGTACTGCCAGAAAACCAGGAAGCGGTAGACCTAAAACAGCTTCGGTTCCAGAAAATGTGGATTACATCAACGATAAAATCTGCTCTCAAGAAGATAAACCAGGAAGTCATTTGTCACAAAGAACAATTGCTAAACATTTGAATATTGGAAAGACTTCTGTACACCGAATAATTAAAGCACAAAAACTAAAAGCCTTCAAAAGAATAGTATCTTCTAGAAAAAGTGATACTGTTAAGGATAAAAGAAAAACAAGGTGCAGAAAGTTACTTGATAATTTCTCTGTCGTTGATATTAAAAAGATAGTCTTCACGGATGAAAAAGATTTCACTCTAGAAATTCCGCGAAACCGTCAAAATGATGTTGTCTACGGGCGTGGTAAAAAGTGTGAGATTTCAATAAACAGATTGTATCATGAAACGTCAAGATTCTCCAAAAAGGTTACGATATCTGCAGGGGTCTCTTGGAATGGCAAGACAGATGTTCATTTTATTGAAACTGAAAAGACAAAGGTGAATTCTGCAAATTACATTGAACTTTTAAGAACAAAATTGTTGCCGGATTGTCGTCGCCTGTATCAAGAAAATGATTTCATATTTCAACAAGATGGAGCACCGTCGCATACAAGCTACGCCGCACAGTCGTTTCTGATTAGCAATACACCAAAATTAATAACGAAAAATGAGTGGCCACCACAAAGCCCAGATTGTAATCCTATGGACTACTCAATTTGGGAGTTACTAAAAGAGAAGGTTTACCGAGGTCGACGAGAAAAATTCACCGAATCAGAATTAAAAAGTAAAATACTTGAATCTTGGCAAGAAATTGGCATTAATGAAGTAAGAAGTATTATTTTTGTGTGGAAGAAAAGACTTAGATTAGTGTGTCAACAGAGTGGTGGTCCAATCGATCATTTACTGTAAATTAATTAGTTAAATTTCTGATTAAATTTTTCCTTTCTCATGATATTCGTTTTTTTGACCCATGTTGTTACTTTTGTTAATTGCGAGAAAACTATAAAAGATATCAGAATTCCGCTTCTTGCATTCAAAAAAAGAAGTTTGAAAGTATCTTGCATATAAAAATTGTCATGATAAGGAAGGGGGTTACTGAGATATTAATTTTTTAAAAATGCGTCATTTTTTTCGGACCACCCGATATATATATATATATATATATATATATATTATATATATATATATATATATATATATATATATATATATATATACTCACTAATATTTTGGATTACTTCCCATTCAATGTCATTCCCATTCGCAGTCCACAAGTGAAGTGAGAATGCGCAAAAGTGAAAATTCCATATTTGAGAAAAAATGTTTTTTGATTCGGGAGACAATGTCACTCGATTCTCATTCCCGGAAACGGCGCCGAATGGGAATGGTCAGTATTTCCTAACTTAACTTAATTTAACCTAACCTAACCAACCTAACATTATCCTAACCTAACCTAACCTGGACCAAAGTTGGAAAATCGTGGATGAGAATGAGAATGCCATGAATTGGAAAGAGACCGATTTGAAAATGCCTCCTTTGAAATTCTCACTTTATCACTTTTGCACTCTTGGGCGCGGAATGAACTGGGAATGATGTTGAGTGGGAGTAAAACATTTCTTCTACAGTTTCAGGGTATTCAATATGTACAGTTTCGGAAAAAGTTGGCTTAGTAACAAAATTTGTAAAGAGCATAAAAAATTACTAATTTGTATTATTGTTTCTCTTCACATATTTTATTCTTTTTGGTGACAGTAATAAAAGTTCAAAAATAAAACCTAATCATTAATGATTAGTAATTTTTTTTATACTTTTTAGAAATACTAGCAGAGAACCCGTCCTTCGTGCGAGTAGCAAAATATCCCCGCCTACGGTGGGATATTTTGGTAGTTCCTGCGGAAGGTTGTTATTGCCCTTCGGGTAATACATAGTTACCGTACAGTCAAAAATAATATATAAACTGGTTAGGTTAATTGAATGCCCGGCTAGGTTAATTGAATGCCCGGTTAGGTCAACTGAATGCCCGGTTAGGTTAATTAAATACCCGGTTAGGTCAACTGAATACCCTGTTAGGTTAACTGAATGTCCGATTAGGTCAACTGTACGCCCTTGACGATTGGTTAGGACTCAGTGATCCCCACACCCTATAGCCCACGGGCGCCATGGCGCCCGTGAAGCCCTTTTTTGGAGCCCGCAATCATTGTTTATTGAATTTTTAGTTAGAAATTAATTAAACAGTCAAAGCTTATTTTTTCAAAATCTTCCTAATGTATATCATGTACTGCTCCTAAAAAGCCTTTAAAAGAGGCTTGAATCCTATAATGACCAACAAACCCCTATATAAAGAAAAATGTCCTAAAATTTTAGTCATGCAGTCGAACACAGCAGTGTAGTGAAGTCTTAGACTTAGTCACTCGATATCCTTCAAAAATACCCTAAATTAGTGGGTGTGTCTTATCACCATGGATACAGGTTCCAAGCGTTGCAAGGAATCACTTGGCATATGAATTATCTTAATTACTTATCTTAATTTATTAAATTATCTTTTAAAATAATTACAATATAATTATAAATTATGTTAATTATCTTTTCTTAATTCACATCCAAATATTTGACTGAAGGGGTTAAATTAAGCAATAAGAAGATGAAAATTCTATATTTTTAAGAAAAACGTTTGAAAACGTTTATATAGATTACTGTACATAGCATTGAAGGAGAATTTGTAGTTTTTTCGTGCGTAGTGTCGGTTGTGTGATTTCCTTGTTTGCTACAAAAACGACCTGTGTGTTATTGAATTTTAACACCATGACATCAAAAAAAGAACTCATAACTATGCTTTCCATGAGGAATGGGAAGCAATCTATTTTTTTACTAGTTTCAATGAGAAGTCGCCATTTTAACACAGTTCACAAAGATTATAATGAGAAGTATCCAGCCCGCAGTGCCGTAAGAATGATAAAGTAAAACAATAAAAAAACGATTTGATTCATAGGTAAGGAACAATAACAAAACTTATTTCCCCATCAACTGCACCTACTGTGGCATCTTTTATGGTTGCAAATGTTATTGCAAAAAAGAAAAAACCATTTGAAGATGGGGAAATGATATAGGAGTGTTTGTTTGCTGCTGCAGAAGCTTTGTTCGAAAACTATAAAAATAAGACTGAGATTATGTCTGCAATAAAATCTATGTCACTCTCAGGAAATACGATTACACGGAGAATAGAAATGACGTCGCAAAATATACATAGTCAGATAAAGTGTGATATGGAAAAGTGCACATTTTTTAGCTTACAATTCGATGAGTCAACAGACGTTCTTGACACTGCCCAACTTATCATATTTATATGCATGGTTTTCGCGGATACCAATGTCAAGGAGGAATTTTTGACTCTCATTCCTTTAAAGGAGAAAACACGTGGTGAAGATATCTACAAAGCTTTCAAGACTTTTGTTGAAGAATATAATGTACCTCTTAAGAAACTCGTATCAATGACAACAGATGGTGCACCAGCAATGGTTGGGAAAAATGTCGGTTTTGTTACCCTTTGCAAAAAGGACGAGGCTTTTTCACACTTCATTAGTTACCACTGCATCATATACCAACAAGTTTTATGTTCAAACGTGATTAACTATGAGCATATAATGAAACTGAGTGTCAAAATCATAAATTCTCTCCGGGCTAGGCCTCTTCATCATAGACAATTTAAGGCACTCCTGGATGAGATGAATGCTGAGTATGGGGATCTTATTTTATACACGGATGTCCGTTGGCTAAGTAAAGGAAAAGTAATTGATCGATTTGAGAAGCTTATCCCCCAAATCAAAGAATTTTTACAGAGAAGAGGTGAATCTTGTGAAGAATTGAGTGATCAAAAGTGGTTATCTGATCTATCATTTTTAGTTGATCTGACATCTAAATTAAATAACCTTAATCTTGAGCTTCAAGGGGAAATTAAAACTATAACACAGATGGTGAGTTCTGTAAACACCTTCATAAGCAAATTGAAGTTTGGAAATTTCGAATGTCAAAGGAAATTTTCAACATTTCCGAGCTTGAATGAAAGATTGAACCCTGAAAATGTCGAAAGTAGTGCCAATCGATATATTGATGATCTCCAGAATATTTTAGATAACTTTCAGAAGCGTTTTTCAGACTTTAATACTGTCATTGGTCCAGCAACTTTCATCTCTAACCCATTTCTTAATGCCGATGTCAGCGATATTGCCTCTCAAATAGGTCTTCTTTTCAAATTAGACGCATTTGAATTGGAAATGGAAATAATTACATTGCAAAATGACCTGCCCTTGAAAAGCAGAGCAAATCATCAAGAATTTTGGACACTTGTTGATTTACATAGATTTCCTCTTTTGAAAGCAACTTACCAAAGACTATGCTCGTGCTTTGGTTCGACATATACAGGGTGTCCCAAAAAAAAACTATATACTCTTTATAGCATCATATATTTTATAATTTAAAAAACAAACAAACAATATATTGCTATAGCAATTGCCAATGAAAGGTAAATTACTAATCTAAGTGATCAAAATGTTATAGCGAGTTGTTTGCATATAAAATTTAATTAACTACGCCAAGTGCTCAAAATGTTCTCCGGCGGCATGAATGCACTTTTGAATGCGTCGACTAAGCCTGGCCTTGTTTTATCAAAGGCCTTGTAATGGCGAAGCCTATGGACCGAACGTAGTCTAGTCACTCACTAGCTTGCTTCGATACAAACTCTACAGCATTCAACTTTATTCAGTCACTCACTAGCTTGCTTCGATACAAACTCTACAGCATTCAACTTTATTCAGTTCAGCAAAAGAACCCATGTTGCGTAAACGTTTGACACTGGAGCAACGAAAAAGTGTTCTGAAATGGTATTGGAAATTTGAGAATGTGTCCGAAGTCCAGCGGCAATGGATCCGGGAATTTGGTACAAAGCCACCGACACGTCTCGCCATTACAAGCATCGGCAATTTGAGGCAGAGGGATCTGCTCAAGATATGCACAAGCGAAGATCTGGACGACGCAAATCAAGTGCGAGTGATGAAAACTCCGCTGTAGTGTTGCAAAAATTTAATCGATACCACAGAAATCAGTTAGGCAATGCGCCCGTGAGACCGGAATCAGCAAATCAGGTGTTCAGCACACCCATCATAAACATCAATACAACACTTAAGACATTTAATCAGATCATCAATAATGCAAACAAATACATACCCAAGGGCAACATTAGGAAATACAACCCAAATTACACTAGAGAAATAGCCCACCTCATAAGGCAACGTAACAACCTCAAATATAACACACAAACACCACACACAGAAGCCATAAAACAGCAGATACAACAGCTCAACACAGAAATAAACAACAAACTCAAAGAAAAACAAACAGAAACATTCAGGGAATTCATAACAACACTAAACCACTCCACAGATACACCCAGGCTATACAAGACTATAAACAGCATTACCCACTCTAACAGCGGCATTCACACCTCACACGCGGCTATCTGTCGCAGCCAAAATAATATCCCAACATACACACAACAAGCTAACATTCTAGTTAATCACTACGCAAAGATAAGTCACTTAAACAGAGACAACAACCAGAAACACGCAGACAGACAAACAGCCAGACACAAGAAAACCTACAGACTCGACACGACCATTACACCCTTCAATACAGACCAGACCACCAACATCATCAAAAACATTAAGAATTCGAAGGCTACTGGACCAGACAACATATCTAACATACACCTTAAACACTTGGGTCCACAAGGAATACTAGCTCTCACAAATATCAGCACATATTCATACCAACACTGTATTATTCCTGACATATGGAAACAAGGTAAAATTATTACACTACTCAAACCAAACAAAAATCCAACAGAACCAGCTTCCTATAGACCCATTACTTTACTATGCACACCTTCCAAAGTAACAGAAAGACTAATCTTACAAATCACCAACCCACACATTCCACTATCGCCTACTCAACATGGATTCAGACCTCACCACTCAACCACGACATTACTCACTAACCTCACGCAGCACATCATGGATGGCATGAACTCCAAACGACCAGCTCAACGTACACTATTAGCAACAATAGACATTAGTAAAGCATTTGATGCTATCCCACGCTTCCCTCTCATACACAAAATACTCAACACAAACATGCACAATAACACCAAAAGGTGGCTGAGCAACTATCTTTCAGGAAGATACTCACATGTCACATTTAATGGCAAGTCATCCAAAAACAAGCTTTTTCCGAACGGAGTCCCTCAAGGCTCTGTTCTCTCACCAACACTCTTCAACTTATACATGCATGACATTCCAACACCCATAGATAACAAGCTTACCTTATCATCATATGCAGATGACATCACTCTAACATCCACCCACAACAACATCGACACCGCTACAAATAACCTACAAACATACATAAACAGTATAGAAGACTGGCTCACACACAATAGACTCAAAGTAGCGCCCAGAAAATCAACCATCACCTTGCTTACAAGCAACACAAAAGAACACCAGGTAATTCCACAGCTTACACTAAACAACATCAACATTCCACACACTCACAGGACCAAAATACTTGGGGTCACATACAACACATCATTATCTTTTGCAAACCACATTCAGGACATTAAAAACAAATGTACGTCAAGACTTAACACTGTTAGGGTACTAACAGGCACAAACTTTGGACACCAGCAGGAAACAACAACACTCATATACAAACAATATATTCGCTCAGTTATGGACTATGCTAGCCCATGCTGGGCACCCATTATCTCAAACACACACATAAACACCTTACAGACAATACAAAACAACGCACTTCGTATCATTACAGGATGCACTCGAACACCAATAGAACACCTGCACACAGAAACAAAAATACTGAAAGTTAGGGAACATTTAGACATGAGGCGAACACAATTCATGGCAGCAGCGACAACTAACCCACAACACCCTTGCCACTACATGTACAATCATGCACCAACACCTCGCACCATTAAGGTAACACCAGAGAGACATTATAACCAAATACTCCATTCCATACCACGCCCCACAGACATCACACAGTACAGAAAACACATACACACACCTAACCCACAAAGCACTGACACGACTCGGTCCGAATACGGTCCTAGGTGCGAAGCCGCCACCCATTAACAGGTCAGAGATCAGCCTGAGCAGATCGGATCGAGTTAACTTAGCACGATTCCGATGTGGACATCACCCCAACTTACGGACATATAAACACAGACTAGACAACTCCATAGACGACACCTGCCACCTGTGCCAGGACACACCACAAACAATTGAACACATTATGATAGACTGTACCGCTCTAGCACAACAACGAACACAACACAACATCACTAGTGCTGCGCTGAACCTCTGGTCCACTCCGGAGAGGGCGATCGGTTACCTGCGTGCCGCCGGCTTGCTCGATCAGGGTGGGCTGATCGGCTAAACAACAACAACAACAACAATCACCGGATTTTAAAGTCGGCAAAATGGAAAAGCTACATTCCAAGTCTGTTACACGCCATGACTGAAGATGACCCTGATCGCAGACTCGAATTTTGTGAATGGTTTCAGTCAATGGAAGCCGAAGACGTACAGTTTGCCAACAAAATCGTGTGGTCTGATGAAGCTACCTTCAAGCTGAATGGCACAGTAAATCGACACAACTGCAGGTACTGGTCACTTGATAATCCACACGTTTATGTGGATAAACATGTTAATTTACCAGGATTAACAGCATGGTGTGGTTTATCATCCAGGGGTTTGGTTGGACCATTTTTCTTTAATGGGACAGTTACCGGTGCCGCATATCTCGACATGCTGCGGACAGAAATTATACCTGCAGTTCGGAAGTTGTTTGGAAACGACGACTTTTACTTTCAACAAGATGGAGCCCCCCCTCATTATCATTGTGATGTCAGAAGGTACCTCGATGAAACGTTGCCTAACCGTTGGATAGGACGAAGAGGAAGCGTTGAGTATCCTCCATGTTCACCGGACTTGACTCCACTTGATTTTTACTTGTGGGGCTACCTGAAGGATGCAGTTTATGGTACAAGACCTGCAACACTCGAACACCTTAAGGATGCAATTAGGGAAAAGTGCGGGACCATCACAGCATCCACATTAGTCCATGTCTGCGAAACAGTTAGTCGACGCATTCAAAAGTGCATTCATGCCGCCGGAGAACATTTTGAGCACTTGGCGTAGTTAATTAAATTTTATATGCAAACAACTCGCTATAACATTTTGATCACTTAGATTACTAATTTACCTTTCATTGGCAATTGCTATAACAATATATTGTTTGGTTTTTTTTTTAAATTATAAAATATATGATGCTATAAAGAGTATATAGTTTTTTTGGGACACCTTATATGTGTGAAGCAGCGTTTTCAACAATGAAAATTTGAAGTCAAAATATAGAACGCAATTGCATGATCATCATCTAAATGACTCCATGAGAATGGCATTGATGAAATATACCCCTGACATTCAAAACTTAGCAAAGGAAATGCAGTGTCAACCATCTCATTAAAATTTTTCATCTTCATTTTTCCATGCTCAGAAATGGTAAGTTTGACTTTAATCCATTAGTTTTTCTGTTACCATAGCTTTTTATAGCATTGACGTGAATTTGACTTAAATTTTTGATAATGTATTAATGGCGCCCGCAGTTTTATATATATATATGGTATATATGTATGGAATATTATGCATGAGCACGTACATTTCCCATTATGCAAAACTGTCCCCACCAAGATTTAAACCCAGTACCTCGTGAGTATGAGGCAAGTGCGGTACCACTACATTACGACAAAGTAAACGTTACTACGACCGAGTGGATATTTCAACACCCGAGGGAACCCCAGGTTTCACTACTTTTATCTTGTCGTAGCGTGGTGGTAACGCCTTCGCCTCCTACTCAAGAGGTGCTGAGTTCGAATGCTGGTGGGAGCATTTCTGCATATATATATATATATATATATATATATATATATAAATCTCTCTTTTTTCTCTCTCTCTCTCTCTGTCATTGATACGCGATACTTTTTCCATCATTTATTGGAAGATATATTCTGTTTAACGTTTCATAATCATAGTCCGGTAGCACAAACCCTGATTTTACTGGAACCCTGCATTGTTTGTTATAAAGCAAATTTTTACATATTTTGAAAGCTTATACCACCCCATTCAAGAATCCATCGGGTGTACACCTGACCCCCGCTTGGCTTTTACAATATGGCCGCCATTTTCCAAGATGGCCGGCGAAACTGAAAAATCCCATATCCTGGTCAATACTTGATGGATTTTGATGATCTTGGTGTCATTTCTAGGGGTTTTTAGGATGATGAGTCGATCTGGAGGGGTTGCAGATACTTTGGGAGTCGTTTTGACCCACATTCGTCAATACTCAAGGTCATTGGAGGTCAAACGCCCCCCGAAAAGACGGAACTGGCACAGTACGAGTCATCATGGCCACAAGGCTTTTATGGCACCATTTCCAAACATGTAATCGCCTTTGCAAGTAAAACGAAACATATCAAGGTGGGTGCCCACTTGGTTATGGACCAAGAAGCGATTTATGTACGCGTCATCGGTTTGCTGATGAGCGAACGCGAACTTGACTTGACCCATGTATTCTCAACAGAGTTTGCGGCATACCCACCCGCACTGTTCCAACCAGATGGCTTAATGAGAACTGCAGCTAAGTCCGCATTGAAGCAGAACTTGGGAGTGGAAACATCCTCTCGAACATGGGGTCGACCAACAGTTGTTATCATGGATGTGTCAGCTGTTTTGTGGACAGTCGACTGGCCTGCTAGTGGCACAGTTGCTACATTTATCCAGACCTTCAAAGTATGTCTACCGAAACATCTTTCTCATGCATCTGTAGTACTAGCTTTTGATCGCTACTATGATTTCTCTCCGAAATCAAGCACTCGGGCAATGAGAAGCAAGAGCAGCAGAGCTCACAAGCTGGACCTCAACACCCCATTGCCTACAAGAGACGCTGTTCTCACGTGCACCGCGAACAAGGAGCAACAAAACAGGCTGCTCTGTGAGCAAATCCTTGCTGACAGTGAGTATCTCGCAACTGTAACCCAAGACCGTGAGCTAGTGCTTGCAGGATGGCAGACCATACCGACTTCCATTGTGCGAGGCAGGAGTCGAGCAGCATTGGAGCTCTCATCATCTCATGAAGAGGCTGACGTGATAATAACACAACACGCTATCGCACAAGCTGAGAAAGATTCTGATGCCCGCATCTCCATCATTTGTGATGAAACAGACGTGTTTGCCATGCTGACTCACTTCTATGAATTTAAGAAACTAGGCTGTCCCATGATTATGGAGTCTCCAGTGCGTGACAGAAAATCAGTGGACATCCGAGCAACTGTAACCCAGCACAAAGACATCATCCCACAAGTCCTCAAACTACACTTTGAGTGATTGTGACACAGTTGCAGCAATACATGGCATCAGCAAAGCCACTGCCATTGCCACAGCCAAGAAGGGTCGGAAGCTAGACAAGCTGGGGTCCCTTGATGCATGTTTTGACCATATCGAGAAAGAGGCAACAGCGTTCATTGTTGCATGCTATGGGGATAAGAAATCCTCATCTCTTACTGAGTGTCGTCAGCGAGTATGGGCTCAGAAGACAGGGGAGTCGGGAATTGCTGCACCCAAACTATGTTCTCTACCACCAACAACTGAACTTTCCATCAAAATGTGCTCAGAGCCCACTACACTGTGGCGAACTGGCTCGATGCACAAAAGTGTGACCCACCACCACTTGATCCTGTGCATTATGGGTGGGAGAGAGACGAAGCAAACAGAGTTCTCATCCCAAAAACAGTTGGTGAAGGAGTGTGCTTAGCACCAGATGAAGTTCTGAAGTTAATCAGATGTGGGTGTGAATCACAATCAGCATGCAGGGGGAGTCGCTGCGGCTGCATGGGACGCGGAATCCCTTGCACAATGTTCTGTGCATGTGGCAGCGGCTTGGATTGCAACAATCCATTGACCCAAAACGCAAACGAAGAGCAGACTGATGATCCTGACGATCCTGACACAACCATGTCTTTTGATATTTGCCTCCAATAAATGGTTACCTAATGTGAATAACTGCATCAAAGTTGTCAATGCCAATCCCCCAGCTAGGTGTGAGCTTTGTTTTGCTTACGAGGTCATATCTTGTAGCTTTACAACCTTCCATAGAATGCATGTGCCCTGTACTTCAGCATAAATTGTGGTTTATATCCGAATATCATATCCATATAATGTGGGTTGTCATTTAAGCATTATGATCTGGTTTTATCTGCAGAAAAGATGTTAAGTGCTCAGCAGTTAGCTAGATTGTAGAAATTGTCACTGAAATAAAGCAAATACAGTGATGTCAACTGTGGCATTATCATATTTCAAGGCCAAACTTTAACCTCAAATGAATGCAAAAAACTTCACTTTTTTTCTACGTGAAGGTCATAATATGAAAATAAAAACCCACTCTAATAGACAGAGTTTATTTCCACAACAGTTTCGATGCCCACTGGCATCCTCCTCAAGTGGATACAGGAAAACGAATGAACCAAAACAAGAGGGAAAAAAACAGTCCAGGGACCAGTGATGTAGGTCTCGAGATCGGTCTCGGTCTCGAGACCGATCTCGAGACCCAATTTGCAGATCTCGATCTCGATCTCGGTCTCCGCTATTTAGATCTCGGTCTCGACAGACGCGGTCTCGGTTTTTCTCCCCCGAGACCTTTCGAGACCTCTCGAGACCGTAATGAAAAATACATGTTATTGGCATACTCATGATGGTGGCTTGGTTGAATAGACACAATTCAGAATGTTTATGAAAGTTTGTAAAAGTAAGCGACTCTAGGTATTCACTAATCAGTCACCCTGTTTTGAGTTGCCACGTTTGTCTTGCGCGGGGGTGTGGGTCTGGATTTTTTTTTAGGTTAGCGCTACACTCGCACAAATTTAAAACTATCTTCCTGTTCTAAACATACAGATTATATTATTTTTACATAATTATTACATTTATTATTAAATTTATTACATTTAATATTGCATTATTATTTATTACAGAAATTATAAATTTATTATTACATTGCTGTTTATTATACAGAACTTATAAACCGAAAAACGAATGAAAAAGGCGAGAAGGAAACAATCCAGAGACCATTGAAAAATTCGCACCTAGGTTAGATACCGTTCTCCCGACACCGGAAGGGCATTTTATTACAGGGTCCCGCTTATAAGTACATTCGCACAAATTAAAACTATCTACTTGTTCTAACATACAGATTCTAATATTTTGACATAATTACTGCATTTATTATTGCATTTAGAAAAAGTAGATAATTTTAATTTGTGCGAAGGTACTTATAAGTTAGACCCTTTAATGAGATTCTTGGTCAAAAAATTCCTTACGGAGTCGGGGAAACGTGTTCTAACTTAAGTGTGAATTTCTTAAAGGTCTCTGGATTGTTTCCTTACTCGCTTTTAATTCATTCGATTTTTTTTTTTTTTGTAAATGTAATAATGGAAGTAATAAATGTGGAAATAAATATAAATGCAACAAATGTAATAGTAAAGGTAATATTATAAATTTAATAATTAGGGTAAAGGTAATAATAATAAACGTTAAATAAATGCAAATGCAACAATAAATGCAGTAATTATGTCAAAATATTAGACTCTGTATGCAGAGCTGGGCATTTGCGGCATATTTTGCGGTACTGCGGTACTTGTGGTACCACCGCACTACCACCCCGGGCCCCCATAACGCAGTACCGCAAAGGATCGCTGAAAGTACCGCAGTACCGCTACCGCATTCAAATTTCCGCGTACCGGTTTGGTACCGGTTTGGTAGTGCAGACAGTACCGCAGTACCGCAATATGCCGCAAGTGCCCAGCTCTGTGACTGTATGTATAGAACAAGTAGATAGTTTTAATTTGTGCGAATGTACTTACAAGCGGGACCCTGTAATAAAATGCCCTTCCCGGTGTCGGGAGAACGGTATCTAACCTAGGTGCAAATTTTCAATGGTCTCTGGGTTTCCTTCTCGCCTTTTTCATTCGTTTTTTGGTTTATAAGTTCTGTATAATAAACAACAATGTAATAACCAATGTAATAATAAATTTATAATTTCTGTAATAAATAATAATGCAATATTAAATGTAATAAATTTAATAATAAATGTAATAATTATGTAAAAATAATATAATCTGTATGTTTAGAACAGGAAGATAGTTTTAAATTCGTGCGAATGTACTTATAAGCGGGTCCCTTTAATGAAAATGCCCTTCCGGTGTCGGGAGGACGGGATCTAACCTAGGTGCGAATTTCTTAACGGTCGGTCCCTGGACTTTTTTTTCCTCTTGTTTTGGTTCATTCGTTTTTCCGTATCCATCCGAGGAGGATGCCAGTGGGCATCGAAACTGTTGTGGAAATAAACTCTGTCTATTAGAGTGGGTTTTTATTTTCAAACCTCAGATGACCTTGACTTGACCCATGGAGTTGTAAAATGATATCCTACTGTTATCATGTGCTTATAGAACTACTCAGTCTCGCCCAAAACCATAAAAACGACAGTAACATCACCAAAATATCTCCACGACTGCCCGGGATATGGGATATTCCTTATTTCGGGGACGTTTGACCTCCAATGACTTGAGTATTGACGAATGTGGGTCAAAACGACTCCCAAAGTATCTGCAACTCCTTCAGATCGACTCATCATCCTAAAAAACCCTAGAAATGACACCAAGATCATCAAAATCCATCAAATATTGACCAGGATATGGAATTTTTCAGTTTCGCCGGCCATCTTGGAAAATGGCGGCCATATTGTAAAAGCCAAGCGGGGGTCAGGTGTACACCCGATGGATTCTTGAATGGGGTGGTATAAGCTTTCAAAATATGTAAAAATTTGCTTTATAACAAACAATGCAGGGTTCCCACCCGTGCAACCGGATATTTATTTCAAAAAACATCACTGATGTTGTTTATGAGACTTAATGGAGATTCGAAAATATCGAATTGGAGCCCAAGCTAACGAATCAAATCGAATCAAATCGGAGCCCAAGCTGACGAATCAAATCGAATCTCGAAGTTTCGCAGGGTCCTAGTTTCAATATTAATTTTTTTGTGGTAAACAATTAACATCAAGCCCAAGTTTGTCAGTAAACTTACAGGCTATCCATACCAGTCAAGAAGAGTTAACCAGAAGGTTAAAATACCTTGAAGAGCTACGAGATCAGTTATGGAAGAGGTGGCAGATGGAATAATTGCCAGAACTCAATTATTACCCATTAGGCAATGTAAAGGGCTCCAATCCTACTTGTATCAAGGTGGTAGAAGCGGTGATGATCGGGGATGAAAGACCAAGGCAATGCTGGAAGCGTGGCATAATTGAAGAGTTGTTTGTTAGCAAAGATAATTTAGTTAGGTATGCATTGGTAAAGACTTCAGGAGGAAAATGAGAGACCTATACAAAAACTCTATGCTTTAGAACTCAGCAAAAACACAGGTAGTAAAGATGAGGCATCTGGGTTACAGCATCCACGAGAAAACTTGCCTGAACTCGCAGAAAGTAGTGACAACAATGGCTCTTCGTCGGGCGAGTTAGAAAATCTAGAAGAGGAAGAGCCATTGTTATCCAAAGCGATACAATGACTATGCTGATTAATACAGCATTGTTTGTATATATTATGTCAATATATATATATATATATATATATATATATCGAGTGAGTCTAAAGTCAGGAAACATAGGAACTACGCTTTTCAATGCAAATATACACATATATACGAGTATTTGTATTGAAGTACATAGTTCCTATGTTTCCTGACTTTTGACTCACCGGGTATATTTCCATTTCATAATTGTAAGTTTAGTGAAAAATTGTCATTTAGTTTGGAGCCAACATTTTTTGGGTTCTTGTGGCATCATTTTTTGGATGCTGGCAGCATCTTTTCTGCTCTTTTGTTGAGTGTGACACTGACAGGGCAGGGTCTTGTAGAGAGCTATCTTGCAATTCAGCCTGGTAGTCTAGATACAGAATTGTTGCACCGTGCAATGGTGCAGGTTGTATTGTTGTTGCAAACTTTAAAAAGACGACCACAAATAGTGCCCCCTTTTTTTTATTTATTCTAACTGAGGCCTAAAGTAGCCCGCGACGAGTTGGTAATCCTGAGGTAGGACCAACTAGGACTTTCAAGTCCATAAAGTCTGTTTTAGTCTAGCTTAACTTAGGCTATAAGTTAAGATAGCCCTTCAGAGCTTGGCCGTTCAAAGCTCAGCTAGGATTTCAAACCCACTCTAAAAGAACATTAAACCCACTTAACATCCAAACAACACTGGAAAATAGGGACGGTAGAATGTGTAGTGTTCCCAAACTAAAGGTCAGACGAGGGACACCATGAACACTGAAGAAAAATAGCTTCATTGTCAGAGGGCTCAAGACTCTTTAATCAACTTCCAAAGGATCTGAGGAACCTTACAGACTAGATGCCTGGCTTAGGGCGGTACCAGATGAACCGGGTGTACCTAGCTATGTGCGATGAAGGAAACATGAAGTCCGAGCGCTTTCGTGATATATTCACATCTTCAGGGACAAGAGAAAAATAGACATAATTTACAAAGTAAATGAGTTAAATACACAAGCGTAAAAATTCTCCAATAGGCAACTCAATCTAAAAACAATAAAAAAATCTAAGCTTCCCCAATAGATAACTTAATCTAAAGGCTACTAAATTATCGAATACATAAAAACTATATAAAAGAAATTATACAATTAACATGTACACATGAAATGATAACAGTTATTAGAAATAGTATTTATTTAATTAAAACAGGCAATTAAGTGGCAAGAATGCAGTAGTCTAAGGAAACAAAGGACATGGCGCAATCATCAGCACGTGCTATTTCCAGAATATTCCGTTACCTATTGGGGAAGCGAAAAATCCCCCATTAGGCAACTCATTCTAAAAACAATCTAAAACTTCCCTAACAGATAACTTGCTCTAAAGTCTACTAAAATATAGAGTACATAAAAACTATATAAAAGAAATACAATTAAAATGTACACATAAAAATGATAATTATTAAAATAATATTTATTTAATTAAAACAAACAATTAAGTGGCAAGAATGCGGTCAGAATATTTCACCACCTTTCTGACAATGTATGAGTCTAATTTGTAAAGCCCAGGACTAATATTAAGAACAAAATCAACATTATTCTTGATCACACTCGATTCAATTATATTTCTACTAACAATAGATTTACTAAAACTTAATTTGGAGGCATTTTTCCAGTCAATGGGATGATTAGTATCTTGTACGTGAATGAAAATGGCGTTAGATTCCTGGCCACTTCTTATGCTGCTTAATACGTAACTCTAATGTCTTGCCAGTTTGACCAATGTAAAATTTATTACATATTGTGCATGGAATTTTATATACACAACCCTGTTCACTTAAAGGGGAGTTTTTAATCAATGAATTCTTAATTACATCTCAATTTCTGAACACGATATTTACGTTAAAAGTCCTCAGCAATTTCGGCAGATCAAGGAAATTTTCTTTAAATGGTAATGCAACGACGTTTTTTTGTAGTATAAGGAGTCTTGTCTTTTGCCTCGTAGAAGGTTTTCTTTGCCATTTTTAAAGATTTATCTATACAGTTCTTTGGATATTTTAAATCAAACGCAATTTTATATATTTTACTAATTTCATCATCAATGAACTCTGGGATACAAATTCGTAAGCATCTTAGGAACAAAGTAGAAAAAATAGTTCGTTTCACGTTAATGTGGTGAGCCGAATAATAATGTATATAGGAACAATTGTTAGTGGGTTTTCTGTAAATATTGTACCTAAACTTTTTCCGGACCTATATATTAAAACGTCTAAAAAATGGGATCGATGAGTCTTTTTCTATTTCAACTGTAAAATTGATAGAGGGAGTTAAATTATTAAGCTTGGGTAACAATTCGTTGAGATTTAAGTTTCTGGCCAGAAACAAAGAACATCATCTCCATATCTAAACCACGGAACGTAATTTGGCAGAATCTTCCTTAATAATTTACTTTCAAAAAACTCCATATATAAGTTACTTAAAATGGGGAGAGGGGGTTTCCATAGCCATACCAAATTTCTGACTAAAATATTCATTATTAAACACAAATTTCGAGTCTACTATGCACAGCTTAATTAATTCTATAATGGTAGTCACGGGTAATGGCAATTTGTTTTGGCTGTAGGCCCAAGCTGCTGATCCCTAATCATTCAGTTCAATTTAATTCATAAATTGTAGTAAGCCTACTTTCTTGGCCACACAAATTGGTGATCCGTAGGCCACTATAGAATTATTTTCAAATTTTAAACAAGATGGCAAACAAATGAATTGGGTTATGATCTTTTATCCTTTATTCCTGCGTTTCATTTCAATACTTTCCTCTTAATTATTATTGATGTTTCGCACACTCGCATGATGTATTTAAGCTTACGTCAGTTTATAAATATTTTCAAAATTTATAAAAAAAAAAAATGGCATTGTTGAGCTTTGGAGACCTTGTTTTCGGCTCTCTCCTTCTTCTAGGTCACTTTTGCGGGCGCTCGCCCCTAGCCACCTCCTTCCTACATGAAAAAAATTACTTTGAAATTCATTCTTTTTTTTCTTATTGTATTTATTAATTTTATAATAACTTACGATAATTTTAATCAAATGACTGATTTTTATATCGAATTATTTTCAGTTTTCATGTACTTAATTTTTTAAATTTATTGAAAGAATTCTTTAATTATGCCTTTAAATTTAACTATTCTTACTTTTTATTTACTATTCTTTGTGTTTATGAATTTCATTGCTTTTCTTTCCTTTTAAACTTAATTATTTTGGTTTATTATGATTATAATGATTTGAAATAATTTAATTTAAAATAATAAATTCAATGCTGGTTTAACTCAGAGGCTAGCGAAAACTTCTAGAATAATTTTTTTCAAACTCTCGTCAAAGGTATTAGATTTTCTAAATTATTCGATTAACTTAGTTTATTATTATAAATTATTGGATCACCCGAAGATCAGGGACCCCAGCCTTCTTTAGTTAGTCTTATAAGGCTAACTAACGAAAATATCACGACCTAACCTCACCAATCGTTAGGCCAAATGTACGCCCTTCACGATTGGTTAGGTTAGGTCGTGATATTTTCGTTAATTAGCCTTATAAAGCTAACTAAAGAAGGCTGGGGGCCCTGATCTTCAGGTGATCCGGGAATTAACGTTTTTATTCTTGTTTTTAATAAAAACGGAAGTTGTTGTTATATAATAGCAAACCGACTAATTATAATGTTAAATTATGTTTTTTTTCTGAAATCGTTTATAATTATATACATTCCTTTAGTAACCCATCTTTACATAAACCCCTTTATCCTTTATATCTATATAAGAGCGTGTAGCTTGATGAGAAGTAGGAATTGAAGGACTTTACCCGAGAAGCGATTAACTAAAAGAGGAATTTGTGATAGAAGACGTACTCACTCCCTCGCCATCTCACTAATCCTCTAGAAATACTTAATTCCATTTATTTAAGAATAAACTTGTTATAAGAAGAATTCCTTTCTATTCTCATTCCTTTAAAATATACCATCCACTTTAAGATTGATGACCAATTGACCATAAGACACCAAAGCGAACAGTATTTGAACCTACAGCCCGGAACAAACGGAAACCAGGAAAAAATAAAATTTCCTAAACCTCTGGAAATTATTTTCCAGGTGAGGTGGGCTGTTGTATTCTATGGCTCACCTAAATTAGGGTAAGTTAGGTTAGGTTTGGCTAGGTCTCTCTATTCAATTTTTTGCTTTTGCGATACTCTCCTAAACTCCCTCGGCTATGGCCCTTTTCTCCTCACGCTCCTTAGTGGTTTAGGGTGGCGTCCCATCCCCTAATCCTCCATCTCTTATCACCCTACATTTTTGCTGAAACGCTACTCGACTCGTTTACTCGGGGATGTTCCTTTCGTTAAACTAACGCATTTTTTAAAATTATTCTAACGGCAATAAAATATTGGATATAAAAGCATAAGGCTCTCTCCCACCCGCCTCCGCTCCCTCCCAGCTAGAGGCGAGTACGGAAAGAGGTTGAAGAGTGTGTCTTCACCCTGGAAAAGTAGCCAAGAAAATTTCATGGGAAAGAGAAGGATAGAAAAACTAGCTTTACAATTATGTTATGCACGCACAAATCAGATACTAGATGATATCGTTCTATAAACTAACAGTATATTTGTACCCAGAGCCGTACCAACTAGTGTGGCTCCCTGTGCAAGGCATTCCTTATACGCCCCACCTTATTAAACTCGGAACATACATAAATTATGATAGAAATACATAATTAAAATACATAATTAATTAAAACTCCAAATTTCATTCTATGTGGCAGCTCTAAGATCAGCAATTTGGCGCTCACCGTAAGTCGGCCGCACCGCTCGCCCCTCCCTTGGTACAGCCCTGTATTGTACCGACCGTATGTCAACTACTTGGTATCGTTACAAAAATCTCGAACCTGGGGTTTTGGTTTTATATAAATTTAGTTTCTTACATCCCCGTTATTTCTTACCTCGGGAAAGCATTAATATGAAGAATAACGACACGTATGGTTCCATGCTGATGACGCTTTCAGTAGGCACCAGACCTGGTACACTATAAGAAGATTCACTGAACGAGACTCATCACGGGTCAGTGGTAACTAACTATAAATCTGACTTTTGGAGATTTTCTTTACTTCAAGCGAAATGAGATCACACCGAATGATTGATAACGTTACGAATTTAATGATAATATAATATTTTGTTTAATTCGGGACCGGAAATGGTCTTCGTTTAACGTTTCGAAGTTTTTTTTTTTTTTTAAATGCCGTTATATATGTCTGATAAGAGTTTCCTGGGAAGATGTCGAAAAGAAATTATAAAAAAGAACCTTTCTTGTATCCTCAAGCTTTGCTGATAAAGAAGTTTCCTGAAAAATACAGGATGTTCCAAAAGTCCGGAAACATGGAAAATATTTTTAAAAAAAATTCCTATGATTCCGGACTTTAAAACATTCTGTAGATTATTTTAGTCATAGTTCAAGGGATCTGTCCTCAGATCGCGAGATTACCCATGGAAATGGGTAATATAAAAGTTTAAAGACGATGTGGGAAGAAAAAACAATGGGGACCACTCGTGAAAAGGGCTCCAATTATGGCTGAATAAAAAATTTGGCTGTATCGAATTAAAGCCTGAATTCAAAGGTGTTACGTTATTGACTGGGTGTCATTGTAAGTTTCTAAGTTAATAAAGTATTACCATCTTATAAAAAAGGGAGTCTTGTAATAAATATTATAAGTATTTTTACGTAGGAGAGTCAAATGCTTTAACGTGTTGGTGAACGAAACTGTTTTGTCAACAACTTAATGACAGTCATAGATCCTCAATTGCTCAGGCAAAATAATTACTCACTTCTAAGACGAAACTATGCTCTGAATATATAATATATATATATATATATATATTATAATATATAACTAGGAAAGTACGCTTTTATTATAAGCTTTATAAAATAACAAATATTGAAACAAAATGATGATATTTATAAAACAAATACTTCAGTAAGGATATATATATATATATATATATACATATATATATATACACACACACACACACACACACACACGTACAGTATTATATATATATATATATATATATATATATATATATATATATGAAAATTATTTCACGAAGGTAACACATTTATGATGAATAAAACCACGAAGGAAAGGAAACACAAAATGGTGCTCAAGCGCTTTCGTCTAATGACATCCTCAGGAGTGTTCCTGAGGATGTCATTAGACGAAAGCGCTTGAGCACCATTTTGTGTTTCCTTTCCTTCGTGGTTTTATTCATCATATATATATATATATATATATATATATATATATATACACACGCACACACAGTGCGTTCGAAAAGTCTCTCCGCAGTCAACGTGTTATAGCCAGTATATGCCCGCTAAGCCGGTTTTAGCAGGTTTAAACTCGATCGTGTCAGTACTGTGACAGAGTTGGGATCGTGGCAATAGTGTGTGTCGATAGCTTGGTAAAAAATTCATGAAACACCATTGCACTACCAGAAAATCGGCGTTTGGGTTGCAATATCAAGAAAGCGAAATGTCGGTCGCATTTTCTTTGAGAACATTATAAATGCTGAACGATACTGTTCAGAAATTCTATATCCATTTATTGAACAGCTAAACGAAATGGAAATACTGAATGCATACTTCCAGCAAGATGGTGCTACGGCACACACTGCTCACCTTTCGATGGAGCTACTGCATGATGTGTTTGGGGATCGCATAATTTCAAGGGGGCTTTGGCCTCCACGATCCCCAGACCTTACGCCGCCCGACTATTTCTTGTGGGAGCAGCAAAAGGTGTTGTTTATAAAGACCGCCCGAAAACAATTCAGAACTTAAAAACCGCAATATCCACTTACATTGCTTCAATATCAACCAACACTTTAAAAAAAGTGTTTGTCAACAAGTATAGACTAGTTGCTCTGTGCCTGCAAAATGGTGGAAAACACTTTGAACACATGCTGTAAAATCAAAAGGTTATGTAATAAAATCACTAAATCATGGTTCAATGAAAACATTGTAGTTTTTCAATTTCCTATGCGTATGCGTTTAACATAGCACTGCGGAGAGACTTTTCGAACGCACTGTGTGTGTGTGTGTGTGTGTGTGTGTGTGTGTGTGTGTGTGTGTATGTATACGTGTATGAATGTATATATGCATATAAGTTATAAAGCTATATAAAATTGTATAAGAGCGCAATTGAACTTAAATATATTTTTATCTGGTTTGCTAAAGTTGGTTTTGTGCAAGTAATAGAAACAGACGTAGGATGGAGACCAAGTATTAGAAAGGAAATACGCGAACAAAATAAGATTCGGGAATTATTTCGAAATATCACAAATTCAAAATTATATTTCATAATGTTTATCGATTCCAGTCTATCAGATTATGATAATTAATGATTATTAATTAATGCTTCAATTATATTTTAATAAAGATTCAGAATAATAAATAAATTAAGATAAATCAATAATGAAAAAACTTCGAAGAACATTTGATACTGAAAGACAGGAAAAATTCATGACGTATAAATTAAGTAACGTTATGAAATACTACATCCTTTCTTACCAATTTATCAGCTTACATTTATTTTTTTACATATTTACAATGGTTAGAAGTCCTGGTACTTTTGCATTATCCTCCCAACACTAATTTTTTTTTATAATGGAAGGAAAATAAAGTACCATCACCAAAACCAAACCAACATTATATAAAAAAATTAGTGTTGGGAGGATAATGCAAAAGAACCGAAGTCCTTTATAAATTAACCCTTTCACTCATGAATAAAATTGGGTGGCGATAAAAATATGTTTAGCACAGATTCATATTAATGGATAGTTTATAAAAATATTTTGACTTTTTTCATATCTAAAAAAAAAAAACATTTTTAGACCAACTATGCATAATCATTGGTGACTCAAATGTAAAAATCTAGAAAATAATAATAACAAAACCAAACTACTATTACTAAAACATCTGATTATATTTAAGAACGAAATACTAAAGCAAAATACTACCTAAATAAATTCCTTCCACATTTGGTATGAAATTAAGTGCAGTCACAGCACAAACGGCAGAGGTGAGATGCTGCTGGCAACTGATGGCAGTGTTGGACCGAAACATGAAGAAATAAGTGACTGTTACAATAATGCTAGCTTATAGACTATTCTTCACAGTCATGTGTGATTGATGGCCAAAATGCTATAGATACGATTAGCATTGGCGAATATTTAATTAGTCAATTGAGTCATCAGTGAGTGAAAGTGTTAATAAAATTATTAATTTTGAAATTGACGTTAAATTTTAATCCAAGATTGAAAATTTTTAAATTGAGTTTGGATCTCACTAAGTTTGAAGAAGTCGGTCCCATTCTTAACTAGTATTTCCATGTGAGCGACAAGCTCATCAAAAGTTCCGGCTTTAACTCTCTCTAACTGGGATTCTAGACTTGTAGCTGAAGCAGAGCAGCTTTGGCGGAGGAGGGCACATGACGATTTCTGTAAAATGTTAAGCAGTCAAAATGATAGTTTGCTTCAATCGCAACTGGATCACCTTCAGATATTTTAGCAAGGAGTTTAGTGTCTCCAGTGTCCGAAGCCATCCGTCTGAGCGAGGTTTCAGCACATTCAGTTGCATATTCGTGGAGATTATGGGATGGGTGCTGTTGGCCTCGCAAAAAAGAGCAATGGTCAGTACTGTTACTTGTAGATAGTCGTTTTGAGCGTCGGACCGTATTTTCTTCATCATCCTGCTCTTGTTTCCTCTTTCTGATAACTGCTCTCTCAAGTTTTGACTTATTAAATTTTTTATGGCAGCCTCGGTGCCACGAAGCTTCATACTTAAAAAAATATTTCTGTGGTACCCTCTGTTCCAAAGTTATCATTCATGGAGAAAGCATTAAGTTTTGAAAAGCCTCCACATTTTGCAAGAACTCGCTGTATATTTTGCATGCCTCATGTGTTCGTTTCTAGGGACATTATTGTTATCGTGGGTGTATGGGCGAACGTAGAGTATGGGTTGCGTGTGGGTAGAAAAGTATGTAAAGGATAAATGTATGAAAGAGAAAGAAACGAAATGTATGGAAGAAAAAGGGTCGTGAAAATGAGGTGCAACCCTAGTCGCGGGTTCTTCCGTGCTTCCCTAAGGAACAAGCGGGTTCTAAGCCCTGGCGGACAATTCTGTCACAGCACGGTGTCACTCGGACGCAAGGCGCACGGATCCTTTACTTGGTCTAACAATAAACCAACATAAGCTTCACTCTCAAAAATACACGAGTACGATTTGGCTCTGGGTATGCCAACACGGACTAGTTTTTAACGTTTAATTTTAACCGTGGATTCAGATTGTAACTGAGCATGCAAGTGCTCATAAGAATCTAATTTTATACCTGCTCAAGATTGTGAAACGAGGGAAAGACCTGTAACATACACAGTATATAAACAAGAACACTAACAAGTAGTGCAAACTCTAGAATAAACTAACATCAAATTCATAATGACAAAAATGTTGCAAATTATATGGAAATACAATTAGCTTTTTGGAATATAAAAAATGCTTAGCCTGGCCGATCAAGGATACTAGACAAGGTATCAGGATTCCAATAACAGTACGATTCCAGAGAGGATCAAGATTTAATTCTACGTGCCATAAACTAATAGCCCGTCACGTCGATGCTTGAAGAGTCCAGTCCCACTATGAAACCTATGGATTCGTTATAGGTCTTAATATACAACCTAAATTATAATGATCACGTAAATGTACATCTATAAATTAAACACTTTTAAACAAAATATACACAATTCTTGATAAACTTAAATAATATGACTAAAACAATACGAATTAACCTATCTCCGCGTGCAGAGAGGTTTCGTTAAGTGTTATTCTTCAAGCGAATATGAATGCCTTGAATCTCGTTCAACGTGTCAGAACTCTTTCATTAACTTATATACAGTTACTCACGAAAGAATTCAATCTATAATCTGTTAACATTAGCAAATAATATACATTACTTTCAAACATTACAATAAATACAAATATACCAAACAATTTACCTTTTATTCAGCCACAATATTCACTAGTTTAGAATTCGAACGAACTTCAACACTTTCAAATACAGAGCAACAAGGACAAACTTTCATCGCCGGTCACAACCAATAATAGAATACCCACACATTCGCCATTCAAACCTCGCGTTCTCACGCGCACAAAACAAAAGACAATCGCATATCCAAGACATATTTGTATGCAGTCAGGCTTGTTCTGCTACATTACAACGCCTCTGAGGCTCTGACGACTCCTTTTGACAGAAAATACAACGTTTCCAATCCATAGTGTATGTCTACAATATCGTTCAATATCAGTCAATGGTGTTATCCTGCTGCGTGCGCTGGCTGACACACAACTCAATACCAGTCAATATAGACAGCTTGTACTTGTGGAGTGATGGCTGCGTCGTCAACCTGAAAAAAATATAGGATATTAGAATAATAATGATTTTTTAAGTACAATAGCTTTGAAAAGTATAATCCTCGCTCACAAATCAAAGTATCTGTGAAGTAGTTATAGGTTTGTCTCCAATGAATGGTGGATAATAGTAATTAAAAGCAGGAGCGACTCATGCTAAAAATGGCCTTAAAATTGCTATTTCACTACTTCATAATGCTATGCCTCGCGTGATCATTGGTGAAACAATGCCAATTGTTTTTTCATTAACAACATTTGAGTTTTCCATGTACTGGCAAAATTATATTTACATAATATAGCCATAGTTTCAACATCTTAGCAGTCAAGTACATTTGAAACCATATCATATCAATTTCAGACATGAGAATAAAAACCCACTCTAATAGACAGAGTTTATTTCCACGACAGTTTCGACGCCCACTGGCATCCTCCTCGGGTGGATACAGAAACACAAATGAAACAAAACAAGAGGGAAAAAACAGTTCAGGGATCGACCGTTAAGAAATTCGCACCTAGGTTGGATTCCATTCTCTCGAGACAGGAGGGGCATTTTCATTAAGTACATTCGCACAAATTTTAAAACTATCTTCCTGTTCTAAACATACAGATTCTAAATGCAAAAAACTTCACTTTTTTACATAATTATTACATTTATAATTAAATTTATTACATTTAATATTGCATAATTATTAATTACAGAAATTATAAATTTATTATTACATTGGTTATTACATTGTTGTTTATTATACAGAAATTATAAACCGAAAAACGAATGAAAAAAGGCGATTAGGAAATAATCCAGAGACCATTGAGAAATTCGCACCTAGGTTAGATATCGTTCTCCCGAAACCAGAAGGGCATTTTATTACAGGGTCAGCTTATAACTACATTTCCACAAATTAAAAATATCTTCTTGTTCTATACATACAGATCCTAATGTTTTGACATAATTACTGCATATATTTATTTCCACATTAATTACTTCCATTATTACATTTACTAAAAGCGAGTAAGGAAACATTCCAATCCAGAGACATTTAAGAAATTCACACTTAGGTTCGAACACGTTCCCACGACTCCGTAAGGGATTTATTGACCAAGAATCTCATTAAAGGGTCTAACTTATAAGTACCTTCGCACAAATTAAAATTATCTACTTTTTCTATACACACAGATTCTATTATTTTTCTTTTGACATAATTATTACATTTATAAAGTACCTTACTTGATTCCCAATCTATAGCATGATTATTTTGGCTAGCGTGATAAAAAATGGCATTATTAGTATTACAACTTCTGAAGGCATATTTGTGTTCTTTGATACGGGTTTCAATATTTCTTCCAGTTTCTCCCACGTATACTAAATCACAACTTTTACAGGGAATGCTGTAGACACAGGCTTGTTCCTCTTTTGCTACGTTATTCCTAACCAATTTACTTTTCACGGTAGACGAATATTTGAACGCCAAAGCAAACTTAAATTCTTTCGTCAACGGTTTTACTCTTTCTAAGCCGGCAATGTAAGGCAAACTCACATATTGTTTTTGGTTAACTGAAGGTTCCCGAGGGGCATAAAAAGATTTTCTGGCTTTAAAATACGCCTTTCTGATAAACCACTCAGGATATTTTAAATCCTTAAAAATGTTCCAAATCTTTGAATTTTCCGGATCCAGCAAATGTGGGCTACAAATCCTGAGTGCTCTTAGAAACATGGAAGAAATAATTGAGCTTTTAACCCCTTCATCATGATATGAAAAATAATGAATGTACGAATTACATGAGATTCTTGGTCAATAAATCCCTTACGGAGTCGTGGGAACGTGTTCGAACCTAAGTGTGAATTTCTTAAATGTCTCTGGATTGGAATGTTTCCTTACTCGCTTTTAGTAAATGTAATAATGGAAGTAATTAATGTGGAAATAAATATATGCAGTAATTATGTCAAAACATTAGGATCTGTATGTATAGAACAAGAAGATATTTTTAATTTGTGGAAATGTAGTTATAAGCTGACCCTGTAATAAAATGCCCTTCTGGTTTCGGGAGAACGATATCTAACCTAGGTGCGAATTTCTCAATGGTCTCTGGATTATTTCCTAATCGCCTTTTTTCATTCGTTTTTCGGTTTATAATTTCTGTATAATAAACAACAATGTAATAACCAATGTAATAATAAATTTATAATTTCTGTAATTAATAATTATGCAATATTAAATGTAATAAATTTAATTATAAATGTAATAATTATGTAAAAATAATAGAATCTGTATGTTTAGAACAGGAAGATAGTTTTAAAATTTGTGCGAATGTACTTAATGAAAATGCCCCTCCTGTCTCGAGAGAATGGAATCCAACCTAGGTGCGAATTTCTTAACGGTCGATCCCTGAACTGTTTTTTCCCTCTTGTTTTGTTTCATTTGTGTTTCTGTATCCACCCGAGGAGGATGCCAGTGGGCGTCGAAACTGTCGTGGAAATAAACTCTGTCTATTAGAGTGGGTTTTTATTCTCATATTTTGACCTTCACGTAAAAAAGTGAAGTTTTTTGAATTTCAGACATCTTTACTAGGGTATCTCGTTTTCGGGGTTTTTCACAATCCCGGTTTTCGGGACAAAATCTGCCATCGTCCCGGGATCCCAGGATTTCCCAGTTTATAAGAAATAATGATAATAAAGTCTTAAAATGTTTAAGCATTAGATAAATTTAGATTAGTTAGTTAATATTATATTAAATATAAATATATAAATAAATATTTTAACGCAATAATGATAAATATAATAAAGGATAGAGCCTAGGCAGAGTTTCAAACACTGCAGAAACATAAATACAGTATATAGCCTAGGCGGCTATGCTTCCAATGCTAATTTGCAGCTTTGCACTTAAACAAAAATAAATTGTATTACAATGTAATTTATACGAACATAATTTATAACTTCTAAATAATTTTTATTAAAAAAAATGTCAACAGCAAAAGGTTTGAATTGAAAATAACTGAAATAAAATCCACTAAAACACAAAATAAAAAACAAAACAAAAAATTTCGTACTTTTGTCCAACTTCTAACGATCATTTCTCTTAATGACCTTACAAAAACACGTTTTTTTATATACGAGTATTCCTTTGCGTATTTGCTTCTTTTTTCTTTCATTTAATAATTAATTGGGATCACTTTAACATATTGCTTTCCAAAGCATTCGGAAAGCAATATGTTAGAGTGATCCCTCCTGGGAAGCAATATGTTAAAGTGATCCCTCCTGGGAAGCAATATGTTAAAGTGATTAACACTGGGAAGCAATATGTTAAAGTGATCCATTATGTTAATTGACTGCCCAGTTAGGTCAACTGTACGCCTTTGACGATTGGTTAGGTTAAGTCTTGATATTTTCGTTAGTTTAAACGAAAATATAACGACTTAACCTAACCAGTCGTCAAGAGCATACAAACAAAACAGTTTATTAAAGCGAACTTTTTATCGTACTCCTTATCCTAAATATTGGGAAGCAATATGTTAAAGTGATATACACTGGGAAGCAATATGTTAAAGAGAGGTTCCTGGGGAGCAATATGTTAAAGTGATCCATTAATTGTTTTCCTGTTTATTATTTTTAAAATATTTTGATCTGAGGTAATTTATTTTAACTTAAACAATTTGATTTTAATATAATTGATAAGATATATTAATGGAGTGATTCCTTGTATTCACTCTGATGTACTGTTTTTCCTTTAATGAATTTAAGTGTGGTTTCGCTTAAATATTTACTTCATTTTTCATAATAAATTTTTGGTACTAAATCTCGCAAATCTACTGACATTCTTAAATTGTTTCAGAATTAAGAAACTAAAGTTTTTCACTGATGCTAACCACTACACTATCAAGGCGCATACACACACACACACACACACACACACATATATATATATATATGTATATATATACTATAGAAGGTAGTATTTTCATACAGGGTGTTTATAAAGTCCCTATCTATTTCAGTGAAAACTTAGCAAAAAGGGTAAAATTCAATAACAGTATAATAGAAGGCATACATTTAATGAATACTTAAGTATATGATTCTACATGAGCACCATCAGTATCTCTACAGAGTTCGAATCTGTCAGCAGCATTGCGGAACACATTTTGGAACATGACAGGGGTTATTTTTGTAACTGCTGTTACGATACGAGAACGTAAATCTTGCAGATCTGTAACCCTCGTTTGATAGACTTGATTTGATAAAGCCCCATGCAAAGAAATCCAAGGGCGTTAGGTCAGGAGATCGAGCCGCCCAGGGCCTCTTGCCTCCAAGTCCGATCCACTGATTTGGAAATCTTTCATTTAGGTACTCCCGAACAATGTTTGCGTAATGACAAGGTGCCCCATCTTGTTGAAAGACGACGGTGTTTAAAATGCCATCTGAATGAAGCTGGGACATTTACATGCTCGTATCGTAACAGCAGTTACAAAAATAACCCCTATCATGTTCCAAAATGTGTTCCGCAATGCTGCTGACAGATTCGAACTCTGTAGGGTTACTGATGGTGCACATGTAAAATCATATGCTTAAGTATTCATTAAATGTATGCCTTCTGTTATACTGTTATTGCATTTTACCCTTTTTGCTACGTTTTCACTGAAATAGATAGGGACTTTATAAACACCCTGCATATTGATAAAACCCTCCGTTACATAATCTTGTGCTTTCCAAATGAATGTTTATGAAAACGGAATATCCTTTAGATCCCCCAAACTTACGTAAACCTTTTTACCCCACGAACCTAAAAAAGAGCGTGTAGCTTGACAAGAGTTAGAAAGATAATAAAAATAGAGGCAAGATGTAGAAACAGGACAACAAAGAGTGCCTTGAAAGAAGAGAGAAACACTAAGGAAAACTATCTCCCTCACTAAGTTACCCCTTTAAAGAAACTTTAAAAAAGCCAAACCCCAAAATAACTCATTATTATTTAAGCTCCAACAATTAACTTCTAATAAATAGCAAACTCGGAAAATTATCTATTCTTATCCTTGAAGCACACAGCCGATTGTCTATACTGGAACATTCTTAGAAGCCGATAAAGGACGAATGAAGCCATGCGACCTTAGTATTATTACACCTTAGCGAAACACTATTTATTAACTTAGCTGAGGTATATGGAAACCTAACAGCGTATTTAATCCTAGACCCACACCCTCCCCAAGAATACAATAGTGGTCCCCTACATTTTATATAATATATATACACACTAGGCCGGGTCGAAAAATTAAATTTGTGAATTTCCACATGCCTGTGTCCAAGAAATTTGTAGATGCACTATAAATGCTCAACAATGATTAAAAAAAAACAAAATTGATCAAGTTTTAGATGTTCCGCAAGTCCTCTGAAGATTGCAAGTAAAACGTAGAACATTACAAAAACTTTAAAACTTTTAAAACTTTATTTAAATACGTAAACTTTATTAATTATTTGGCAATTATGATTTTTTATTAAAATTTTCTTGTATTTTTTGTATTCTTGTTGCTATTAAGTTTTTTCTTCACTGTGTTTCGTCCAGAATACATATAATTTATATATACAATTTTTCTTTTCAGAATTGATTATTTGAATAGTTAAATACGCGTTGTTACACTAACAGAGTGACTTTCCCAAATTATCCGAAATGGCTGAGGCCGTAAAAGTGAAAGCAACTATTGAAAAAATCATGAGTCCAGCTGTTTTCCTTTCTGTGAAAGCTGAGCTCAGTGGAAATCAACTTCCCCTCTATGAAGACGTTTTAAAAGAATATTTACAAACAAGATATCTCTTACTTATAGCTAGTGAGGGGAGGGAAAAAAAGCCAAATGCTAATGATGTGGCAAGAATAGTTGCTTCAAAGGTAAAAGAGATCTGGAAAAGTGCATCAATTCCAACAATATCAGAACAGCAAATATTAGCCAGAGTAAAGGATTGTCATGAAAAATCTAAAAATATGATGAAGACTGGTAGGAAAAGGAAAGATTTTGAATCTAAACTGACCGCGTTCAAATCCGAAAATCAAAGGCTTTTTGATATTGCTGCCTGCAAATGCCATGATCTGTTTTCTTGCACTTGTGAAAAAGAGCTAAAAGTTCCTGCTATGGAACGTTCTTTCCTAATTGACCAAAGAGGTGCACGAAAACTGGCAATAGGCAGTATTGATTTACAGACAACGAAGAAACTGCAAATAAGATCTGAGCGTAAAGAACAAGAAAGAGCACGATTTTCTAAATCATTGAAGATGGAGATATCAATAACCCATCCACTTCCAGGGAAGAGCCAATGGACTGGGATAACTCATACAATTCCTGATTCTGACACATCAACAGATTCAGATAGAGAGCGTGATGATGATGATCACATTGAGGAAGGTATAAAGAAATCAGGTGAAGCACATAAGCTCACTCGCAAATTGCCTTCATTAGCAAAAACTTGTGACCGATTCGGAATATCAGACAGAGCTGGTGCAACCGTTGCCTCTGCTGTTCTGGAAGATTTTGGTCTCATTACCTCTGAAGATTATCACAATGTTGTGGATAAGAATAAGGTGAGATGGCAGGGAAAGAAGATCAGAGAGGAGTTGAGTAAATCAAGTGAAGAAAGTATAGAAACATTGTATTTTGATGGAAGAAAGGACTTAACCAAAGTAAATCTCTGTAAGGATGGGAGGTACTACAGTACAACAATTACTGAGGAACACATCACGCTTATAGCTGAACCAGAATCAAAATATCTTGGGCATTTCACTCCTGTGACTGAAAATTCAATTAACATTTCTAAGGGAATGATAAAGTTTCTTAACAGTAACAATATTAAGGTAGACAATCTG
The DNA here is from genome assembly GCA_023014485.1 of Bathynomus jamesi. Taxonomy (NCBI): domain Eukaryota; kingdom Metazoa; phylum Arthropoda; class Malacostraca; order Isopoda; family Cirolanidae; genus Bathynomus; species Bathynomus jamesi. The sequence continues at coordinate 367,520 of JAJOZX010000348.1, forward strand.
AAGGTCATTGGATGTGATGGAACCAATGTAAACACTGGCATACATAATGGAGTTATCAGGCAACTAGAGGTACACTACAATACTCCTTTTCATTGGTTCGTGTGTTTGCTGCATACCAATGAGCTACCTCCGCCATTTGTTTAATTATTTGGATTGTAAAACCAAAGGACCAAAAGCCCTTGCTAGAAATGTTGGCAAAAGTCTTACTGCGTGCGAAAAGATGCCAGTTGTCAAGTTTGAAGCAATCAAATTAAGTAATATGCCTTCTATTCCGGGGGACCTCGATCTAAGCCAAGATCAAAAGTATCTCATGGAAATTTGTAATGCAGTCATAGAAGGTCAATGTTCCCAAAACCTTGAAAACCGCAACCCAGGTTCTTTGAACCATGCCAGATGGCTTACGACAGCCAACAGGATAGTTAGACTTTATGTTGCGACCAAAAAGCCGTCAGAAAACTTGAAAACTCTGACCGAATTCATTGTTCGCGTTTATGCCCCAACGTGGTTTAATATAAAGCGAAATCCTTACTATACTAGGGACCAAGGCACCTCTGGTTTATGATATCTAGTTCAAGATACCTATCTGATGAGCTTAAGGCAGTCATTGATCATGTTATTGAAAGAGGGGCATATTTTGCTCACTCAGAAACTTTATTGGTCTCGATGTTATTTGATGAAAGGCAAGTGATGAGAGAGTTAGCTTTCTGGCGCATTCTCTTAGCCAGGGAAAGTGTGTCCTCGGGCATTAGAGAATTTAGAGGCCTAAAATTAATTTCTTGGCAAGAGACTACACAGATTTAATTCGATTTGGAGACTACCCAAGACATGAACCACCTCTGACAAAAAGCTTGACAAACACCCAGTTAGAGCTTATCGTAAGGGGTGATGAAACTAACCTTCTATTGAAAAAGTACCCATGTAATTCACAAGCTGTGGAAAGACATGTCATACTTGTAACAGAAGCATCAGCTTCTGTCTGTGGCCAGGAAAATAGAGATGCTTTTATAAAGGCAAGAATTGCTTCAAGATCAAACATGCCTACATTTGAGTCAAAATGCGAATACAAATGTCAATAAACTACATGTAAAAACTAATGGAAGGGAGTTTGGGCCAGGCATGGTGTGGAATTCGACCTACAGCCACCTCCTCGTGGTGAATTCTGGGTGATTTGCCTTGTAAACTATCATGGCAAGTCAGCAAAGAGCTGTAGTTTACTATACGGAGTATCGGAAAAAATCACCAAAACTGTGATTTGTGGAACCTCAAAATATTTATATAAAAATTTGAAACTTTGTCATGATACTTCCTATGTAGGTACACAAACTTTCGTAATACAGGGTAAATTAAACTTCCCCAAAAAATTTTTCAAGCAAAAACGACCCGGCCTAATATACACACACACACACACACACACACACACACACACACACGATGTGTGTATATATATATATATATATATATATATATATATATATATATATATATATATATAAATAGTGCTGGGATTAAGGGCGCTAATTAGCACCGCTAACTTTTTATTAGCGATACTGTTAGCGCCGTTAATTTTCGAAACTGTTAGCAAAACAGGTAACGGCGCTAAGTTTTTGGAGAAAGTCACTCGCTAATTTTTCAAAACCACTCGTATAAATTGAATAAAATTTACTCTTCGGTAGGTTGGTTTTCCCTATTGATATCTACGAAAGGAACTCAACTTCTACATAAAAATGTTTTCATTTCCGTGGAATGTAACGTCACATTTCTGTACCTTAGCAACCAATTATATCTAAGGTGTATGCTAATATATGTAAGTAAATTACGGAAGGCAGAACTTATATAAATTGGGGTGGTTTCAGAAAAAATTAGCGACAGAATTAGCGTCAGCGTTAGCGGCGCTAACTTTAGGAGTTAGCTGGCACAGCACTGTATGCAATATATATATATATATACATATATATATATATATATATATATACAGGGGTTGGACAAAATAATATGAACACCTTGATAAATGGCGGTTTTTATTCTTAATATGGAGTTGGTCCTCCTTTAGCGGCAATAACAGCTGCAATGCGTCGGGGAATTGATTCATACAGCTTTTGGACAGTGGCTAGAGGAATCCTGAGCCATTCTTCGAGCAAACCCTGCTCCAGTTCCGCCAAAGACGCCGGCGGTGGGAATCGGCTTCTGACCTGCTGCTCCAACTGACACCACAGATGCTCGATAATGTTAAGATCCGGGGATTGTGGAGGCCAATCCAAGCGTTCTACGTCACTAACATGCTCTTCAAACCAGTTTTTAACGACCCCAGCGGTGTGGATTGGTGCATTATCATCCTGGAAGACGGCGCCGCCATTGGGAAACAGCGTTTGGACCATGGGATGGACCTGGTCAGCAAATATTGACAAATAGACCAGGGCGTTAACCCTACCATGCAGTACTACAGCTGGGCCAAGAGTATTCCACGATATTGCTGCCCAAACCATCACAGATCCGCCTCCATGCTTAACGGTTGGGGTCAGGCAGTCGGGGTCATAAGCATCTTTAGGCTGTCTCCAGACGTAAACTCGACCGGAACATAGAAATAGCGTAAAGGAGGATTCGTCGGAGTAGACTACATTCTTTCACCGGTCCATTGACCAATTCTTATGGTCATTACACCATTTTCTGCGCCGCTCAATGTTGATGTGCGAAAGGAAGGGTTTGGCAATTGCAGCCCTCCCATGGTATCCAGCTCCATGGAGCTCGCGACGTACAGTTCTGGTCGATACCGGGCTTGCAAGATGCTGGTTAAGCTCTGCAGTCACTTTTGGAGCTGTGGTCTTATGGTTCTTTGTCACAATGCGCTTTAGCACCCGGCGGTCTCGATCACACAGCTTCTTCTTGCGTCCACTATTGCATTTGTCGGTGCTTGTCTTTCCATGGTTTTGGTATGCAGACATGACCATAGAGACAGTTCCTCTGAATACATTGAACATCTGAGCGGTTTTCGTCACCGATGCACCAGCCATCCGCGCTCCGACAATTTGCCCTCTTTGGAAGTCTGACAGGTCTTTCATAACTGCTAATTCATAATTCACTCAGATCTGTAAAAACAACGTGAGGGTTATAACATGACGTATACACTCTCTGTTACGCATTTAAATAGGTTTGCCAGTCATTTGACCGTTTACTTTGTGTCTGAGCAGTCCGTAAAGATAACCAGTGAAATCGGCGGGTGTTCATATTATTTTGTCTAACCCCTATATATATATATATATATAAATTATATATATATATATATATATATACATACACGGTGTCCAAAAAAAAACTAAACACGCCGATTTTTTTGGACTCCGTTTTTTAATAAGCTATAATTTTTTTTATAATTTGAAATGTGAACATAATAGTTAATAATTATAAAATAATGAATAATATTTTAATAATAATTAATAATTATTGAGATATGTTCATATAATTTATCATTTTGGTATAATATAAATGGAGCTTGCAAATTAACGTTTTTATTTTCCATAGGTTTGAGTAACCCCTGATGCCATCATATGATGAAGAAGACAAAATTTTAATCAAAAACTTAAGATTATCTAAAAGATTGGGTGCAAGAAGAATGATGCAAGAGTTTCCTAATAAAGATTGGACACAATCTGGCGTGAACTATCTGATAAAAAAAATAGATGAAACTGGTTCGGCAGATAGACGTGAAGGAAGCGGGCGTCCTCGTTCCGCAAGGACTGATGAAAATATTCGACAGCTCGAAGCACTCATTCTTAGTCAAGAAAATAATCCTGGTACACATCTCAGCAGTCGTAAGATTTCCCATGAACTTGGAATTTCTCGTGGAAGTGTTTTCAACATTGCTGAAAATGATTTAAATCTTCAGTGTTATAAAAGGCAGCGTGTACATAAATTGACACAAGCTAATAAACAGAGACGTAATATGTGTGCACGAGAACTTTTAGAGCAATTTCCAGATGACAGATCGGTATCAAAAATCTGGTTTTCAGATAAGAAGATCTACCATATAACTCCTCCAATAAACAATCAAAATGATAGGGTTTACTCAAGGGCGGATAGAAAAAAAGATGTTAGTCTTGAACGTTTGTTGAAAGAAACGGCAAGAGTTTCTCAAGGTGTGATGGTGGGTGCGTGCGTATCGAAGATGGGCAAATCTCGTTTAGTTTTTATTGCACCTCGAGCCAGGATTAATGCAAACTACTACATTAATCATGTTTTGCCGATTTATCTAGAAGATATGCAAGCCAGATGTGGTAATGATTTCACCTTTCAGCAAGATGGCGCACCAGCACACAGAGCTCGTCAGACAATAGAGTACCTCAGAGCTCAGGAGGTTAGTTTTATCGAGCCCGAAAATTGGCCAGCAAATAGCCCTGACCTTACACCAATGGATTATGGCATATGGGAAGCTCTATCTTCTAAGGTTTACATACCTGGGCAGAATATTGAAGATTTAAATGATTTAAGACGGAGACTCATAGATGGTTGGGAAAGAGTTTCACAAAATTATGTAGACAAGTGCGTGGACGAGTGGCGATCGCGTTTGGTTAAGTGTATAGAACAAAATGGTTCCCATATTGAACAATTTTTCAAATAATAATATAAATTTGCATTAAATTTATTGGAATAAGAAATCTTAATTATTATATTCAAACTTATGAGGACGCATACATGTTATTAATTTGCGTGTTTAGTTTTTTTTTGGACACCGTGTATATACATATGAAATAGGATCCCTCCTAAGGAGACGTAGTTTTACATTCAGGATAAAAACGAAGACGTAGAGCAAAAGAGTCATTATATTTGGCTGCAGCCGACGTTTCGGGCAATTCTACCCATCTTCAGAGCCTAATTAATAGAGAGCTAAAATTAATAAATGATACAAAAGATATAAATGACGAGATTTAAAACCTAAACTAATGTACAAAAATTAAAATTATTCAAAAATAGAAAATACAAAATAGAAACAGGTTAGAACAAGATCAAATCAAAAGTAAAATATATAAATGATACAAAAATATAGGAATGATAGATGTAAACCTAAAACTAAAATCATTCAAGAATAAACCTATTAAAAAAACCTTCTCAAGTAAAAAGTTAAACGGAAAACTACAAGAATAAACCGACACACCTGTAGTATTCAAAGAACAGCCACAAGAAACTGAAGCAAAAGGGAGACAGGGTCGCAAAGAAAATTTAGAAGGTAGTTGATCTAGTTAATGTAAAGGGGGTAACAGCCAGAATCAGTGTTTAGACTAGGATTCAGAAACTTAATACATAAAGATTCAGAAATACGAATCGAGGACAAGCATTGTTAATGATTTACGAATTTTAAAATTTTCAATAGAAACGTCGTCAACCTTACAATTGATGGAATGACTTCTGATAGTAGACTGTTCTTTTCTCAACAAAACCTTCCCCGTCCTATGACTAATACCCATATGGGACTAATACACCATACGACGGGGGTATATACCCTTATATATATATATATATATATATATATATATATATATATATATATATATATTATATATATATATAAGGTTGTAACATAAATTCTGCTCGATTAGAAAACGGACGATAGATAATAGAATAACCTCATGATAATGTGAAATAGTTTTAGAAATGTTGCAAAATACATGCGGCGACAGATTCGCACATGTTTTATCACGATACAGAATGACTTAGGCTAGTGTAGGCTTAGGCTAGTGTAGAATTAGGCTAATGAATATTTTCTCTGGTGTTTTTTATACAGTTACAACGGCATCCCTACGATATTACAGTAATTGAAAAAACGTGGAGCCCACGAAAGAGCATATTCGACATGTGATGCTGTATGAGTTCCATAAAGGATCTAATGCTAGTGAATCCTCAAGAAACATTCAAAGAGTTTATGGAAATGATGTTGTGAGCGAATGGATGTGTAGGAGATGGTTTGAGAAGTTCAGAAATGGAGACTTCAGTCTGAAAGATAACACCAGTACACATTTGAAAACTTGTCGATCGATTTTTACAAACTAGTTGGTGATTCTATATAATTTGAGTGCGCTGATCTCAAAAATATAGTTAGTTTTTCCCTATCACGTATGGTTTTCTTACTACAGGGTGTGTCATAAATCCCCCATTTATCCCCAAATGTGAACCATCTTATCGAGACCAACATTGGATTGCACATGCTAAACCATAAATTTTGTTGTTATAGACTACAGTAACGCTTACATAATAATGTAGGGTAAATATATATAACAACCAGTACCATTCCAAGCAAAATACTCTCTCCCCTCCCATCAATGGGTGGTTAACATTTGGGGACAGATGAGGTATTACAACACCCCTTGTAGCACGAAATCTTTAGGTGATAGAGTAAAACCTAATTAAAGCAGAATTAAATAGCTCCTAGCTCTTGGACAAGCATATTGCTTGTTTATGAAAGAATAAAAAAATAACTGAAAGAAAAAAAATATATTTACCTTCTTTACTTGCGAACATTTCAGGACTTATTCCAAAGACTTAAGACTACGAATGTAGATCTGACTAATGACGACTAAACCGGTGCTTCTTTGATGTTTTCTTATGCTGTGCGTTAGGCTGATCTCGTTGCAGACACCAGCAGTAATCCGCCATCATATTTGTATGCCATCTTCCTTGATATCTTCTTTCCATGGTTTTGATGTCCTGGTGAAATCGTTCCCCTTGCTCCTCACTGACATCTCCGAGATTTTCGGGAAAACGGTCAAGATGCGAAAATAAGAAGTGAACTTTCAGGCTCATGTTGCAGCCTAAGGCGCAAAACTTTTTAAGCATATTTTCCACCAGTCTTTCATAATTTTGGCTTTTGTAGTTTCCCAAGAAGTTTTCAACAACATCTTTGAAACCAAGCCATGCTTCTTTTTCTTTATTGGTCATTGTGTTCAGGAAATGATCGTCTGTCAATAACTTTCTAATCTGAGGACCTATAAAAACACCTTCCTTTATTTTCTCGTAGCTAATCTTTGGATATTTTGAACAAATGTACTTGAAACACTCACCTTCTCTATTCCCTGCTTTGACATACTGCTTCATCAAGCCTAACTTAATGTGCAAGGGTGGTAGGAGGATTTTATTTGGTTCAACTAGATGTTCATGTAAAATGTTCTTTGATCCTTGAGTAAGATTCTCTCTAGGAGGCCAAGTTTTCCTCTTCCAGTGCTGGTCACGTGCTCGACTATCCCATTCGCAGATGAAACATGGCATCTTAGTGTATCCTTATTGTTGCCCAAGTAACATGCAAAGGACTTTGAGATCCCCACACAATATCCATCTGTGATTTTGATACTGAATTTTTTCCAGAAGCAGTTTCATGTTATCATAGGTCTCTTTTAAATGAGTAGAATGGGCCACTGGGATTGATGCATATTTGTTACCGTTGTGCAATGTGCAGTAACACTCCTTTTAGACTGGTTTTAGAGGAATCTATAAACAACCTCCAGTCACTGGTTTGGTATTCGATGTCTAGCTTGCACACTAATCCTGTGATGTCCTTGCAAAATACCAAGGGACCACCTTCTTCGAAAAAAGGCACGAAGTCTTTCTCACGATTTCTGTACCAAGCGAAGTATGTGTCGGATGCCAATAAATTGTTCTCCTGCAATCTAGACACCAAAAGTTCTGCAGAGTCCTTAGGCAGATTCAAATCCCTGACTAAGTCATTTAGTTCGGCTTGGGTTAATGGTTTAGGAGGATCTCGGTCAGCTGTTGGCTGTTCATAAACATCATAATTGTCTGGATTTGGAGCTGAATCAGAATCTGAATTGTATTGATCCAGACTCTCGGGTGGGCGGGGAATAGGAACTTCTGGACCATGGGGTACCGGCCTTATTTCAGATGGAAGACATGGGTATTGAAGGCTCTCTTTATTCTTTGCATTATAACCTTTAACATTGCAAGAACAGAAGTAGCAGTCGTCGGTATGGTTTCTAGGCTCGCGCCATACCATAGGGATCCCAAATGGCAAACTTTTCTTTTTACCTTTGCTCCAATTCCTTAGTGCCGCAACACACGTAAGACAAACCTTGTGTGGAGCCCAACTTTTGTCTTGATCTCCTAATTTAATTCCAAAATATGCATGATAAGCTCTCTTAATGAAGGTCGTTACATTTGTCCTTTGTTTTACAACAACATACCGACCACAAATATAACAAAATATGTCTGGACTATGGGTACATCCTCTAGAAGCCATTATTAAAATTTTAAAGACGTAATGTTAGAATTATCTATCTGAAAAATATGAAAAAACGAAATTAATTAAAGATAAAAAAGGTAAAAAATTACAAAACGCCCCAAAATTGTTTTGCTAATAACTTTAAAACTTTGGGTGATAGAAAAAACTGGTAGCATTTTTTAATTCAACGCAGGAACTGCTTCAGAATCACAACTCAAAATAAAGAAATCGATTTTCGTGCAGACCGGTGTTATCAACGAACAGGACGACCAAATGAGTTAGATGAAGAGTTGCTGAAAGCAACAGTGGATGAAAACCCAACGGTAACTGTAAGAGAACTTGGCCTGCAACTCGGCGTTAGCCATATGACCATTCATCGTCATTTGAAGCTGTTAGGAAAAGTAGTGAAGGTTAGAAAATGGGTTCCGCATGATTTGTCACAAGCGAATCTTCAACATCGAATCGATATTTGCACATCACTGCATTCTCGGCAACTGCAGGCACCGTTTTTGAATCGGATCATCACTGGAGATGAAAAATAGGTCCTCGAAAACAATATTAGGCGTCGACATCAGTGGCTTAGCCGTGAAACAAAGCCTGAACTTCAGCCAAGGAATGGACCCCACCCAAAGAAAATTTTGCTATGCGTTTGGTGGGATATGCGAGGAATTATTCATTTTGAGCTTCTGCCAGATAACCAAACAATCACAGCTGAAGTCTACTGCCAACAACTCCAATGACTGAAGATGGCATTCCAAGAAAAACGTCCTGCATTAATTAATCGCAGAGGTGTTCTATTCCACCGGGTTAACGCGCGCCCTCGCACTGCTCGAATCACCACTGCCCAATTAAAGACATTTGGTTGGAAAAAATGCCTCACCCACCTTATTCTCCGGACATCGCACCTTCAGACTACCATTTATTCAGAAGTCTACAACACCACCTAGATGGACAAAAGTTGCAATCCAGGGAAGCTATCGAAAACGAAGTGATCGCTTTTTTTAACTGGAAACCAAGGGATTTCTTCGAACGTGGCATAGAAAACTTTTCTACAGGTGGGAGGAGGTTATAGAAAAAGAAGGGAATTATATTGATGATTAATTTGTCATTATAAGTCCTTTAATTTTTTTGTAAATAAACTAAAAATTCGAGCAAATTTGTCCTTATAAGTCATTTAATTTTTATTCTGAATGAACTAAAAAATCGAGCAGAATATATGTTACAACCTGATGTATACAGAAAATGTTTATACTTTCCGGTAAAAGTAAATATGTGTATGAGCGTTCTTCTACTTTGTACTCACTAAATACACGTATTACATTTTGTATAGACAATTTTACATTCTTCTCCTTCTTAGAAGATTGCCATCCCCGGAATAATTTCCTTATCCAATGTTAAAGAATATTTTTCCCTTTACGAGTTTCAAATTGAGACATAGCCATCAAAGTTATTCTCTGAACTAACTTATAAGTTCAAATAAGAAGTAGAATGAAGGCAGTACGGTGCTTAGGAGGATGAGGCATACATAATCGCCAAGGTGATGAAGATATCTCCATGTACTGTAGCAAGGAGCAATTGCAGGGTTGAAAATCAACTTTTGCATTTCAGATGCAGAAACTAAAAGTTCACGATATGAAAATACGTTGGAATGTCACATTGTAATATTTTTACAAATATTGTTTTACAATATTTTTTTAATATTTTTGTAATATTTTACAATACTTTTTACAAATATTGTTTTACAACATTTTAGTATTTTTAGAAATATTAAAATTTCTTAAAATTTTTGTATAAATTTCTTTACTTTTTGTGGTGATACGGTAAGTTTTCTGGTTTGCTAATTTAAAATATTCTTCTGTACTTTAAGTAACATATGGTCATTGCTAAGTTATAAAACAATTATATATATATATATATATATATATATATATATATATATATATATATATATATATATATATATATATATATATATATATATATATATATATATGTTTCATAATATGTAGGACGCACTTTCAGGATGGATTCAGGACCTGAAAACAATGAAAAAAGTTTATATGCCCGAAATCGCTTTGTTTCCGAGTTACAGCCCGTTTTGTGTTCTAGCAAACTGTTTACAAACATTGCTTGCCGACGATGTTTGTGAGTGTGTACGAGACTTATTTCATGTATGGCCTTGCCGATTGTAATGTTTCGTACACTCTATGACATGTTTCAATATCGTTGAGTGTAGAGCCATCAGTCAGTCATAGGCGTTTTGTTCTTGGTTCCTTTAACAGTGTCCTCGCGATCCTCTTTTTCTATCCTTCGTGTTGTTTTCTGATGAGGCTGCCTTCACAAGAAATGGCGTGATCAATTTTCAAAACACTCATCACTGGGCCGAAGAGAATCCTCTTGCCATCATCCAGTCAAGGCACCAACAACAATTTAGTATCAATGTATGGGCAGGACTTATTGCCGACAACTTAATCAGTCCTTTTGTTTTGCCTGGAAGATTAACAGGAGAATCCTTTTCCAATTTTTTAACGAATGATTTAAGCGATTTACTAGATGAAGTTCTTCTTGGTGTCCGACGTCGTATGTGGTTTATGTATGACGGCGCTCCGCCTCATTTTAGTCGAGTAGTCAGAGACTATTTGGATGACCATTTCCCTGATAAATGGATAGGCCGTGGAGGACCCATTGCGTGGCCTGCTCGCTCCCCGGACCTGAATTCACTTGAATTTTACCTGTGGGGTCATCTGAAATCCGTCGTTTACGTGAGTAGAATGGGCGCAAAATGGAAGAGTGCAGGAATGTTGCAAGATATAATGTTCAATGTTGCAAAGGGGTGGGGATTGCAAAGGGGTATGTTGCAAAGGGGAGGGGTATGCAATGAAGGGGAGGGGTTATGCAACAACTCAATGCTGCAAATTGGTTTGGGGGATTTTGCAGGTGCAACAAGGGGTCATGAAACTTGGAGGCGGCGTTATCCCCCAAGAGAAAGACAGGAGAAGGAGAGAAAGCAAGAGAGGTGTTCACCTGGCAGGAGCCAAGTGCACACTAAGACTTCAGCCGAGTGGCCGTTGTCTTATTGGCCCCTAATCAGCCAGTTGGCTTAGAAGGAAGGAAGGAGGGATCTTTATTCAACAGCTGTCATCATCAAACTGCCAGCTCCGAAGCCAAGCGGGTCTTATATAGAGGAAGGTTGAGTTGCCAGATACCATTTTTTATTTTAATTGTACAGGTATACATTATTAGGGTGAATTGCTAGATGCCCCCATTTATTTTAATTCGTTACCAAAGCATACAGACTTTCTCTTTTAAACGAAAACCGAAATTGACAATAAAAATTCAATATGTTTATTAATTATTGTAAATAATAGAATTTGCCTTCTACTGCACAAAAAATAATATAACACGGAACGTACAATCGTCAAAATAATAGTTCAGACGAAATACACGCACACACACACACACACACACACACACACACACACACACAATTGAACAACTTTCTCCTGACCTTATATATATATATATATATAATCATATTAACTGTCTATTTAATTTTGTCATTCCTTATATATATATATATATATATATGTGTGTGATATATATATATATATATATATATATATATATATATATATATATATATATATATCCTCAGGAACACTGGAGTGAAAGGACAGATCAAGGCAATATATAGGTTACAAAAATAAACATACATACATACATATTCACATATATATATATATATATATATATATATATATATAAATATATACATATATATAGTAAGCATAGAAAAAATTGTGGGAGGAGCCAACATTTATATGGTCACAGAAGAATAAAGAAATAAAAATAAATATAAATATAAATTGAGAAAAATTAATTACAAAATAGTGCCTTAGTGATATATATGTCACAGCCTAAATAATCATAAAGAAATAAACAGGCAAATAAAAAACCCATAAATACATATACATACATATATATATATATATATACATATATATACACATATATATATAATATATATATATATATAAAGACACTTTTAGCACTTTGGCCGACCTTCAATATAAATTCAAATGGCTTTTTTATGGAACAGGTCACAAAAGAATAAAGAAATAAAAATAAATATAAATATTGTAAGTGGAGTCTACCAATTCAAGCTCAAGAGGGAAGTTTTACAATCGATTTAATAGATGCTGCCAAATTGATATATATGTCACATTATTAAAAAAATAAAAAATTGAAAGATAAATTTTAAGAGAGGCACACCAATTTATAAGGGAAAAATTACCACATATGCATATTATAGTCACAAACGAATAAAAAAGTACAAGTAAATATAAATTGGAAAACAAAATGATGCCTAGATGATATATAAAGAACAATAAAATATATATACAACATATTTACGGTATATATACGAAATATAAACGCAATATATACAGAATATATATATATATATATATATATGCATAAGGGAAAAAAATTACCAAATTTGTTTTTATAATTATTGTCTGAGAAAACGGTAGGTCGCAAAAGAATAAAGAAATAAAAATAAATATAAATTGAAAAAATTACAAATAATACACGTACACATATATACCCGCATACCCAAATATATATATACATATACACACATATATACAAACACACACACACACACACATATATATATATATATATATACAAGCTTGACCTTCACGAAATGAGAAATCATCCCGCAGAACCTTTGTGAGGTTGTAAGGTAAGGTAAGGTACATACACATATATATATATATATATATATTTAACTGCATACATACATACATACATACATATACACACATACATACATACATATACACACATATACATACAAACACATTTAACTGCAATGACCACACACATACGCACATACACATACATACATACACATACACGCATACAGCAAAAAATTGAAAAATAAAATTGTAAGGGAAACAACAGACAAAAACAAATTTTTTACCAAAGATTTAACAACCTGCCCTTTTTGTTTAAATCCATTCTGAAGGAATTCAGAGCAACGGGATCAAGTTGAAACAGACCTTTACTCATGTTAAGGTTATTTGTAAGTTGAATTATAGCCGACTCAAGCATATTTCTATTAACAAATCTCACTGAAAAATTGAATAATGTTCGCATTAATACCAACGATAGATTGATCAGTTTCGACGTTTGTTCATTGTTCACAAAAGTGCCGATTGATGATATGCTTGACTTTCTCGCCAGAGAATTACATAATTATGATTTACCATTACCTGCACACACTGTTTTGGAGCTTATTAAGCTTTGTATCAAGGATTGTAAATTCACTTTCAATGGCGAGCATTATCAACAAGTTTTTGGGATGGCCATGGGCAACCCTTTGTCGCCCCTTCTCTCCAATATTTATATGGAGTTTTTTGAAATTACTTACATTCCGAGAATCCTGGGGGTTGGCATCCCTTGGTTGCGGTACGTCGACGATATTTTGTGTATCTGGCCCATGAATCGTGACCTGGATGACTTCCTCCTTCAGTTAAATGACCAAGTCCCCTCCATTAAATTTACTTTAGAAGTGGAACAAGACAACTCAATCCCGTTTTTGGATGTGCGTGTTCATAGGGATAGCCCGGGTTTTAAGTTTAGTATCTATCGGAAAAAAAAAAAAAAAAAAAAAAAAAAAAAAAACAATTTGTCCTACGTACACTTTTACTCTGGACATGACACCCCTATTAAAAAGGCCATATTTTCCTCAATGTTTCTCCGCGCTCTTAGGATCGCCAGTCCTGAATACATCGATGCCGAATTGGAAAATATCAACGGTATTGGAAGTGAGTTGTGTTACCCATCTGCGTTCATGGAATCTTGTCTTAATAAGGCTAAACGAACCTTCTATCGTGTGAATAATAACACTCGCACCTTGTCAAAGAATATTTTAGTACTTCCATTTTTCCCGGGCTTCTTAGGCATTGCTAATGTACTTAAACTTTTGGATATCAGTGTAGTTTTTTCATATAACAATATTGTGAAAAACATCATAGTAAAAAATAGCCCTACCAATAATTTAGGCATTATCATAAAATTGGGTGTAAGCAATGTGATTCCTTTTACATAGGTCAGACGGGAAAGGATTTGCAAACGCGTGTAAAACAGCATCAATATTCCGTTAGAACGGGACAGTTGTCCAGTGCCCTTTTTGTCCATTTGTCAGAGTTATCCCATTGTATTGATTGGAATAATGTTTCAGTTTTGTTTCACTCTAGCAACATTGTTAATAGAAATATTCTTGAGTCGGCTATAATTCAACTTACAAATAACCTTAACATGAGTAAAGGTCTGTTTCAACTTGATCCCGTTGCTCTGAATTCCTTCAGAATGGATTTAAACAAAAAGGGCAGGTTGTTAAATCTTTGGTAAAAAATTTGTTTTTGTCTGTTGTTTCCCTTACAATTTTATTTTTCAATTTTTTGCTGTATGCGTGTATGTGTATGTATGTATGTGTATGTGCGTATGTGTGTGGTCATTGCAGTTAAATGTGTTTGTATGTATATGTGTGTATATGTATGTATGTATGTGTGTATATGTATGTATGTATGTATGTATGCAGTTAAATATATATATATATATATGTATATGTGTATGTACCTTACCTTACCTTACAACCTCACAAAGGTTCTGCGGGATGATTTCTCATTTCGTGAAGGTCAAGCTTGTATATATATATATATATATATATGTGTGTGTGTGTGTGTGTGTTTGTATATATGTGTGTATATGTATATATATATTTGGGTATGCGGGTATATATGTGTACGTGTATTATTTGTAATTTTTTCAAGTTATATTTATTTTTATTTCTTTATTCTTTTGCGACCTACCGTTTTCTCAGACAATAATTATAAAAACAAATTTGGTAATTTTTTTCCCTTATGCATATATATATATATATATATATTCTGTATATATTGCGTTTATATTTCGTATATATACCGTAAATATGTTGTATATATATTTTATTGTTCTTTATATATCATCTAGGGATCATTTTGTTTTCCAATTTATATTTACTTGTACTTTTTATTCGTTTGTGACTATAATATGCATATGTGGTAATTTTTCCCTTATAAATTGGTGTGCCTCTCTTAAAATTTATCTTTCAATTTTTATTTTTTAATAATGTGACATATATATCAATTTGGCAGCATCTATTAAATCGATTGTAAAACCTCCCTCTTGAGCTTGAATTGGTAGACTCCACTTACAATATTTATATTTATTTTTATTTCTTTATTCTTTTGTGACCTGTTCCATAAAAAAGCCATTTGAATTTATATGGAAGGTCGGCCAAAGTGCTAAAAGTGTCTTTATATATATATATATATATATATATATGTGTATATATATGTATATATATATATATATATATGTATGTATATGTATTTATGGTTTTTTTTTTTTGCCTGTTTATTTCTTTATGATTATTTAGGCTGTGACATATATATCACTAAGGCACTATTTTGTAATTAATTTTTTCTCAATTTATATTTATATTTATTTTTATTTCTTTATTCTTCTGTGACCATATAAATGTTGGCTCCTCCCACAATTTTTTTCTATGCTTACTATATATATGTATATATTTATATATATATATATATATATATATATATATGTATATATATGTGAATATGTATGTATGTATGTTTATTTTTGTAACCTATATATTGCCTTGATCTGTCCTTTCACTCCAGTGTTCCTGAGGATGTCATTAGACGAAAGCGCTTGAGCACCCCTTTGTGTTTCTTTTTCCTTCGTGGTTTTATTCATCATAAATACTTTTCACGTGTCACTTTCGTGAAATAATTTTTCATATAATGAACACCACGCGTTCCTTCGCCTTGCTGTTCCCTCTATTGTCCCCGTTTGTGTCGGTGTTTGCTTCTACATTAATGAAGGGGCATGCAATTCGGATCCGACGGAAGTTTCTTACTAATTGTCTGGAGGAGCAGGTCCTTCCCAAGTCCCTCCTTCCGATTCGCCTCAGAGAAATGGACGACCATCCGTTCAACAACTTTAGCAGAGTAATTTTAAAGAAACATATTGAAGTCACCAGACAAAATGAGTGGTCCACCTTCAAAAATTTAGGCATTGCCAAACGTAATGTTTTGACTGTTATTCCCCAACCGTGGATCCAACCTTTGTTTGATGAAATTTACAACGAGTTGCGTCGGAGAACTTCTTCACTTCGAAACATTTTGGATCGCAAAATTAAAAGTCTCATTCGAAATAGTCAGTGGAGTAAAAAAGCAAGCTCAAAGTGTGTTTTGAACCTTTCTTCGAAAAACATTAGTGACGATGCAAAAAGTGCCCTTGGATTTGGTATGTCCTTTTATATTGTTAAAAAACCTACTGCTTTACAAATTTGTCATAGTCTTGCTCGTTTTGAAAAACAGTGTAACCTTCCTCAGTTTTTAGTTAACATAGTTAAAGGCCTGGTCTATGGTGCTGCGAATATTTCTTACGAAGATAACTTTCCTAAACGTTTCCGCAATAGCCTTTCACAATTAAAAAAAGATAGTGAGCTCCATATTACTAAAGCAGACAAGGCTAACACCTTAGTCATTATGGACAAAGTGGATTACATTGGAAAGATGAATGAGCTGCTTCAGGACCCCGCCACATACGTGAAACTTAGGAAGAACCCACAGGATGATGTCATCAAATCTTTCAATAGTGGCTTGAAACGCATTCTCAAAGATCATAAGGATTTAATTCCCCTTTTTTTGTCCACTTCACCTGCTTTGCCTTATCTTTATGGTCTTATTAAAACCCACAAACCGGGTAACCCTATGCGCCCTATTATTAGCTCGGTGGGCTCTATTACCTATAAACTCTCCAAATGGCTTGTTAATGTTTTGTCCCCCATTCTTGGAACTGTCTCTGATTCACACGTAAAAAATTCCATGGATCTCACTGAAAAATTGAATAATGTTCGCATTAATACCAACGATAGATTGATCAGTTTCGACGTTTGTTCATTGTTCACAAAAGTTCCGATTGATGATATGCTTGACTTTCTCGCCAGAGAATTACATAATTATGATTTACCATTACCTGCACACACTGTTTTGGAGCTTATTAAGCTTTGTATCAAGGATTGTAAATTCACTTTCAATGGCGAGCATTATCAACAAGTTTTTGGGATGGCCATGGGCAACCCTTTGTCGCCCCTTCTCTCCAATATTTATATGGAGTTTTTTGAAATTACTTACATTCCGAGAATCCTGGGGGTTGGCATCCCTTGGTTGCGGTACGTCGACGATATTTTGTGTATCTGGCCCATGAATCGTGACCTGGATGACTTCCTCCTTCAGTTAAATGACCAAGTCCCCTCCATTAAATTTACTTTAGAAGTGGAACAAGACAACTCAATCCCGTTTTTGGATGTGCGTGTTCATAGGGATAGCCCGGGTTTTAAGTTTAGTATATATCGGAAAAAAAAAAACAATTTGTCCTACGTACACTTTTACTCTGGACATGACACCCCTATTAAAAAGGCCATATTTTCCTCAATGTTTCTCCGCGCTCTTAGGATCGCCAGTCCTGAATACATCGATGCCGAATTGGAAAATATCAACGGTATTGGAAGTGAGTTGTGTTACCCATCTGCGTTCATGGAATCTTGTCTTAATAAGGCTAAACGAACCTTCTATCGTGTGAATAATAACACTCGCACCTTGTCAAAGAATATTTTAGTACTTCCATTTTTCCCGGGCTTCTTAGGCATTGCTAATGTACTTAAACTTTTGGATATCAGTGTAGTTTTTTCATATAACAATATTGTGAAAAACATCATAGTAAAAAATAGCCCTACCAATAATTTAGGCATTATCTATAAAATTGGGTGTAAGCAATGTGATTCCTTTTACATAGGTCAGACGGGAAAGGATTTGCAAACGCGTGTAAAACAGCATCAATATTCCGTTAGAACGGGACAGTTGTCCAGTGCCCTTTTTGTCCATTTGTCAGAGTTATCCCATTGTATTGATTGGAATAATGTTTCAGTTTTGTTTCACTCTAGCAACATTGTTAATAGAAATATTCTTGAGTCGGCTATAATTCAACTTACAAATAACCTTAACATGAGTAAAGGTCTGTTTCAACTTGATCCCGTTGCTCTGAATTCCTTCAGAATGGATTTAAACAAAAAGGGCAGGTTGTTAAATCTTTGGTAAAAAATTTGTTTTTGTCTGTTGTTTCCCTTACAATTTTATTTTTCAATTTTTTGCTGTATGAGTGTATGTGTATGTATGTATGTGTATGTGCGTATGTGTGTGGTCATTGCAGTTAAATGTGTTTGTATGTATATGTGTGTATATGTATGTATGTATGTGTGTATATATGTATGTATGTATGCAGTTAAATATATATATATATATATGTATATGTGTATGTACCTTACCTTACCTTACAACCTCACAAAGGTTCTGCGGGATGATTTCTCATTTCGTGAAGGTCAAGCTTGTATATATATATATATATATATATGTGTGTGTGTGTGTGTGTGTGTTTGTATATATGTGTGTATATGTATATATATATTTGGGTATGCGGGTATATATGTGTACGTGTATTATTTGTAATTTTTTCAAGTTTATTTATTTTTATTTCTTTATTCTTTTGCGACCTACCGTTTTCTCAGACAATAATTATAAAAACAAATTTGGTAATTTTTTTCCCTTATGCATATATATATATATATATATTCTGTATATATTGCGTTTATATTTCGTATATATACCGTAAATATGTTGTATATATATTTTATTGTTCTTTATATATCATCTAGGGATCATTTTGTTTTCCAATTTATATTTACTTGTACTTTTTATTCGTTTGTGACTATAATATGCATATGTGGTAATTTTTCCCTTATAAATTGGTGTGCCTCTCTTAAAATTTATCTTTCAATTTTTATTTTTTAATAATGTGACATATATATCAATTTGGCAGCATCTATTAAATCGATTGTAAAACTCCCTCTTGAGCTTGAATTGGTAGACTCCACTTACAATATTTATATTTATTTTTATTTCTTTATTCTTTTGTGACCTGTTCCATAAAAAAGCCATTTGAATTTATATGAAGGTCGGCCAAAGTGCTAAAAGTGTCTTTATATATATATATATATATATATATATATGTGTATATATATGTATATATATATATATATATGTATGTATATGTATTTATGGGTTTTTTTTATTTGCCTGTTTTTTCTTTATGATTATTTAGGCTGTGACATATATATCACTAAGGCACTATTTTGTAATTAATTTTTTCTCAATTTATATTTATATTTATTTTTATTTCTTTATTCTTCTGTGACCATATAAATGTTGGCTCCTCCCACAATTTTTTTCTATGCTTACTATATATATGTATATATTTATATATATATATATATATATATATTATATGTATATATATGTGAATATGTATGTATGTATGTTTATTTTTGTAACCTATATATTGCCTTGATCTGTCCTTTCACTCCAGTGTTCCTGAGGATGTCATTAGACGAAAGCGCTTGAGCACCCCTTTGTGTTTCTTTTTCCTTCGTGGTTTTATTCATCATAAATACTTTT
This sequence comes from Bathynomus jamesi, assembly GCA_023014485.1. Lineage (NCBI taxonomy): Eukaryota > Metazoa > Arthropoda > Malacostraca > Isopoda > Cirolanidae > Bathynomus > Bathynomus jamesi. Next base: position 387,389 of record JAJOZX010000348.1, read on the forward strand.
CACGTGTCACTTTCGTGAAATAATTTTTCATATATATATATAATATAAACGGATTTTCACCTTAAAGTGAATTGATTATTAAAACAATATTAGCATTAAAAAATTCACTAAACAATTGGCTTAGCAAAAGAAATCGTTCCATTAACATATTCTCAAATCTACACACACACACACACCTCTGTATATATTATGTGAATGAAAATCAGAAAAATGACAAAAGTATATTAATAAAGCAAATGAATTTTCTCCTTTTAAGAGAATCAATTATTAAAACCAATATTAACAATATAAGAAACTAATTATTTAAACGCCGTTCTATTTACTTTCTTTCAGCTATTAAAACGAATCCCAATATTAACGCTTGTCCTTTTAAGAGTGAACGAAGCCAGGTAAATGAGAAGATCCAGCGAAAGGTCCAGCCTGAGGCTTTTTAAAACCGCAAACTAACGTGGAAGGAATTTTGGGTCAAAAACTTTCTCTCTGAAAGACATCCGTCTCCTTTCGCTTCATACGATTGTCCTTCCTTTTATACAGGGTGTACATAAAGTCAGGATCTATTTTTGTGAAATAATTATTTTTTCTATTTTTCTTTTCAGAAGCCCTTAGAATGAATACAGAAGAGCGTGTGGCAATAGTAATTTGGCGAATCGAGGGAAAGAAATACAATGACATCAGAGAGAAGTTTAGAAGATTTCATAAGCCGGGGCCAATAGACAAGACAATACGAAAATTGGTGAACAAATTTAAACGAACGGGATCTGTAAATGATGAAGCAAGATCAGGACGACCGTGTATGTCAGATCTTACCGTGAATGCAGTACGCGGAATTATCACTGAGGAGCCACGTACGTCCGTTCGTGCTGCATCACACAGACTCGGCCTCCCGACGCCATCTGTGCACAAAATTCTGAAAGTTAATTTGCAGAAGAAAAGCTATCACTTGCAGGCTTTACATGATTTACATGAGGAAGATTTCCCTCGACGAAGTGATGTGTGTGCTGATCTCGTAGAACAAATATGGAGTGATAATTTAATGGACAACATTCTCTTTAGTGATGAAGCTACTTTCCATACGTGTAGAAAAGTAAATCGCCATAACTGTCGAATTTGGGCAGATGAAAGACCGAATGATTTCGTCCAAAATTGGGAAAGATACTCACCTAAAGTTAATGTCTGGTTGGGTTTAACAAAATCTAAGGTTTATGGTCCTTTTTTCTTTGCTGAAGCTACAGTTACGGCTTATTTATCTGGACATGTTGCAGCAATTCCTTGAACCTCAGCTGATTGGGGATAGGATTGTTAGTACCGTCGTCTATCAACATGATGGTGCTCCTTGTCACTATGCCAAAATTGTTCAGGATTATCTAAATGGACGTTTTCCAAATCGCTGGATCGGATGCGGAAGCAACAGACCTTGGCCAGCGAGATCACCAGATTTAACCCATTTAGATTTCTTTGCATGGGGCTTTATCAAATCGCACGTCTATCAGACGAAGATTACGAGTCTTGAAAACTTACGTACACGTATACGAACTGCTGCAGATAACAACCCCGCAAATGCTCCAGAATGTGTTTAGAAATGCTGCGGAACGATTTGAGCTGTGCAGGGATACTGATGGGCGTCACGTCGAATCCTACTCTTAATTATTTAATAAATGTTACCACTTTATCATTTTATGATTGAATTCCATATAATTTCCAAGTGCTTCACAAAAATAGATCCTGACTTTATGTACACCCTGTATAAAAAAATGTTTTATAGTTTATCAACTTAGTTATTTTATTTATACGTAATTTGTATGGTGTCATATTCATAGTTAACATCTCTGTTATTGAATTAGAAGGATATATTATTATTATTATACATTTTTCAAATTAACACACATGTACTCTGGAAGTACTAACAATTGAATAAAATTACTTTTGCTACTAAACGTAAAACTAAATTTAAAATTCTCTCTCCAAGAGATCGTGGGTTCGACTCCCGATTACGCAGGCGCGTATCTCTCACGATTCCTAGTTAATGTTTTCAATGATGTAATTACTTGTTTTTTGTATAAACGTCTGCAGAAAGAGATGAGATCGTGGGTTCGACTCCCGATTACGCAGGCTAATATTACAGGAGCTTATTCCTGTGTGATCCAAAAATACATCTACTAAACTGTATATTTAATTTAACAATAACAATTACTCTCTTAGAATAATGTAATTACTTGTTTTCTGTATAAACGTCTGCAGAAAGAGATGAGATCGTGGGTTCGAACCGAAAATTGAAACTCAATTTAGTATAGGCGCAAAATAACTTGCAACCGAAAATTGAAACTCAATTTAGCACGGATGGAAAATAACTTGCAACCGGAAATTGAAACTCAATTTAGTATGGGCGCAAAATAACTTGCAACCGAAAATTGAGACTCAATTTAGTATGGACGCAAAATAATAAAATATTGTTGTGAACAATATTGCATAAAGGGGTGGGTGAGGAAAACCAAGTATTGTCGCAAATATTGACGTGGTAGAGACAGCAAGGGGTAATACGAGCAATAAATCTGCGGAGATAATATAGCAATCTTGGGAAAATCCGAGAATAATATGGGGACAAAACATGGTAATGCACAAAGACAATCTGGAAATGATATTTATGTCATAGGATATTACTGTGCTTTCAATGTCAGAGTAATGAAGAGTAGCGGCGCTAACTTTGCTTCCTGCGATACTGAGCTGAGCCACTTTGTTGAATATATTCCTATAACGAATATATTCCCTCAACTAGTAGGGTCGCAAAAAATAATAATGCACATTCTGGAAATCTTTTATAGAGATGGTTGTGCGATGGATATTGCATAAAGGGTGGATTGGAGAAAACCAAATATAGATACAAATATTGTCGTGACGGAGAATGCAAGGGGTAATACGAGCATGAAATCTATGGAGAGAATATAAAGACACTGTTAGTCGTCCAAAGCATGGACCCGTTATATCGGTGTTACGATTGGTACACAAACTTATCATAGCTCCACCCAGCTACACTGACAACCAATCATTACGAACATCTGCTCTTGATCTTTTGGGGCGGAGCTTGGTGATTGTGCATATAAAAGGAAATATTTTTCAGTTGGGAGTAACAGTAGCTATTTTCGCCAGTGAATAAACATTCCCTCTGCCAGTGAATAAACATTCCCTCCGCCATGGATCACGAATTTTACACTTTTCCGGATTTGTATCAAGAAGGTGACACTGCAGCATTGACTGCAATTAATCTTTTTAAAGCGATTGACCGTGATGGATTATTTCCAACGCAAACCGTTGATGATATTTGCAATGACGCTCCTTACGATCAGACGCAAGGGACTACCATAGAAATGTAAGTGTCCATAATTTTATTTTTATTTTTTATTCACAAACTGTCAGAAAGAAGATCATATATATGGAGGGATGTAGTATCTCGTCAAATACTTCATTTAGATACTCGCCATTATGCTAAAATCGCAATTTTTTATGGCAATCTTTTGCATGTTTTTTTATAAATGTTATTCGGAATTACGTCTTAAATGAGCTTCTCTGAGCGAACCAAAGATATCTTCACATAATGGGGTCTGTCTTACAATATGTATATTTTGTACATGTTTTTATTAAAAAAGATTCAATATGAACATTATTCTTTCTCCTTTAAGGTCCGATGAGGATTTGACACGTGTTATACAATCTTTTGAAGAACCTCGTGTCATGGAGCTGAATACGGAGGATATACCGAACAGTCAGCACAATGAATGTCACATCGAAATAATGTAAGTGTTTTCCGATCTTTCTTGAGGAGAAGACAAAATATATTTTCATCAATTTATTAAATGAAAGAAATCAGTACAATAACCACCTTAAACTACAGAATATACAAACTAATGTTACGAATATACACACGAACAAAAACATTATAATATACAACGAGTACGCACAATTGGAAAGCGGCTTTTTATCTGTCTGCATACCATTTCATCGTTTCGTTGAGTGTGACACAGGACGAATAAATTTATATCTAGAGAATACATCTATTACACTGCCCAACACCAATTTTGCTGATTTAATTCTAACACCTGTTGTTAGGTAACTTTGGTGTGCTGATTTCAAAAATCACCATAGTTTTTGCCTATCACGTCAGGTTTTCCAGCAATCAAATACGGAGATATCGCATTTTGGCAGGGTTATGCCCAATTTTTTTTCTTTTCAAAAAATAAGTTTTTACATACTCAGAATCAGCATGGAAAAGTAAACAATTGTGCAGGGAGTGAACTTTAATATACAATGGTAATATTGACACATAAAGTGATTGAAAGTGTTTAAATAAGCAAAAAATTAATCCATGATCATGACGTCACGCTCACACCTGGGGAAATCACAGATACCCAAGATTTTAATATGTTGTACATGACCTTTAGATTTAATGCACAGATGTGCGTATTCCACAGATAAAATTTTAACAGCAAAACAGCTGTTAACAGGTCTCAAAAATCATCAATTTTGATAAGTGCCCTTCATGGATCACCCAAAATAGGCATATTGCATTGCACATTGCACGAAAACCTGATGTGATGGGCAAAATCTAAGGTGATTTTGAAATCAGCACATCAATATTATTCAGAAACAGGTCTTAGAATTAAATCACCAGCAAAATAAAAAAAATTTGTTGGGCAGTGTTATGAATAGAATGTAGCGGTAACCATCGTTATACACAGAATATCTTTGCATGTCTGTTAAATCTGCTTGCCAAATAGAATCAATCGAGGCAGCCGATGTCTTGGCTGTTTTAAACCTTTTTCTCACCGGCTTATGAAGCGTATAAGCGTCCTGCTCCCGCAAAAATCTCTCAACATCTTTTTTTCCTACTCCGTAAACACTTCTGTACAGTCTATCTATGCCGCCGTAGGAGGCTGGGTTAGAAACATCATAATAGCGTTTACTTAATACGTTAGCCATTTGCGTATTTTAGAGGTACGTGGGTAGGGTTGACCGTTGTTTATCCTCTTCTTTCTCCTCTTCAAAGGTGTTACCGTCGGGGGTGATGGCGTCTTCAATTGTGCCACATGCGTCGCATGTTCCAAGTCTTTCAACCTGTTTAGATTTCCTATCAACGTTTTAGGGACATTTATTTGTTGTATTCTTGCTTTAATATGCTTCCATCCTGATGGTGATGGCCTATCCCACTTTCTCACCAGATCATGGACAATGTCTACGATATTTGACCCCTGTACCTTTGATCCTTCCACAATGATCTCGCCTGTATCGGTCCATTGTATGGCTGGGTCCTCATTCAATAGATTATAAAGACTTAAACCTTTATTCCTCAATGTACATGGGAGGGTGCTTTTTAATACATGCTCGATATGTTGTGTGGCTGATCCCTTAATCTTTGGTTGGTCAGCTGTATCGTCGGGTACAGATCCTATGTCGCCATGTCCATCGTCCCCCGTGCTGTGCCTAACAACCACAGGAATCTCTGTCGGGTTCTTATAATTTTCGTACTCGTGAAGAAATTTCTGCAGAGCTTCTTGGTATAAGATTCTTTTCTCATCAGGTGTTTTTTCACTGTTTAATAGTGCTAGCAATTCGCTTTCCATTCTTTTAAGTCTGCTTTTACGGGGATCTAGATCCGTGTCTGGATTCCTTTGCAGTGAAGCGTACACCTCGTGTGGAATCACTACCACTTTCTTCATTATATTAATCTAGTCAGTAAAGGACCCAAAACTGAAAATAAGATGGGGAGAAATGACCCTCCTTTGTACAATAATTCGCTTTTTCTTCGCTATAGTTTGACTTTTACGAGCGAGAGCGTGTATTATGTTCTTGTAACGGCGTAGGCGAGCCTTCTGAGGTGGTTTCATTTATACATTGCAATTTATAACGTTAAGACAGATTTCACAGATGCATTTTAAAAAGTCGGAGTCGATATTTTTAATAAACATCTGCTGCATTGCCCGGGGCAGTCGATGATAGATTTTTATTAATTCACGGTATTTCTTTAGTCTCTTTGTCATTCTGGAATATACACCGTTTCAGGCTCGTTTGGAAATATATTCGTTCTTAGAAGCACCCTAAACGTGTTTCGCGGATGAAGGTCACAAAGCAAATATCCGTAACGCGTGCTTGTAGCTTCTTTATAAACTTCCAAAAACTCCTTACGCTGATTCGGGAACATTTGATTGGCTAATACCCCAATCTGTGATATCTCTACGTTGTGCGAATAAGACTAGATATTGTGTATTTAACGACACATCGCGCATGTATCTATTTTTGAAAAATAGATTCTGATTGATGAAGAACACGCTTATGTTAAGATGGTGGGAGAATACTGTAAATGTCTCGGCAAACGTTTTATCCATCTCCAACATGAGATCGTCAATTACAATGACTGTATGTTCATTTCCCTTTAACGAATTAACGTCATATACACCTTTGTGGAACAAAATTCATCTTGGTATTCGTTGAACACTGATTGGTATGTCGAATAGCACCATATAACTTTATGCACAAATTTTGAGAGCATTTCACCCTTTTCTTTAATAATTTTTTAAGCATAAACACCGTTTTACCACATCCTGTAGGTCCAGATATAATACATGTGGATGGGCTTGTGAATCTGAATTTTTCTACAGCATCCATTTCTAACACGTCACACCCCTAAGTGACTCATTTACAGAATATCACAAATAACGAGTTCTGCTCCTTATATTTTGTTTTCTTCTTCCACAGAACCGTGAATGACGACGATGTACAGCCCCCCATCATCGACATCACGGATGACCCCGACGACATTGTAGTTGTGATCACAGAATCCTCCCCGCCGACGAACCCCACCAGCGATACCGGTAGCACGTTCAAGCGGAGGTATGATGAAGAGTTCCCCACGTCAGGTGTAAAGAGCGTCAGGGGTGCTAGAACACCAGTAATAGAGCCCCAACCCTCAACGTCTTACGCAACAAGCCCCCCAACAGCATCTTCCGCCAATATATTCCCTTATTCATCCTCAACAGCAGCTCCCCGTTCTGTTGAGGCTGCAGTAATAGAGCCCCAACCCTCAACGTCTTACGACACAAGCCTCACAGTAGTAGCTTCCTCAAATAAAAATAGTGACAGGACAATTGCGTCCTGGTCAAGTGCGTCCCGGACAAATGCGTCCCGGTCATTGACGTCCCTGGACAATTGCGTCCGGCTTTATTTCGTCCCGGACAATTGCGCACTTCCCCAACTACTATATGAAGTTTATTTATTAGAGAAGTGAATAGAAAGTTCATTGTGACTTCACCTACGCAATTGTCCAGGGACGCCAATGACGAGGGACGAGTATGTTTGTTATTGTAATTTTGTATGGGATATAATGCCCGGTTAGATTAATTGAATGCCCAGTTAGGTCAACTGTATGCCCTTGACGATTGGTTAGGTTAAGTTGTGATATTTTCGTTAAAACTAACGAAACTAACTTTATCTTAAGTGGACGTAACCCATAAAATTTGACAATGATGTTGCTGATGATGGATAAAGTTTTAGAGAACAGTTTTGAACAGAACTTATGAACATATAACAAGTTTAATAGGTTAAAATGAAAAGTATACTTGAAATTCCGATACTAACTTTCTATTCACTTCTCTAATAAATAAACTTCATATAGTAGTTGGAGAAGTGCGCAATTGTCCGGGACGCAATTGTCCGGGACGCAATTGTCCAGGGACGCCAATGACCGGGACGCATTTGTCCGGGACGCACTTGACCAGGACGCAATTGCCCTAGAACCAATAAAAATATATCCCTTACTCCTGTTCAAATCCTTGTACATCCTCCGCAGCAGCTTCTCGCATTGTTGAGGATGGCATAACATTCGAGCTGGTGCGTACCGTTGCCCCCACCCCAGTCTTGACTAGAAATCGGTATAGAGTCAGGGTCGATCCTAGATCCGTGTATAGGAATGGAATTGAGCGCGGGCTACGCCGGGTTGTACAGCGTATTGTAGAGTTTGCTCTTCAGAACCGCGACAAGCGTGAAGTCAAGACGAGTCTGTCCTTCGGATTCGGATCAGATGATGGTGATGTAGATGATTTTTGGGTAGTCATACCATTTAGACGTTTGGCGAGTGAGGATATAGATTATATATTAGGCCGTATATTGCACGCCGCCCAAAGTAGTATAGCATTCAATATGGACAACTTCACGGTAAATATTGACCGTGTATTCCGTGTTGCGGGTCATAGTGCCACACCTTACACTCTTAACTTCAATTCTCAGGCTATTTTTAGACGGCATATAAATGTCGATCGTGGTTGCGGCTTTATAGCAGTAGTCTTAGCACGTATGTTTACTGTACAAAATACACGGACCCAAAAAATTTGGTTGCCTACGGTCGTGGAGCGTGCCCGTAAACTAGCTGTAGACTGTGAACTTGAATTTGACTGTAATATGGGTCCTGAAGAGCTGAAAAGGGTAGAACAGGAAATGAATGTTCGTATAGCTGTATTTGGGCTGGATGATCGTCGTAGAACTGTGTATGTTTTTAAAAGCAGTGTGAGATCGTACAAGGCCCCTACTTATTTTAGGACTGTCAGGGACAACGTATCTCCCCATCCGTAATACGAGGGACCTTTACGCGAGTTACGATAAAAGTCGAAAATATGGGCGACATCATGATTTGTGTAAGGGGTGCCTCGAGTTTGCGGATGATATAGTGAAACATTGTAAAGATTGTCATGGTATGTGAGCAGTATAAAACCCCAAATGTGAAAGCCGTGTAGTTGAAGCTGAAAAGAGTGATTGTAATGTGTGTAGACGCACATTTTTCAATAATAGCTGTTTTGATCTCCATAAATCAATTGGCACGTGCAGGAAAATGAGAATCTGTGAATGTGGCATGTTTCACATGATGGATAATTGGGGAAATTTCAAGCATAAATGTGACGAAATTCACTGTCCTACATGCCAGGAGAAATATAAGGCGGACGGAGTAAAGCATGTATATTATATGAAAGACGCCAAGCCTAAAAACAAACCCTGTATAACTGTGTACTACGATATAGAAACTTACACGAATGCTGAAACCATAGAGGTAATTCCACATTTACTTGTGAGCCAAACTATCTGTGATGAGTGTATGGGGATCGAGTGTGATGAGTGCCCCAAATGTGGTAAACGGACAAACGTTTTTAAAACGAATGTCCACGATAGTCCTGTGAAACTATTTGTGTCCTATATTGTCAAGTTAGCCGACAAGTTAAAAAAAAATGACTGTGTATATTCTCGCCCATAACGGGGCAAAGTTTGACACAGTTCCTTTATAGGGAGTTGCTTCAGCACGAGTCTTCTGAGATATTTACTGGTGATCCATTGAAAAGAGGCAACAAATTAATACAGATGCAAATAAGAGGTAATGTACAGTTTAAAGACACTTTATTATTCACACCTTGTAAATTAGCAAAGCTACCCAAGGTGATGGGGGTAGCAGCTGAAGTTTCAAAAGGATATTTCCCTTACTCATTCCTCACTAGCGAGTCTTTAAACTATGTAGGTCTACCTCCACCCAAACATTACTTTAACTATGATTGTATGAGTGTAGATGAACGTGAAGATTTTAACCGATACTACAACAGTTTTAATGAATCTAATCCTTATAATATAGCTGATGAATGCGAGCATTATTGCGTGAATGATGTACGAGTGCTTAGAGTATGCTTCCAGGCCTTTAGAAGGACGTACATAGGCCGTTTCAAATGGGATCTGCTGCAAGTCGCAACCACCATCGCGTCATTATGTTTTACGGTGTTCAAGAATAACTTCATGCCTAAAGGCACGTTAGCCATTATTCACAGAAACAACTCCCGCAGTTACGGCCACAAGGCTATTTACTGGCTCATACACCTAGAGCAACAGACAGGTGTATACATAAAGCACGCCCGCAACACGGGTGAAGTACCCATTAAGATTAATGGTCGTGTTTTTTGGGTTGATGGACTAAGTGAAAACCGTGACACTGGTGAGAAGACTGTACTCCTTTAACGGATGCTGGTGGCATGGATGCCCCCGTCCTGAGTGTGGAATCGCCGGAGATATCCACGGTAGATCTCCTGCCGACTGTCTTGCGTGGACTCGCACCCGCGATCAACTTATAGGGTCCCAGTTCACTCACAAAGTCTTGTGGGAGCATGAATATGATCCACGGATGGAGACAGACGAGGCGTACCGTGAGGAAATAAACACGATCAAGCGTTCAATGGTACTGGATCCTCTTAAATGCGGTGATAGCTTGTTCGGTGGGCGTACAAATCCCTTCAAGCTATACTTTCCACCTACGGAGGGTGTGAACTCACTACTACGATTTCTGTTCTTTATACCCATACGTGATGAAGAACAATCCGTACCCCGTGGGCGCTCCTGAGAAACTGGTGGGACCTAACCTGCCCTCCATCAATGAATTTTCAAGAAATTTGAATGATCGTTACTTTGGGCTCTCTTTCGTAGACGTACCCCCCCGCAATTTATGGATGCCGATCTTACCCGTCGTTATCGACCACAAGCTCATGTTTCCCCTGTGCGTGAAGTGCGCGGAAGAGAATAACGGCAATTGTAACCATATACCCCACCAGCGTAAGATCAGAGGCGTATATACAAGTCCTGAGCTGGCCCTAGCGTACGCATGGGTATAGAATACTGAAGATACATGAGGTGTGGAGGTTTCAGAAGCTACCCAACCTTTTCACACCATATATAAACGCATTTTTGAAGGATAAGGTTGAGGCATCAGGGTATCCGCGAGGAGTTGATACCGAAGATGAAAAGTCTGCCTATATTCAACGTTACCGCGACCGCGAAGGTATACAACTTGATCGTGCCCAAATTGCAAAGAATCCTGGCAAGCGCTTTAGTGCAAAGTTGTGTCTAAACAGTCTATGGGGAAAATTTGCACAGAATACCGGCAAAGGGAACATTCATTTGGCACAAAGTTATAGTGAAGTCTGGGATTATGCCAATGCTCCCGATAAAGAGGTCATGGAGATCGTGAATGTAGGTAATACTTACATAATAAAGTACAACAACACTGAATTGGCCACAGATACCTCAAGGGTTACAAACATACCTGTGGCCAGCTTCACAACAGCCTACGCCCGCATAAAACTTTGGGGTCTATTGCATTCTCTTGGGGGAGAGTATTGTATGCCGATACAGATAGCGTGATATTCACAGAGAGGGAGGGTGAATACATGCCTGCTATTGGGGAGTTCCTCGGCGAGCTCACTGATGAGATCAAGGATGAGTATGGGGACAACGCATACGCCGACTCTTTTGTCTCAACAGGACCTAAAACTTATGGGGTACGGGTGAGGGTGGGGGAGGATATGAAATATATCGTGAAGGCAAAGGGTATTACGCTCAACCATGCGAATCGGCGGGTGTTAACTTTGAATCGTTGAAGGATCTAGTGTGTTTGGACGATGATGATGAGAGCGATCGGCCTCCCCAACTAACTGTAGGCACCCACAATTTTCGGGCGCAGAAGCTGGGGGGCGTGAAGGAACTTAGGGGAACGAAGGTGTGCCGTAACACCTATAGGAAACGTTACCAGTTACCTGGTACCTATGATACCGTACCCTTTGGATACCATAACCTTTGATGCGTCTATTGTTAACTTATTTATCACACGTATTTGTAAATATATATGTCTTGTATATAATCTTTGATGTGTCTATTGTTAACTTATTTATTACACGTATTTGTAAATATATATAACTTGAATATTCGTTTATTAAATAAATCATGTTTCAATTAGCGTTTCACTTTCTCCTGTGTGTGTGTGTGTGTGTGTGTGTGTGTGTGTGTGTGTGCACAGGTGAAAGTTCTAAGCTCCGCCCACTGAAGACCAGCAACGTGAGTCATGCTACTACCTGGGATTCCCTGCGTGGTCAGTTGATTGCAGTAAGCCCTTGAGCTCAGACGTGTATTCGCCCGCGTAGAAGAAAAATGGCTACCTTTAATATTGCTTGTTCAACGTTTATGAAATGGTATTCAGCAAAGTGTCAAGATGTGGATAGAAAAACTTCCTATTCCCCCTCCTTTGCCTCTTTTAAAACCACATTGGATCGTGCGAAGGAGCAAGATGTACAAATACTCTATGGTTATTCTGGTGAGAGCGTTGTAGGCTTTCGTTGCACAGACGATGTTGAAGTATGCTGTAGAGCTAAGCTTTATAAAGTCTCACATATACCGTGAAGTAAAAGAAACAACGCGTGCAGAAGAGAAGCAGCAGATATGGATAGTGAGTCTTGTGGATGAGTGGTGTGACAAGCGGTATTATCATGTTACACCATACCGAGTACTCATACACTCGTTGAAAATGTGAATCTCGTCATCATGGACAATCTTAAGTATTTTTATCACTATATTAATGTATATCATGATGAGGTTCGTAGTGAGGTTGTGGCTAGTGCCCTGCGTGAGTTTTTAGCAGACTTTAGAGACGAGTATCGTTTGCTAAAAAAGGAAAAATATGGGCATATGTTCCTCTCAAATAGTGCGCCGGAGTGTGAAGATGTTTAGGAGAATAAAACATTATAAAATGTGCCTAGTTCGTGAAATTTACCCTGAGGGAAACTGTCTGGTGTGTATTCAGGAAGTGGTAGTGATAAAACGTTAAAACCGAAATTAATTCTTGTACCGGAAAAAAAACACCTACCCAATATAATGGGGTACAACAATTCGATCAGCGCCGCACACGTTTCATTAGATTATGGTGCGACTCGCACCTCACGGATCATACGAGTTCGAACAAACCCATTCACGTATCATCAGGGTGAGTCAACCGCCCATCGAACCGTTCCTGCCTACCTGCGTGCCTCACGCGGCTCATAGTTATCTCAGAGCTTGAACCGAGTGGACGTGCGCTCCTCGAATACGATGGAACTTCCTTTGAGCAGCATTCTCAACGCCTCGTACGATGTGTCCGTGACGAAATCGTTGCGCGTGTTCAGGCGTAAATCCGGTGCCGTTAGCTATGTACTGGAAACGGAATGTAGACAAACAAACAAACGGAATGTTGTTTATTTAAGTGTCGAGGAGATGAATAGAATCTTCGTGATAGTTGAGAAGTGGAGTGAAGATCGTTATAAAATACCTGCTAACGTAGGTACAAGAAGAGAGCAGATTAGTGACACCCCTCATACGCCGTTGTATGTACGTTGTGTATAAATAACGATCGGCCATGCATTGATATACGGCTGATGTGGAAGAATGCTTCTGATAATAACGCTCTGTTCCTACGCGAAACCGTTTCATCCTCGACAGAATGTTTGAAATCGTCGGATTCCGCAAGCTGAAACCTATATTAGACGCGCGTGTTACGGATATGCTTTATTTTGATACAGTACTTGAATACGCATACACCGCTCTGCTCGATGGGTTTACCGAGTGTAGGGCTGAACAAGGTGAGAATGGTCTAGAGCTGGACGTTTATTTAAAAAGTTTAGACTCTTTGAAATATCATGAACTTTGGTACAAAGCAATTGATCGGTACAGGCTGAGCTCACCTACACCGTTCACCCTGAAGAACTATTTCTTTATATAACGAGCAGCTGTCGTAACGACTTAGAAGATTATTTCAACTGTAGCTATGCAGTGTGAAGAAGAGTTCACGATTGAAAAGCTCGCATTGGTAGAAATAAACCCTCGATTGGAAACGCGTGTTTATAAACTTGTGTTTAATAATGTGGCTAACGATGAATTCTTTGTGTGTGCTTTTGATTGTATTCTAGACGTAATTAAAGATAACTTACCAACCGGTTGTAAAGTGGGAACAAAAATAGCAGAGCTGGGCATTTGCGGCATATTTTGCGGTACTGCGGTACTTGCGGTACCACCGCACTACCGCGTACCGGTTTGGTACCGGTTTGGTAGTGAAGCAGTACCGCAGTACCGCAATATGCCGCAAGTGCCCAGCTCTGAAAAATAGTACTGAACGATATGACGGCCCTTCATATCGAGTACAGGTTTCCCTATTCTTTAAGCGGTGAAATATTATTAAGCCGCGTATGCTGCGTAATGCAGAGCAATAATGATGTAATTGTAGACTCGTTTAAGTGCGAGTTTAGTATTTTGAAAAAAAAGTTAAATGTATTTATATATTTAGCATATTTGTGTGTGTGTGTGTGTGTGTATATATATATTTCTGCTATATTGATGGCTATACGATTTCTTATTTTGCGCGGTAGCAGATAAAGTGTATGTATTTATTTATTTAACATAATTGTGTGTATATATTTCTGCTATATTGATGGTTATATTATTTCTTATTTTTTATGTTGCGCGGTAGAAGATAAAGTGTATGTATTTATTTATTTAGTTGTGTGTGTATATTTCTGCTATGTTGATGGTTATATTATTTTATTTTTTATTTTTGTTTTTTGATCATTCCAATGTACATTTATTTTCTATATATCTCCATAATATAATTGTATATATATATATAATTATATATATATATATATATATAATATATCAGGGCGTCCCAAAAAATGTATACACACTTTAACAGCTGATAGCTCAATTGATGTTTCTTTCTTTCCAAGTTAAACCCATTAGAATTAATAATGGCAGTCAGACTAAGCTTTGAACAAAGGAAATTCATTCTAAATGCTAATGGAAGTGTGAAAACGCAGTTGAAGTGCAAAGACAGTTTAGGAGGGAGTTTCAAACAGATCCACCAACGCGACTTACCGTCACTCGAATTAGAGAAGTAGTTTGAAGCCGATGGAACTGTTCAGAATGTCCACAAGAAGCGTTCCGGAAGACCACGGACATCGACAAGCCCACAAAGCAAGAAGAGTACTGGAAACGTATCACCAAAGTCCAAGAAAATCTGTGCAGCAAGCGAGTCGTGAGGTAGGAATTTCAGAATCGTCTGTCCAACGCATTTTGAAGCGCGTCAATGGAAAAGTTACATTCCAAGATTAGTCCATGCTATTAATGAAGATGATCCGGACCGAAGAGTGGAGTATTGCGAGTGGTACTTGGCACGATGTGGATGTGATTGGACGAAGGGTTTCGTAGAATACCCTCCGCGTTCACCAGACCTCACACAACTAGACTTTTTATGGGGATACTTAAAGACAAAGTCTACGCTATAAAACCTGCAACAGTCGCTGAATTGAGTGCAGCCATTGAACGAGAATGCACACAAATACCAAACGAAATGTTTCGTGATGTTTGCGATTCCATTGCTTCGCGTTATCAGCAGTGCCTGGACCAGAACGGACGTCAGTTTGAAAACAGCGTTGACAAAAACAATTAAATAATGTCTGTAGATTCTATTACATTTTGAAAATGAAATGTATTTTAATAAACATTGCCTTTATAAGTATTTAAAGTGTGTATACATTTTTTTGGGACGCCCTTTATATATATATATATTTCTCCTGGTTAAATTATTTTGTTTATATGCATATTCCTCGTTCATATTTCTTAAACTATTATTATTTTTAATTGATCATTCAAATGTATATTTATTTTCTATATATTTATAATAAACAGAATGATGTAATGTTTTATTTAATTCTTTTGGTTGTAAACAATTATACCAAATAGCGGGTTACGCCTTCTAAACCTACTAGCGGAATTCTAAGCCAACTTTTAAGAATTAATTAAATAAATGGTACAATCTGGCAACCTAATAATGTATACCTGAACAATTAAAATAAAAAGTGGTATCTGGCAACTCGTCCTAATAATGTATACCTGAACAATTAAAATAAAAAGTGGTATCTGACAACTCAACCTGTACAAGCCATTTACGCCTTCTAAGCCAACTGGCTGATTAGGAGTCTATAAGAGGAGGCGGGTCGGCTGAAGCATTATTATGCACTTGGCAGGAGCCAGGGAACAACTCTCTTCCTTTCTCTCCTTCTCCTGTCTTTCTCTTGGGAGATAACGCCGCCTCAAGTTGCACCTGCAGCATCCCCCACCCCCCTTTGCAGCATTGAGTTGTTGCATACCCCCACCCACCCCTCATTGCATACCCCTTTGCAACCCCATCCCCCTTTGCAACCCCAACCCCCTTTGCACCATGGATCATTATCTCTTGCAACATTCCTGCACTCTCCCATTTTGCGCCCATACTACTTACGTGAACCATTGACAACGTTGAAATGCTTCGCCAATGTGTAGAACAAGGATGCCAGAAAATCCGAGCAATACCTGGAATGTTTGAACGCGTCAGGCAATCTATGGCGAGGCGTTGTTCAGACGTGATTCAAGCGCAAGGCGGTCATTTTGAGCACTTCCTTTAAAGTAAGCGGATACTTGCGGGAACACATAACGGACTGTAACTCGGAAACAAAGCGATTTCGGGCATATGTTTATGTAAACTTTTTTGGTTAAGAAGCCCTGCTTTAAACGTTCGTCTTAGTTCTCAAATTAATTTGTTACAACAACCAACGCCTCAGTGAAGTAATGCAATATGATCGTGTCCACTTTTTTATTTTTAATCTTTCTCTTAATTCATATAAAGTTAACTCTGTAATAATTTTAGTCTTCATATAAACCTTGTGAACTGTGTTTATTATTTTAATTTTTATTTGTATTTATTCTGTTTTTTACCAATGATGCTGGAAAAAAATCTGAAACGTTTGATATTCATTGAAGAATGTTCAAAGCACAAGTTTTTCTTTTTGTTATATACAGGGTGTTTCGTAACATGTGGGACGCACTTTCAGGATGGATTAACCTTTTTATGTACGTGGTCCACTGAGGGACACCCGCTGTGTCTGTGAACCATCTTCAGCGTTTCTAGGGGGTGAAATCACAATCAAGAAAAAATAATAGCCCCCAAACCCTTGCGAGAGACAGTATTGATGGCAAAATATATAACAAATACAACCGTTTCATTATCAATGGCCTTTATTATTCAGACTTTACAACTGAAAAAGCAACAATATTGAATTTATAGTATTAAATTGTAAATGATCTGTATCAGTCAACTTTACTGTGAAAAAATCAAATCTGCGAATTACCTGAATCAATACAACTTTCCTAACACTACCAATTAATGCGAGACCTGACACTTTCTTTGCCACCAAAGCTGGTATATTTGGTTTGAGTGACAGAGAGGGCACATCGAAGGTCAGGTTCAACGGCCAACTTAGATTGGTATAGGTCTTGATTACCAATAGTGTGGAGAAACCAGACTCGCACAGACACGTAGAAGAGAAGGGAATAAACTCCCAGAGCCAGACGACTAACTGGGATATACTTTGCTGGTCTTCGCCCAAAATGTGCTGAATTCTTCCTCTGCGAACCTGTCCTTGGTGGTGCTGTCGTTGATGAGGTCTAAGAACTCTTCCTGCACCTCGTCAGGCAATACATCTACTTGGGCATTTGAAAGGATTTCTTGTAAGGGACACGACTGCACTGTCAACCTCTATTTCAGAAAGTATCGCTTGAACTCTTCTGCCAAGGAATGAAAATGATCTTTAATATTGTTATGCAAATGTAGTTCAACAGCTCTATCACCAAGACTTCGCTGAGTTTGTGGAATGCAGATACGTGTCCAGTATCCACTTTTCTCTTCCACAGTTCAAGTTTCGCGATGAAAGCACGTGTATGGTCGTATGGTTAATCATGGTTTTCTCCTTCCCTTGAAGCTTCAGATTCAATCGTTGAGGGCTTGAAATATATCAGTGAGGTAGGCAAGGGATGAAACAAATTTCTCACTGATGAGTGATACCTGAAGATCAAGTTTGCCTTGAGTTTACAAGAATGTACTGTACTCAGTTCCTCTCGTAATTCCAAAACACGTGCCAATTATTCCCATTTTCTATTACATTTTTATACTGACGTGGACTAAAGTTAAGTTGTACCATTATGCGAGGACATTTTTAAGTAGAAGACAAGAACAAGTTGCTTTGTATATTTATTTTTATCCTTCTGTTGACCACTGAGAATGGGCCACGGACCACGGGTTAAGAACGTATAGTATAGAGTATGGGCGAGTTTATACGTTATTTATAAAGTCACTCAAAGCGAAGGACAATGAATAGTCATTCAGAGTTTCAGACGAGGTTTATGCTGCAGAATGGAGTTGGAGTTCGAGTCTTTCACCTCACCCCGGGGAGCAACCAGAAAGGCTATGTCTTCCGGGGCGCTTCCGACCGAAATATGAGAATGTGAAGTGATTCTAATATGTACAGGTCGGTTGGTTGGGAGCTATGGAGGGCGTTTGTTCGATTAAAGTTGGAGGGATATAGTAGGTGGTTCGTTTCATGACAAGTGTTCTAGTACGGCTGACTTTAATGATTTGTTAAGAGGTACAAAGGTGCTACTGGATATGTCTCGATCGATGTTCGTCTGTTCCGAGTTAAAACTAGAGCCAAACGCTGCCAATGTGTGAAGCACCAATTCTTTATATTATTGAATTAAGTTTCCCTAAGATCAGACCTATACATGGAATTATATATATTATATACATATAAACCTTTGGTTTTCTTCCGCCCGAATTGTTCATTCTGACGAAGGTCAGCTTTTCACCTCAACCTTACCCCTACAGTTTAACGTGAAATCCGAACCACACCCCACCAGCAGCCCAGTCTTAACCACTAGGCTACCCATTTTATCTACCAAACATTTCTTTATTGGGTGGAAGGATGAACAGCTGGGTTTTACTCCGCGCCGGCTGGCATCACCGGGTCTCGATCCCGGGGCCAATGGATTCGTACTAGCAGCGACGCTAACCACTACACATCGAGGCGCATATATATATATATGACACTGTGTTAATATAGATTAAATCGTAGATAAAAAGATATGTGAACATTTTCATGTTTAATATATAAAAATGAAATATTAAATTAGACTAAATGTCAATGAAGTTTTTAAAAATTCAACTGACCAAAGATTCTTATTACTTTAAAATTAATATATTTAACACACTTATATAAATGAAATTTAATACGTCTTTCATTTTTTTCTTAATATTTTTTTTCATAATTTTTGTTATATAAATAATATAATGTTCTAGCTCTTATATATATATATATATATATATATAATATATATATATATATATATATATATATATATATATAATATATATATATATATATATATATATATATAAATGGTTTGTTCAGTAATTACAGGACATATTTCTTAAAAGAAAAGCCGTTAGTACTTCTTAATATTTAAGTAATTAAGACATGCGATCTTTCAAAAAGAAAAATGGTCATGCACAATGAACAATATATATAAAAGAAGAGACATTTATTAGTTTTGCCATTAACACTACGAAGATTATTATCGAAGTATCAAAGAATCTTTGTTCATTAATTTGAAGCCATAGAGACCAAACAACGATTTAGAAGCTCAGCTACTGAACTGGCTTTGAATTCGTCATAGGTAAGGACGTACGGTACAGTTTTTGAATAAAGCTCGTCTAGAGACATACAATTTCTGAATCATAGAAAAATACTTATTGGGAATATTGTTTTACCTGAGGTATTTTATTTATTTTTAGTGACAGTAATAACATTTTAAGAACAAACCCACTCATTTCTCATTAGTAATTCTTTTGTGCTTTTCATAATTTTATGTTTTTAGGCGAACTTTTTCCGAAACTGTATACTTGAGGTAATCCGTGTATCGACAGTGATATTCTAAAACTTTGTAAGTAAGAAAACTATCATAATTTAAGATAAGAACCAAAAACTGACTAATGCGTAACTGAAAACATCGTTTACCAGTGTTTGAAACGTAATTGTTACGATGGAGAAACGCGAGTGGACTCTAATTTTATGCAAGATTATATTATCTGCCAACAAGAATTAAACAAAACTAAGTTTGGGGAAAGGGTGTTTAAGAGGTCTTAAAGAATATTACCACCGATATATGTATTCGCACATTTGGGGATACGTAGGAATTTTTATATATCTTTTATTTTTATTACGAATGATAATAACACAGTATTTGCTTTGTTTGAGATGTATTTTTACGAGATGAAGGACATTATTCATTTCTCTGCTCAAACTTGCTATAACTCCATTTTGGAGATAATAAATAATAATTCTGTGAAAATTATATACAAGAACTTGGCTGAATCTTTTAATGCCGGCATCCTTTGATGTCAGATTACAGCCTATTTATAGGCAAATAACATTTGAAATTAAGGTTAATGTTCATAATTCGGAGAGTTTGGAATACGTTTTAGATTTTAAAAGAGCTCAATTTCGTGACACGAAACTGCAATTTTCGACCCATAATTGGGATGAGGTTCTATCGCGTGATCATATTAATAGCACATGAATTTTTTTTAATTATTTTAAACGTTTAATATCCTATTGCCCTTACGTAAAAGGAGATTGGTGAAGTCTGCTAAACCTTAATGGTGAAATGCTGAAATTAGAAGTAGCTTAACGTTAAAAAGGAACGCATATTTTAAATTTAAAGAAACAAATAATTACACCAGTACACATTTGAAAACTTGTCTATCGATTTTTACAAACTAGTTGGTGATTCTATACAGGGTGTCCGAGAATTATCTGTACAATTTTTGGCTGTTATTAAAAGTCAACCATGAAGTGTAGAAATTCCAGTGTTGTCCCATTTTACAGAGAATCTCATTATGTTTTTTCTGATACCAAGTTTTGACAAGTTTTTTAGAAATTCCAGTGTGTCCGAACATTATCTGTACAATTTCATCTTTTAATAAAATTCTTGATAACACACGTAAAATTCTTAAACAAGATTATTTAGAATCTGTATTTTCAAACGTTTCTTTTATTAAAGTAACGTTGTTACAAACATTCGATATGTGCACCATTAGTGATTCGCAAAACATCCAATCGATACTCCAAATGTTGCCATGTACGCTGCAGCATATCCACATCAATTTGCTCAATAGCAGCTGTGATTCTTGCTTTTAAATCATCAATGTCTGTCACCCGCGTACATTTCTAAAAAACTTGTCAAAACGTGGTATCAGAAAAAACTTAATGAGATTCTCTGTAAAATGGGACAACACCGGAATTTCTACACTTCATGGTTGACTTTTAATAACAGCCAAAAATTGTACAGATAATTCTCGGACACCCTGTATAATTTGAGTGCGCTGATCTCAAAAAATATAGTTAGTTTTTCCCTATCACGTATGGTTTTCTTACTACAAGGTGTGTCATAAATCCCCCATTTATCCCCAAATGTGAACCATCTTATCGAGACCAACATTGGAATGCACATGCTAAACCATAAATTTTGTTGTTATAGACTACAATAACGATTACATAATAATGTAGGGTAAATATACTGTATATAACAACCAGTCCCGTTCCCAGCAAAATACTCTCTCCCCTCCCATCAATGGGTGGTTAACATTTGGGGACAGATGAGGTATTACAACACCCCTTGTAGCACGAAATCTTTAGGTGATAGAGTAAAACCTAATTAAAGCAGAATTAAATAGCTCCTAGCTCTTGGACAAGCATATTGCTTGTTTATGAAAGAATAAAAAAATAACTGGAAGAAACAAAATATATTTACCTTCTTTACTTGCAAACATTTCAGGACTTATTCTAAAGACTTAAGACTACGAAGGTAGATCTGACTAATGACGACTAAACCGGTGCTTCTTTGATGTTTTCTTATGCTGTGCGTTAGGCTGATCTCGTTGCAGACACCAGCAGTAATCCGCCATCATATTTGTATGCCATCTTCCTTGATATCTTCTTTCCATGGTTTTGATGTCCTGGTGAAATCGTTCCCCTTGCTCTTCACTGACATCTCCGAGATTTTCGGGAAAACGGTCAAGATGCGAAAATAAGATGTGAACTTTCAGGCTCATGTTGCAGCCTAAGGCGCAAAACTTTTTAAGCATATTTTCCACCAGTCTTTCATAATTTTGGCTTTTGTAGTTTCCCAAGAAGTTTTCAACAACATCTTTGAAACCAAGCCATGCTTCTTTCTCTTTATGGGTCATTGTGTTCAGGAAATGATCGTCTGTCAATAACTTTCTAATCTGAGGACCTATAAAAACACCTTCCTTTATTTTCTCGTAGCTAATCTTTGGATATTTTGAACAAATGTACTTGAAACACTCACCTTCTCTATTCAATGCTTTGACATACTGCTTCATGAAGCCTAACTTAATGTGCAAGGGTGGTAGGAGGATTTTATTTGGTTCAACTAGATGTTCATGTAAAATGTTCTTTGATCCTGGGGTAAGATTCTCTCTAGGAGGCCAAGTTTTCCTCTTCCAGTGCTGGTCACGTGCTCGACTATCCCATTCGCAGATGAAACATGGCATCTTAGTGTATCCTGGTTGCTGCCCAAGTAACATGCAAAGGACTTTGAGATCCCCACACAATATCCATCTGTGATTTTGATACTGAATTTTTTCCTGAAGCAGTTTCATGTTATTATAGGTCTCTTTTAGACGAGTAGAATGGGCCACTGGGATTGATGCATATTTGTTACCGTTGTGCAGTAACACTCCTTTTAGACTGGTTTTAGAGGAATCTATAAACAACCTCCAGTCACTGGTTTGGTATTCGATGCCTAGCTTGCACACTAATCCTGTGATGTCCTTACAAAATACCAAGGGACCATCTTCTTCGAAAAAAGGCACGAAGTCTTTCTCACGATTTCTGTACCAAGCGAAGTATGTGTCGGATGCCAATAAATTGTTCTCCTGCAATCTAGACCCCAAAAGTTCTGCAGAGTCCTTAGGCAGATTCAAATCCCTGACTAAGTCATTTAGTTCGGCTTGGGTTAATGGTTTAGGAGGATCTCGGTCAGCTGTTGGCTGTTCATAAACATCATCATTGTCTGGATTTGGAGCTGAATCAGAATCTGAATTGTATTGATCCAGACTCTCGGTTGGGCGGGGAATAGGAACTTCTGGACCATGGGGTACCGGCCTTATTGCAGATGGAAGACTTGGGTATTGAAGGCTCTCTTTATTCTTTGCATTATAACCTTTAACATTGCAAGAACAGAAGTAGCAGTCGTCGGTATGGTTTCTAGGCTCGCGCCATACCATAGGGATCCCAAATGGCAAACTTTTCTTTTTACCTTTGCTCCAATTCCTTAGTGCCGCAACACACGTAAGACAAACCTTGTGTGGAGCCCAACTTTTGTCTTGATCTCCTAATTTAATTCCAAAATATGCATGATAAGCTCTCTTAATGAAGGTCGTTACATTTGTCGTTTGTTTCACAACAACATACCGACCACAAATATAACAAAATATGTCTGGACTATGGGTACATCCTCTAGAAGCCATTATTAAAATTTTAAAGACGTAATGTTAGAATTATCTATCTGAAAAATATGAAAAAACGAAATTAATTAAAGATAAAAAAGGTAAAACATTACAAAACGCCCCAAAATTGTTTTGCTAATAACTTTAAAACTGTGGGTGATAGAAAAAAACTGGTAGCATTTTTTAATTCAGCGCAGCGAACTGCTTCAGAATCGCAACTCAAAATAAAGAAATCGATTTTCATGCAGACCGGTGTTATTTATCGGATGAAAATGCATACAAGTTATTAAAAATCCAAAGCAAGTAACTTATTAGAAAAAGTAATGGTAACTATGAGCTATATACAGGGTGATGCATAAATGCTTCATAAATCACAGGGTGTATTCTTGAGACAAAAGTAAAGAAAAAAGACCATATAAACATAGATCGAGAAACCCGTAAGTTTCGAACTACAGCACGCGACAGAAAAATGAAACTCCTAAAGATTTTTTTACATTTTACGAAATAAACAGTGTGATACATTTACTTCATTAAAGTAAATGTTCGAAATTCGTTCCTACTTCTTGAATGCATGCCTCAGCACGTCGCAAAATAGGATAGAGGAGAGATAGTTAAAGGAGGAAAATGAGTGAGTATGAACAAGTTAGGGAATGGTGGTTAGCTGTAGCTTACGATGAGGGGGGTAAGTAGAGAGAGAGGGGGAGTGGGTGGGGACGTGCTGAGGCATGCATTCAAGAAGTAGGAAAGAATTTCGAACATTTACTTTAATGAAGCGGAGTAAGTGTAGTTTACGTCCCCCTGTGGTGCCTAGTGTAGTTTACGTTCCCCTACATTATCCTAGTGTAGTTTGCGTTCCCCAACTTTGTCCGCGTATACCTGATCAAATAGAACGTTAAAACTAACGAAAATATTACGACTTAACCTGACCAATCGTCAAAATATATATATATATTGACGACTAGTTTGGTTAAGTCGTAATATGTTCGTTAATTTTAACGTTTTATTTGATACATTCATTTAAAAAATGTCTCCTAAAGATCCTAGTGTAGTTTACGTTCCCCAACTTTGACCTAGTGTAGTTTGTGTCCCCTTTTGCGTCAGGGGGACGTAAACTACACTTGCTCCAATGAATCAAATGTATCACACTGTGTATTTGCATAAAATGTAAAAAAATCTTTAGGAGTTTCATTTCTCTGTCGCGTGCTATAGCTCGAAACCTACGGGTTTCTCGACCTATGTTTATATGTTCTTTTTTCGTTACTTTTGTCTCAAGAATATATCCTGCGCTTTATGAAACATTTATAAATCACCCTGAATAGTGAACCAAATTAAATCGAATCCGAAGGAATTCTATAAATATATTAAGAATAAAAAAGTAGCTTCGCAGACTTTTGGTCCACTCATAGGTGAAAACAATGAACAAATTTACGATAACTTACAAATGACGGAAGTTTTAACTAAATTCTTCTCTTCCGTCTTTACTAACGAAAATATGAACAACATTCCCATCCCCGTAATCATGCTCAATAATGATCATTTAAAGCTTCGCGACTTTACCATTAGTGAAAGTGAAGTACTCTTGGCCATAGGTGAAATTAATCCTAGTTTCTCGTCTTACATATACCGTATTTGTCGGCTTATAAGACGCACTTTTTTTCCTTATAAATACCTTAAAAAATCGCCCTGCGTCTTAGAAGCCGAAAGTGGCAATACAGCACATGCGCAAAACCGTTGATTAATAACAAATAAGAGTAATAATCATATTATCTTTCTTTATTGGCTTTTGGGTTTTCTTTTTATTGAATTTTACATATCCATTGTATTAACAATAAAGTGCATAAAAAACTTTTTTTCTTGAATTTACCTTTCCAAAATTAAGGTGCGTCTTTCACGGCGCAGCGTCTTGTAAGCCGTCAAATACGGTATATATATTTAATAATAATAATAATAATAATAATAATAATAATAAATCGTTACAATCTGGAGAAGTTCCGTTCAATTGGAAACTTGCAAACATTACGCCAATATTTAAAAAACGGGACAAATCGCTTCTGGAAATTATCGTCTCATTAGTTTCAGTTCAGTAGTTGGTAAGCTTATGGAGACGATCGTTCGGGACAAAATACTTAGAAATAAATAATTTAATTCAAAATTCTCAACACGGCTTTCGACGTAATTGTTCTTCTCTTTCTCTTACTAATTTGCTCAACTTTTTTGATATTGTAAATATATAGGATCACCTGAAGATCAGAGCCCCCAACCTTCTTTAGTTAGCCTTATAAGGCTAACTAACGAAAATATCACGACCTAACCTAACCACTCGTTAGGTCAACTGTACGCCCTTGACGATTGGTTAGGTTAGGTCGTAATATTTTCTTTAGTTAACCTTATAAAGCTAACTAAAGAAGGCTGGAGACCCTGATCTTCAGGTGATCCAATACATATGACGAGAGTAAAAAGTACGAAGGTCGGTCAGGAAATAAGTTTACACGGCGTATAATTTCGTAACTAAAGGACCTAAATTGATTATGTTTGTATCAGGTGAATTCGTTAATCATTGTTGGCAACACTGTACGTCGATTCGGCTGTCATCTACCGTACATTGATTATATGAGTCACTTGAACATGGCGGCTCGACTGGAACAGTACCCTGCCCTACGGAGCAGTCCAGGACATTTACGTTTAATGGCCGCTCGTAAACGTTCCCGTGTTAAACAATATGCAGCTGCATTGATTGGTGTGCCTTTTTGCATGAAGTCTGCGAGCAAAACGCCTTTGTGGTTCCAAAACACGGTAACCATCACTTTGCCAGCGGACTTCACAATCTTTAACTTCTTTGGTAGCGGGGACCTAGGGTGTTTCCATTCCATGCTGGCACGTTTTGTTTCCGAAGTACGGTGATGAACCATGTCTTGTCTCCTGTGACAATGCGCTCGAGAAATTCTTGACCACTAACAGACTCGGAATATCGTTGCAGAAATAACAGGGCACTGTTCCAGTCAAGCCGCCATGTTCAATTGACTCATATAACCAATGTACTGTAAATGGCAGCCGAATCGACGTGCAGTGTTGCCAGTAATGATTAACGAATTCACCTGACACAAACATAATCAGCCATGTTTCATACTGACAACTTGAGTTCGATATATTTTCGCCCCGCCCTACTGAACAACTCATACATAACCCAGCATCATTTCCTAAATTTGTTTATATCTATACGTTTACTTGTTTTCGCACTCTAAATAGAAGTAAACGTTTCGTTGGACGTTTCATTGATCTAATTTTGTGAATTTTGAGATGTCTAATGCATTAGACATTTCACTTTAGTTAAACATTTTGTTAGACATTTCAGTAAGTCAATCGAAATGTCTAATTTGGCCCAATTTTTTAAACAATTGAAAAGACATCTGAAATGTCTACTGAAATGATTAATGAATTGTCTAACAATGAAATGTCTAACGCATGAAATTTTAAGGAGTTTAAGTATAAGTTTAAGTTTATATGAAAAGAATTGCTTCACAGTATTACTCTTAATAACTTTTGACTTTCAATTTATATCCATTTCTTCTTGAAATTGAGTTTGTATCCGTGTCAAATGACTTCCTGTAATGTACATTATCGAAGACATTTAATAGTTTTAATTACTTAAATTAGGTCTTCTATAAGTCGACGCTTTTCAAGTGAATACATATCTAGGATCACCTGAAGATCAGGGCCCCCATCCTTCTTTAGTTAGCTTTATAAGGCTAACTAACGAAAATATAACGACCTAACCGGATCACCTGAAGATCAGGGCCCCCAGCCTTCTTTAGTTAGCCTTATAAAGCTAACTAAAGAAGGCTGGGGGCCCTGATCTTCAAGTGATCCACCTAACCTAACCAATCGTCAAGGGCGTACAGTTGACCTAACGATTGGTTAGGTTAGGTCGTGATATTTTCGTTAGTTAGCCTTATAAGGCTAACTAAATAAGTCTGGGGGCCCTGACCTTCAGGTGATCCCATATCTATTTCAACTAATTTTTCCTCAGATATTTTACTTTTCAGTTCTGGATTCATTTTGGTTGCTCTACCCAGAACTCTTCCTAATTTATCAATGTCTTTTCTCAAGTATAAGCTGTCTAACTTAGAGATTGAACATCGAGTTGGCCTGCCGTATATCAAGAGGAATGTAGGACAAAAGCCCCCTAGGACAAAAGCCCCCTAGGACAAAAGCCCCTAGAAAAATAATAAGAAGAATTTTTTTAATCATCATTTTTATTCTTTACAGTTTATGAACACTTCTCTGACATGTAAAATATTACATTTATTATATCATAAGACTGCAATAAGAAGGGCATTATAAGTATTATACAGTAGCACACATTAACGCTAATATTTACACAACCCTAAAAAATTACATAAAAGGATAATCATGCCTTATCTAGGCAAAGTTAGCTTTATAAGTATTATACAGTATCACACATTAACACTTGCATTATAAATTTATAGCTCACTATTTTACAGGAGCACAAAATTACTTACAGAACCATAAAAATGAACATTATAAAAGGAACACCATACCATATCTAGGGAAAATCAAACAAATAAAGCACAATATTAAAAAGTTCATTAAGTGTTAAGGTTCATTTAAAGTTCATTTTACTTCCACCTAATGCTGTGACCTACACCATTCAGAAATTCCTCCAAGGTCTTCCTCTCATTCACATAGTCCAGACATAGGTTCTTCAAACGCTGTTGATGCTCCTTTGTGGCACGTTCCTAACCTAACCTAACCTAACCTAACCATTCAGGTAGACAAAACAGTGATCAACTAGAGTGAATCAACATAGACAAAGATTATAATATTTGTTTAGGATTACTTCATAGCACACGAACAATAGTATAAAAAATGGAGGCTTTTGTCCTACTGTGCACTTTAACTGAGGGGGTTTTGTCCTATTTTGCACTTTAACTGACGGGCTTTGTCCTACTTTGCATTTTAACTGAGGGGCTTTTGTCCAGGGGGCTTTTGTCCTAGGGGGGCTTTTGTAGGGACTCCTATCAAGAGGCCTAGTTCTAAGGTTTAGGCTCAGGATTCACGATTACAGTCTGGTTCTTAAGTTTGAAAGACTTTACTAGCCAAGGCCTAGCCAAATAAATAAAATTAAATGCATGAAAGACATTTGGAAGATTTTAGCCTATATGGAATAAATGAATAAATGCACAAATTTAATAGTTACTTTCTCCTCTTTTCGAGATAGTCTATAAATACAAACACTAAATAAATTGCGTCACAATTTCAAAATATTTTTAACCACAATGGGGACTAGGCGCAAACAACAGAAAACTAATTTATTATACAAAGGAAATGTTGAATTTCTATGCTTTTATATATTTAAAATATTTTAAGCACCTTTTTCAGATATTTCAAATACCTAGTAAACATTTCAGAATAGGGATAATCTCTAGGAGCGCTCCATTTTTCAATATTAAACAGACACTCATAAAACATATACCATTTGAAAGCTCACATTTTTCCGAGTCTAAAAATGTAGTAATCCAAAAGTATCAAAGCAACTAAAAAGTAACTAGATTTAATTAATTGTTTGACGCGTGACGTCATTAACTACATTATAAAGATTGGCTAAGTTATAAATCTTCAGTCTGTGTTGTAAGATGGTATCTTTGGTAATTGTTACGCTAACCTAACCTAACATGAATATGTTATTACATTATCATTTGTATAATTTAGGTCTCGGGGGTACGGGGGCGGAGCCCCGTAAAGATCACGCATCACAAATTGATCGGTATAGGGTTTTATATTTAAACCTAGTTACTTTTTATTTGCTATTGATACTTTTGGATTACTACATTTTTAGACTCAGAAAAATGTGAGCTTTCAAATGGTATATGTTTTATGAGTGTATGTTTAATATTGAAAAATGGAGCGCTCCTAGAGATTTACCCAGAATAGTTATTATTCATTTCAGAAACCTAAGTTTATTATGAGATGTCGAGTAGACGTTTCATATAATGAGAATATAACCCGAGCCGGGTGCAAAATACTATGCGGGGCTGGCGATTAATATTTGGCAGGATTTTTTTAATTGTTAATAATGCGTATTTACTTATATTGCCGTTCAGTTTCTATATAAAAAGATTAAGGATCACCTGAAGATCAGGACCCCCAGCCTTCGTTAGTTAGCCTTATGAGGCTAACTAACGAAAATATCACGACTTAACCTAACCAATCGTCAATGGCGTAGAGTTGACCTAACGATTGGTTAGGTTAATTGTTAATAATGCGTATTTACTTATATTGCCGTTCAGTTTCTATATAAAAAGATTAAGGATCACCTGAAGATCAAGACCCCCAGCCTTCGTTAGTTAGCCTTATGAGGCTAACTAACGAAAATATCACGACTTAACCTAACCAATCGTCAAGGGCGTAGAGTTGACCTAACGATCGGTTAGGTTAAGTCGTGATATTTCGTTAGTTAGCCTTATTAGGCTAACTGACGAAGGCTGGGAGCCCTGATCTTTAGGTGATCCAAGATTAATATTAAAAATAAGAAAATTTGGATCTTTTCCGTTTGACTGCCGCCATTGAAACATAAGAGGTGAGTGCCCCCAGCCTTCTTTACTTAGCCTTATAAGGCTAACTAACGAAAATATCACGACCTAACCTAACCAATCGTTAGGTCAACTGTACGACCTTGACGATTGGTTAGGTTAGGTCGTGATATTTTTGTTAGTTAGCCTTATAAAGCTAACTAAAGAAGGCTGGAGGACCTGATCTTCAGGTGATCCCCTTATTTTTCTGAGTACACGATTAAAACTTAAAAATTAAGCATGGATCTTGAAAGTAATTAAAATTGTTTATAAGAAACAAAATTTGAAGGGGAAATTAAGAAAAGCTTTTTTATAAAGTAACTTATTTTGTATCAAGACATTTCAGTTAAAATACAAAATACAAAAAGTTTAATTATGTTTCAATGGCGGCAGTCAAACGGAAAAGATCCGAAAATTTTAGCTATTTATTTTATCTATTTTATCTGTCTATTTTAGCTATTTATTTTATCAACCAATATATAATCAATGCACAAAAATAACTAAACATAAAATAACCAGAAAATTCTCATAATATAAAATAAAATGAAATTTTAGTCATAATATATAAAAAAAATTTGGTATTAGAATATTAGGTACACGTTACACGACACAATCACAAATACTTAAACACAACACTCAAAACATAACAAATTACAATTCTAGTTTTAGTGATATAAAGGAACAAGAATATTTGGTACCTACAATAGTATTACAAAAACTGTTAGAACTGAACTTTTCTTGCTTTCAGTGAAGAAAAGTCGGAAGTAACGTCAGAGTAGGATAGGCCTAGCTTAGTAGGGTCAGCCTAGATATTCCAGAAATGGTCCACAGTGGTAGATTAAATTGAGGTCCACAGTAGGATTCCTCACAAGATTAGGCTAGGGCAATTTACCGTAGCCTTTGTTAAACTATAAATTAATGCTAGGCAATAGACCACAATGTAGGTCTAATCTTTCTGAACCTAGTTTAAACTGCTATCGCTAAACTGGGGATTAGAAATACAATGGTTAACTTAGCGAGTCAATTGCTCTTAAATAAGTCTTGATTTATTCAATTAGGTTTAGTTCTGTTTAGGAGTCCTCCTTCCATTTGTTGAATTTAGGTGAGCGCAATTTTAAAGCTAGTTTGTATTAATTGTAGAATCAATAGTTGTTTTTCTTGTTAGCGTTCCAAGCACTCAGCGTCCCATGCTGCTAATGAGGCTATATATTGCCGCCTTTTTCTTTGTTTCTCCAGCTTTTTGTTGGTTGGTTAGTTCATCGGTAGTGTTATTGTATCAATACTACCGAGTATGCTTTACCACACAATATATAAATACTAGTGTGGAGATTAACTCTTATGGAAAAACTATACACGCTTACAACATGGTATCGTATGTGGTACCTTTATTTCATAATTAAATACAAATTATTAATTTATTGAATTAAATATCTACAAAATTGCCTCGGGATTGGCGACATAGCCTATTGGGAATGAAAATAATTGCCATACATACATAGAACCCAATATGGAGGCATTGGGCCCACCCAACCACAAGAAAAATTTACTATTTCGTGTTCAAAATTTTCCACTACTGACTCATGAAAATTACATCAAGAGAAGAATCAACGAACTTTGAAGAATCAGCAGATTCCTAACGATTATATACTGGTGGCACTCTGAGCTGCTTATGTTACAGCGATGCTTTAAGCAAGGAAGATGTACTTTATCTCCCTACAAGTTCTGAGTGAAATCCTCTTAATATTAAACCTAATAACTATAAAAAGGGATCACTTTAAATACATAAAGAATGCCCGGTTAGGACATTTATAGCTTTGTTTACGGTCGGTAGGTTATCTCCTAGATTACCAACCTCTTTCTAATCAACCAACCTTTCTCTTTTTAACATATTGCTTTCCCAGTGTTAATCACTTTAACATATTGCTTCCCAGTAGGGATCACTTTAACATATTGCTTCCCGAATGCTTTGGGAAGCAATATGTTAAAGTGATCCATAAAAAGGATAGGCCTATTTCTTCAGGTATTTAAATACAGTGACTGCCTATATTAGTTACATCAAATCAACTCATTGTGTAACTCCATCGTACCACGGCCCTACATCGAAACAGAAGCGAGGCCCACGAAATAATAAGATAAGGCAATTCCTTTCTTTACCATTAGGCAGCGCAAATACCGAAGCCAAATAAACATAAAGAGGTCCTTTGAAGACCTACATATACATAACTAACGAAAAAACGTAGAGTTTTGTCATTAACTCTCTATACAATAACTGCAGGATAATTTTCAATCGGCGAAGGTTGAAGCCAATCTCAACGGGAATGGGACAACTGGCCGCGGCCAACTAGCCGCAGCCCAACTCACCACGGCCAACTCGCCGTAGCCAACTGGCCGCGGTGGCCAGATTTTATAATTTATAATTTTATAATTTTAAATTTTTTATTCTAAATATAATTTTAGAGGCTGTGCACCTGGGTGTTGAATGCCCGGTTAGGTCAACCGTACGCCCTTGACGATTGGTTAGGTTAGGTCGTGATATTTTCGTTAGCTTTAACGAAAATATCACGACTCAACATAACCAATCGTCAAGGACGTACAATTAACCTAATCGGGCATTCAATTAACGTACCCAGGTATTCAATTAATCTAATCGGGCATTCAGTTGACCTAACCGGGCATATACTGTGTGTACACACACACACACATATATATATATAGCGTTCAACATCCACCGGCAACGCCGGGTCGCTCCGCTAGTATATATATATATATATGTATATATATATGTATATATGCGTGTGTATTTCCACAGGAAATGTGGAATGTTTATCAACGCTGCTTGAATGACGAAGACAGGACTAACAATCACGCAGAAGCTGCGCACCGAAGACTGCAAAATGAACTTGGAATGCAACATCCTACGATTTGGAAATTTATTGATGGTTTGAAAAAAGTTCAACGAGGAAGAGATCTATATTACGAGCAGCTGATTGCAGGGCAAAATCCTCCAGTCAAGTTAAAAAAATTCAGAGAAGCAGATGCAAGGATAAAATCAATTGTCAGTAAATTTGACAGTCGAAATTTTGTTGAATACCTTAGGGGAATTGCCCATAACTTTTCATAGATATTTGCATTTTTATCCTTATTTTATTTTCTTTACTCCAATAAAGTACTTTCATAAAGCAATTTTAACACACTTGTTTTATTACACACAATTTTCATAAAAAAAATAATTTTTCTATATCACGGCGAGTTGGCCGCGGCGAGTTGTCTTATTCCCTATATCTGCGGCCAGTTGGCTACGGCGAGTTGGCCGTGGTGAGTTGGGCTGCGGCTAGTTGGCCGCGGCCAGTTGTCCTAGACCCAATTTCAACCATAAGCCCCTTATGTAGTTTTTTCATATGGTGGCCCGTGTAACTGGGTCTTTACTCAGCAAATTGGTTAACCTAACAAAACTCAAAAATAAAACCCTACAACAAAATATACATTTACACACATACATACAATATATAAATATATACATACAACTCCAAGCATCCAATTCTTCTTTTAAAGAAGACTCACTCAACAGATTTCATCAACAGACACATACATTCCTTGCAAACAGATTGGATTCCTTCAAAACCCCAAACCTTCCAGACCTACCTGTAGGACACAACATTTACTCAATCATAACTACGGGTATTGACTTCACTGGAGTGGTGAATCCAAGTTTTGAAGACCAACTGGAGTCAGAGGAATGCAATATTATATATATATATATAATATAATATATATATATATATATATATATATATATATATATATATATATATATATATATATATACACACATACATACTGTACTCTTTACATGTCACAAACACAACAACCTGTCTGAACATAACCAAGGATCGGAGAGTAAAGGCTTTTATTGCTGCGCTCTGGTTCTGTGCACATAATTTTGTGCAAAAAATTATATGGTTAGACAGTGGCACATACAAACTACTCTAAAGGGTTTTATGGCCTACTTCAAACTATTACAAGCGTCTTGTGGCCTCCCTTGGCCAAAAACCAAATTATTACAAGGGTCTTGTGGCCTCCCTTGGCCAGACCAAACTTTCACAAGGGTCTTGTGGCCTCCCTTGGCCAGACCAAACTATTACAAGCGTCTTGTGGCCTCCCTTGGCCAGAAAACAAACTATTACAAGGGTCTTGTGGCCTCCCTTGGCCAGAAAACAAACTATTACAAGGGTCTTGTGGCCTCCCTTGGCCAGACCAAACTTTCACAAGGGTCTTATGGCCTCCCTTGGCCACGGGCCAAACAACAAGGGTCTTATGGCCTCCCTTGGCCAGAGACCAAACAACACAAAAACAGTACAGGATTCAAAGCCCCAAGCCCTCCAGATCTACCTGTGGAGGAGTAACATTTACTCTACTAAAACTACGGGTATTGACTAGTCTGAAGTGGTAGGAGGTTTGAATACAGTACAAACTCTTTTAACCAAACAACACAACATGGAAGTACAGTACATTTCAATTAACTCACCAACGTAGAAGTCACTTTAAAACATAAATCGTTAACAAAACAAAACATGCAAAACTCCAAAACAACATTAGTAAACCAGCATTTAAAAACTGGTGACTTATAAAACTTATACAAATAATGAGCAAAGTTAAAATGCTTAATAACTTTACTTTAATTCCATAAATTTCCTATACCTAAGGGGAGTCAAACTGATTGACATAACTTTAACTAAACTTGAGAAGTTAGCCTCTTGAACTTTTATATTTAAATAGGTCTTGAATAACCTTTCTCTTCCTAAATTCCTACTTCATTCTTTTTAATCCATTTCACATGGTTTAAAACACACAGTTTGTCGAAAAATTTAATCTATAACATACAAATGTTTCTCCGGCCCCCGCCAGTATATGGAAAAACTATACACGCTTACAACATGGTATCGTATGTGGTACCTTTATTTCATAATTAAATACAAATTATTAATTTACTGAATTAAATATCTACAAAATTGCCTCGGGATTGGCGACATAGCCTATTGGGAATGAAAATAATTGCCATACATACATACATAGAACCCAATATGGAGGTACTGGGTCCACCCAACCACAAGAAAAATTTATTATTTCGTGTTCAAAATTTTCCACTGCTGACTCATGAAAATTACATCAAGAGAAGAGTCAACGAACTTTGAAGAATCAGCAGATTCCTAACGATTATATTATACTGGCGGCACTCTGAGCTGCTTATGTTACAGCGATGCTTCAAGCAAGGAAAATGTACTTTATCTTCCTACAAGTTCTGAGTGAAATCCTCTTAATATAAAACCTAATAACTATAAAAAGGATAGGCCTATTCCTTCAGGTATTTAAATACAGTGACTGCCTATATTAGTTACATCAAATCAACTCATTGTGTAACTCCATCGTACCACGGCCCTACATCGAAAAATATCGTCGCGCCCTACATCGAAACAGGAGCGAGGCCCCGCGAAATAATAAGGTAAGACAATTCCTTTCTTTACCATTATGCAGCGCAAATACCGAAGGCAAATAAACATAAAGAGGTCCTTTGAAGACCTACAGATACATAACTCTCTAACGAAAAAACGTAGAGTTTTGTCATGAACTCTCTATACAATAACTACAGGATAATTTCCAGTCGGCGAAGGTTGAAGCCAATTTCAACCATAAGCCCCCTCTATAGTTTTTTCATAACTCTGGTCAGTAATCGATTGGTTTCATCGACCCAGTCATTGTTATAAAAGGAGTTTAATAAGTGTTAGATTAACTACCTACCTACTCAGTGGACCATTATCATTAAAATTAATAATAGTAATATGGTATAATAATAATAATAATATATTAATATATTAAAATGATAATAATAAAAACGTATTGCATTAGGTTTGAATGTAGGGATCAATGAAAGAAAGCCACCCCCAAAAGTTTCTAGTAAACAATGCCACCCTAAAAAATGATCAAGTAAGCAATGCCACCCCAAAAAATCACTAAAGTAAAGAATATAAGTAAAAACACCTTCATGAGGAATTGTTTATTATCTATTACTGTATGCCCTTGATGATTGGTTAGGTTAAGTCATGATATTTTCATTTAAACTAACTAAAATATCAGAACTTAACCTAACCTAACCTAAATAACCTACCTACCTACCTAAATAACTTACAGATCAATGAAAGAAAGCCACCCCCGACCCGTTCCGTTTGGGGGTGGCTTTCTTTCATTCATCCGAATGTAGCTTTGACAAGTAATTATGATTATCGCTAATCACAAAAACATCAGTCTTGATAGTTTGGCATCACTCTCCTGCTGCTGACAAAGCGAGGGTCCGGGCGCGGTGCACCCTTCGCGCCCGCCTAAAACCGGCCCTATATATAACCAAAACGTCTAGCACCATTTAGAGTGCGCACATATACTATGTACCTATTTCTATAACATTTCTAGGTTATTTTTTACCTATTTCTAGGTTATTTTTACAAACAAATAACTTTGTTCAGAAAAAGAATACAAGTAACAGAGTTTTACAATATTTTTCACTATTTTTCTGTCGAATTTTAATATTTGATATGGCAATTGTACATTGTACATTGTCTGTAGGTTTAAATAAAATTTTATAAATAATGAAACAGTTATGAAACTGTTTATTTATGTTTAGTTATGTAATAAATAAACTAAATCACATTAATTTTGCATAAAAAGCTTCCATGCTTCGAACGGCATATTCAGATTAGAATACTGTGAATATATTATCATAATTACGGGCAGTGATGTAGCAATTGGGTGACGTTGGTGGCAAAATGCCACGGGCCCAGAGGTACGAAGGGCTTAGTTTAAATTCTTCAAAATTTAGAAAAAACAAAAGTAAAGAAATAGTTTTTATATTTTTTGTTTTTTCTGTTTCTAGCAACTCCACGAAAGAAACTAGACCATTTTGAGGAGGTGAAAGCAAGGAAGAAAGATTTTTAAAGATAATTTTTATATTATATTCATAAATTTCATGTAAACCTGTCTCAAACTCTTCTGTGTTTATTTTTGCTAATACTGATTTCGTATGTTTTGAAATATATAGACTCTATCTAGCTCAGTGCTCTTCAACCTGGGCGGTACCGCCCACTAGTGGCTCAAGGATCTCATTAATCTAAAGGTAATTGCAATTAATGTTATTGTTTTATGCAGGGTATATAACTTTTAGTTTGAGTTTTTGCATTTTTAATTTTGGTGGGCGATAAGGAGATTCAAAATTACAAAAGTGGGCGGTAAGCATAAAAAGGTTGAAGAGCACTGACTGAATTTTTCTCTTCACATTAAAAATCTAACTCTTCTTGCTCATTCATTATATTTGGTTAATTAACCACAAAAACTTAATAGGCTTTACATATTTTGGTTCCAAATTAACCAACAACGTAAAGTTTCAAATTTCACTGATGAGCCCTCTCCGGGGGTTCATCAGTGAAATTTTGCCAAGGGCACTTCCGCTCCTAGCTACGCCACTGATTGCAGGTGTGTTCTTTATGTGTGTGCATAATCCTCATGACGTTCATTAGTTTCTAGAATTTGAGGTGACATCTCAATCAAGATGATTTTCATCTTCGTTGTACAGCTGTTAACTTCAGCAGCGTTCGCATCTGTAAGTATAAAATTTACATTAATTAAGCCTCACTTTGGTAGGACTACGTGTGTGTGTGGGTGTGTGTATATATATATATAATATATATATAGGGTGTCTCAAAAAATGTATACAAACTTTATACATCAAAATAATTTGTTAAATACCAAAATGAAAAGCACTGTTGCACTCGATGCTGACGGTGAACATTTTGAACATCTGCATCAGTAAACTAGTTGCTGCAACATATTGTTTCTTCAAATAATTAACATCGCCCCTCGTTGTATTATTTAATAAATTATTTTGATGTGTGCCCACTGACTGTGTATATATTATGCTATTAATTATTATACTATAAATGTATACTATAAATGTGTATCAGTATACATGCGTTATTATACTTTTAGTTGAACAATTTGAAAGATTAAACTTATATATAAAATAAATTTCACTACATTAACATAAAACATTAACTCCAGAAAGAAAAAATCTACAAAAAGGGTCGCAGTATAAGCGCTTAAATGGCTTGTTTTGATATAAACCTTCTATTTCATTATGCGTTGCACTGCGTATTTCCAGCTTCACTATATAACAAACTTTAATCCGATGCAGAACTATGTGGAATTTTATTCATTCAGTCAACCTTTTTCGACGAACAACCCACCGGTGGAGTTTATTTTCCTCACTAACGATGTTATTCAACAAGAGTTACTGAACTGTAATTTGATGGTCTTATTTGGAGATAAAAATAAATTACACTCAGTTATGCCCCTATTTTACGACAGTACCAAGGGTATTACAACGCTTGACTTCAACAGCTTTGAAAGCAGACGACTTATTGAAATGAAGGTTTGTTACGTGTCAAATTTTATACGTATACGTGATATTGTAGTTAATTCCGCCGTCTGTAAAGACTAAGGAACGAAGGTTAGTTTTTAAATTTTTTAGTTTTGCTCCTGATTTGCTAATGCGTTTTTCGAATAATGCAATCCCGTTTGTCTTTGAAGACAAATAAACTTTAAAAAAAAAGGTTAATAAACATTTAAAAAATTTTAAATTCTGACACCTCCGTTCTTCTTGCATGTTTTCCGTTCTTATATGCATAAGATATAGTTTTGTATACAGTGCGAATGTTTTATATTATCTCATTTTCATTTTATATATACAGTATATATATATATATATATGATGCAGACCCACGAGGAAAAAGAAAAATGATTCCAAGGCCTCTCGTGTATTCAGAAGTACACCTCGTCATTCCCTGACGGAGTGTACTTCTGAATACACGAAAGGCCTTGGAATAATTTTTCTTTTTCCTTGTGGATTTGCATCAGTCATTTATTTCGTGTTTAATTCTGAAATTCATCCCATATATATATATATATATATATGGCAGGTGGCACAAAATAAACGTTCTCCATTTCAAAAGCTTTCATTTCGCTCGCATTTATTTTAGGGCATTGAAATTTATAAAAGTAATAATAAAGTTTGTCGACGAACTTTTTCAGTTTCATTCATTTTCATTTTCATTTTCATTTTCATTTTCATTTCATTTCCATTTTCATTTTCATTTTCAAGCATAGCCAAGCGCATTCCGTAAAACTTTTATTAAGATGTCACAAGCGAAAGTCAAGTTATAAATGTCACAAATTAGCTTTATATAAAAGAAGAAAGTTTCGAAAAGTCTTATTTTCTTTAAATAATGATATAAAACTTTTAGTATAACTTGACTCTCAATCGTGATATCTTGATAAAAGTTTATGAAAAATACTTAACTAAGTTTATTATTAATTTTATAAATTTCAGTGCCTTCAGATGAATGCAAGCGGAATAACAGCATTCTAAATAAAGCAAGTTTTACCTTAGTTTTAAACCTTATGGGATGAATTTCACGATTAAGCGCATAAAGACAATAACTGATGCAAAACCAGAGAAAAAAAATAAAAGGCGATTCCAAGGCCTTTCATATTCCTTGATGAGGTATTTATACACTGAAGACCTTGGAATTGATTGTTTTTTATTTTTCAGTGTGGGTTTGCATCGTGTGTGTGTATATATATATATATATAATAATAATAATAATAATAATTGGTAACCAGCTTCAACTGTTATTATTTCAATATTCCACTCTAATATTAATGCGAATAAAAGCATAATAGGCACCTATAAATTCATGCAAATGTTACAGACCATAAATTTAACAATAACTCTTCGTGACTGAGTTAATAAACGTTTTAAGACACGAATAACTCGGTATATTTAATTTTAAATCTGTAAATTTCTACTTTAATCGTAATGTACATAATTTTTAGTTATTAATTTACAACTTTATACGAATTAATTTTTATTTACTTATTTATTTTTAATAATTTCTTTATCGTTGATCGTTCAACGCCCAGTTGTAGCGTATTTCACCGATTTTGTTCTGGCTGACGTCAGATGATTTTCTTCAGTTTCAGAAAAGCCACCTGGGCATTGAAGGGTTAAACTAAAATATAAAAACAACTCTTATCATTAAGTTTATTTGTCTTTTAAATAAGTAGTAAAGAAATTAACTGATTAATAATTAATATATTCTATCTTTAAACGCAGAACGAAATGCTTAACCGAGACACAAAAGTGTGTTTAAATTACTTTGTCCTTTACGAAAAACGATACTTTGAAAACATGATAAATGCGAGTGAATTATTTTGGGTCGGTGAGAGAAAAATATTCATCGTGGCCATTGATGAAAGTGACAAAATTACGATGGAACAATTACTTCTTCATCCAGTATTCAGGTAAAATTATTCATGCACACTTAAATTAAGAATCTAAGGATTAATAATAATAATTCGGTGAGTTAAGCCAGAAAGTGGCACAGCGCGATCGGGTCAACTAATGCGGCCTATTACGCTAACTTCTGGATTATTATTATTGCTAGCACCATCGGGATTCGAACTCCCAACCTCGGTGTCTTCACTTCGCTTACGTGGAAACGGCCTTATCTACCGAGCTGCAGACGCTGGTGGAATATGAGGATTAGTTTGGTAAATTAAATGTATCAATGACGAAAGAATATGCGGCGATAAACGTCAACTGTTTCATTTTATTTTGGTTTTCTCAAAGATTAGATTTTAATGAATAATAAAAAAAAATCTTATTCTAATCATTAATTAGTAAGCTTGTATCACTTTTAGCACAACATTATTAAATCCCACCCCCTGTTATATAGGGTCTGTATCGAAGGAGTGACATTTCAAAGGAGTGACATTTCAAAGGAGTGACATAACAAAGGAGTGACATAAATACCGTAACGAAGGAGTGACATAACGAAGGAGTGACAAATCGGAGATAAAATTCAAAGGAGTATAATTATTAAAATTTTATTTAAAAAAACAAAATTTGTTAGAATTGTTAAAATTAAGATTTTATTTCAAAAACTAAAAACCTAACCTAGCAGTTGCAAGCCTCTCTTCCCTCTGGATTTGTTCTTTCTTCTTCTTTGTTGGTATTTTCGTGTCACTCCTTTGAATTTTATCTCCGAATTGTTACTCCTTTGTTATGTCACTCCTTTGAATTTTATCTCCGATTTGTCACTCCTTTGTTATGTCACTCCTTCGTTATGTCACTCCTTTGAATAGGACCGGTTATATATTGTACCATCTGTAAAATTTGTTAAGATAATCACCTTTTCCCAAAAATCTTTTACGCGTATAACTCAACATCCAGCTGCTCCTTGTGCTTTGTAGTTAAAGGTTACATTTTGGTTCACATACTGTATAATGGTTTGCATGAACTGAAAAAGGATGTATCCTGTCTACCTTTCGTATATGATTGATTGGAATGGAATGGTACAGGCGAATTAATTATTTACTTGCTTGATGTTTTTCATAATGAATAACTGACATTCAGATGTTAAAATAAATAGAAATAAAAAAAAAATCATAAATGCTTTCAATTTTTCAGTATGTTTTATTTTCTAAATTAGCGAACTCACAATAGTGAGTTCGCTAATTTATAAAATAAAACATACTGAATAATTAGTGAAAAATTAGTGAAAAATAGCGAGTTCGCTAATTTAGAAAATAAAACATACTGAAAAATTGAAAGCAAAGATGATTTTTTTTTATTTCTATTTATTTTAACATCTGAATGTCAGTTATTCATTATGAAAAATATCAAGCAAGTAAATAATTAATGAAGAATAATGTTTCAAATAAATTTAAGTCAAAATGAAACAATTTTGGTTTCAGAAAAAGCCCGCAATTGGTTTACGCTCTCAACACTTTCGATTCTTCCTTCTGGGACCTGTTCGCCCTCTCACTTTACTCAGGGAGTGGAAAACAATCGATTCAAAGAGTAAACAGCTGGTCACTCAAAAAGGGATTCAGGTGATGCTTAATATGACCCAAATTGAGAAGCTCGACAGAAATTTACCAGATCCATAGTATCCCTTTTTAAATTAATAGCTCTGTTACATTGGGTATTTGCATCACTTTCTCCAGTCTTCTATAGGATTTGGAGTACTTCATTCATAGTTTGGGTCGCTTTCCTCCTCCTTTACTCTAAATAGAAGTAGACGTTTCGTTAGAAGTTTCACTGTCTAAAGTTTGTGAATCTTGAAATGTCTAATGCATTAGACATTTCACAGTAATTAAACGTTTTTTAGACATTTCAGTACGTCAAGTGAAGTGTCTAAATTGTCGAAAAGACTAATCTGAAATGTTTAAT
Source organism: Bathynomus jamesi (assembly GCA_023014485.1). NCBI lineage: Eukaryota > Metazoa > Arthropoda > Malacostraca > Isopoda > Cirolanidae > Bathynomus > Bathynomus jamesi. The sequence goes on from JAJOZX010000348.1 coordinate 429,582, forward strand.
GAATTGGCAAACAATGAAGTGTCTAATACATGAAAGTTTAAGGAGTTTAAATTTAATCCTAGACTGCATAGGCGAATCAAATCATCGTGCATAGCGGAGTCCAATTGGATTCCGCTTATGCATTCCAAGATTAAGTATGAGTTTAAGTTTATATAAAAAGAATTGCTTCACAGCATTACTCTTAAAAACTTTTGACTTTCAATTTATATCCATTCCTTCTTGTAACTGACTATGTATCCCTACCAATTAATAACTTACTGTAATTTACAATATCAAAGTCACTTATCAGTTTTAAGTACTGTACTCGAATTAGTTTACCTATAAGTGGACGCTTTCATATGAACACATATCTCCGTAGTTCAGCTAATTTGTCCTCATATACTTTACTTCTCAGTTCTGGATTCATTTTGGTTGCACTAGCCGAACTCTTTCCAGTTTATCATTGTTTTTTTCTCAAGTATAAGCTGTCTAGCTTAGAGATTGAGCCTAGGGTTGGCCTACCGTATATCAAGAGGGAATGTAAGACAAAAGTGCCCTAGGACAAGGCCCCCTAGGAAAATAATAATAAGAATTTTTTAATCATTATTTTTATTCTTTATTATATACAGTTTATGAACACTTCTCTGACATGTAAAATATTACATTTATTATATCATAAGACTGCAATAAAGAAGGCATTATAAGTATTATACAGTAGCACACATTAACGCTTATATTTACACAACCATAAAAAATTACATTATAAAAGGGTTATCATGCCTTATCTAGGCAAAGTCAGCTTTATAAGTATTATACAGTAGCACATATTAACACTTGCATTATAAATTTATAGCTCACTATTTTACAGCACAAAATTATTTACACAACCATAAAAATGAACATTATAAAAGGAACATCATACCATATCTAGGGAAAATCAAACAAATAAAGCACAATATTAAAAAGTTCATTAAGTGTTAAGGTTCATTTAAAGTTCATTTTACTTCCACCTAATGCTGTGACCTACAGTACACCATTCAGAAATTCCTCCAAGGTCTTCCTCTCATTCACATCGTCCAGACATAGGTTCTTCAAACGCTGTTGATGCTCCTTTGTGGCACGTTCCTAACCTAACCTAACCATTCAGGTAGACAAAACAGTGATCAACTATAGTGAATCAACATAGAAAAAGATTATAATATTTGTTTAGGATTACAGTACTTCATAGCACATGAACAATAATATAAAAAATGGAGGCTTTTGTCCTGCTTTGCACTTTAACTAAAGGGGTTTTGTCCTGTTTTGCACTTTAACTAAGGGGCTTTTGTCCTACTTTGTACTTTAACTGAGGGGCTTTTGTCCAGGGGGCTTTTGTTGGGACCCTATCAAGAGGCCTAGTTCTAAAGCTAGACTCAGGGTTTGGGGTTACAGTCTGGTTCTTAAGCTTGAAAGACTCTACTAGCCAAGGCCTAGTCAAATAAATAAAATTAATAAATGCATGAAAGACATTTGGAAGACTTCAGCCTATATGGAATAAATGAATAAATGAACAAATTTAATAGTTACTTTCTCCTCTTTTCGAGATAGTCAAAAAATACAAACACTAAATAAACTGCGTCACAATTTCAAAAAAATTTTAACCACAACGGGGATACGCCTCGGCGCAAAGAATAGAAAACTAATTTATTATATAAAGGAAATGTTGAATTTCTATGACTTTATAGGTCTGAAACATTTAATCACCTTTTTCAGATATTTGAAATATCTAGTAAACATTTGAAAATAGCTAGTATTCATTTCAGAAACTAAGTTCGTCATGAGATGTCGAGTAGACGTTATATATATATATATATATATATATATAATATATATATATATATATATAACTAAACGTCTAGTACCATTTCGAGTGTTTTACAATCTTTGCCCCATTCTTCCAAATTTCTCATACTGGACTGTGGCCAGTTTTGGCCTTTTTCCTCTTGATATAAGCTAATTACACTGGCCAACAAAATGAAACTTTTTTTTCTCATCACAAACATGATCACACTTTCCTTAATGCATGTTTCGCGCTGATTCCGAATCTGGTTTTATTTATTTTCTAGCACGTATAGTTATATAGATACTGTACACTGGTTTTGATATTTTTAAGTTTTTGATGGAAGTGCTCTCCTTGCTCGTCACTCACTGCACCAAGGTTTTCAGGAAAGAAATCTAAGTGGGAATGCAGGAAGTGAATTTTTAACGACATTCAACACTCCATTTCTTTGAAGGCATCAAGGAGGTTCTTGACTCCATCCTTATACGCAGGTGACTTGTTGCTTCCAAGAAAGTTTTCACATATCCATTTGAACGCCAGCCAAGCCTTCAATTCCAGCGGACTTAGGACTTTTTCAAATTCAGTGTCATTCAAAACCTCCCTTATTTGTGGCCCAACAAAAATCCTTCCTTCAATTTTGCTGCGTAACCTTCGGAAATTTCCTTGAAAGGTATTGGAACCCTTCAGAATTGACTTTACCCATTGCTTTAACAAAATTCTTCATTAAACCAAGTTTAATGTGAAGAGGTGGCAGATAGATCTTTTGGGATCCACTAAAGGGACAGACTGGACATTGCTTATCCCTGGGACATATGCATACCTAAGTGGCCAGTCACTTTTGGTGTATGTTCTATAGTGGCGCGACTGTCCCACAGGCAAAGGAAACAACAAAATTTTGTGAATCCTGACTGCATACCCATAAGCATTCCTATAACTTTTAGATCCCCACAAACATTCCATTGATGACTGTCGTATTGATTGCCTTAAGTAGTATATCCATATGTCATATGTCTCTTTTAGATGGACGGAATGGGCAATGGGGATGGATGGCATTATATTACCATTATGCAAAAGAACTGCTTTCAGGCTTCTCTGCGACGAATCAATAAAGAGGCGCCACTCAGATGCCACATACGTCTGAGATATGGCTGTAAATAGTCCATTGATGTCATGGCAATAACAGAGAGGACCGTCTACTGAAAAGAATGCTGTTAATTCAAAATTCCGCTTTCGGTAGTAACTAATACGAACATTGTTCTCAGTAAATTGTTCTCCTTTAGTCTTGAGGCGAGAAGCTCTGATTTCTCTTTAGACAGCGATAAGTCTCTAACAAGATCATTCAACTGTCCTTGGGTTAACTTTTTAGGCTCTAAATGTCTACCTTCAAAAGTGTACTCTGGTTCTGTAGATGGTCCGGAAACGCCAGTTGCACCTTCATCACTTTCCATGTCATCTATGATAGAATCTAGCCTATCACTTGGGGGAATTGGAATGGGCAATGTTTCATCATGTTTTACTGGTCTACATGCTGAATCCAAGTTTGGATATACAATCTGGTGTTTGTTCTTGGCAGAAAACCCCATTAAGTTCACACTACAAAAATAACAGTCTTCATGATGATCTCTCGGCTCCCTCCATATCATGGGTATGGCAAATGGCAGTGAAGCTTTCTTTGTTAAGCCAATCACGTAATCCATTTGAACAGCCAGAACAGATTTGATGTGGCGCCCATGGTTTATCTTGGTCACCTAGATGGCAACCAAAGTATAGCTTGTATTTTTCTTAATGTCGGTTGTAATACTTCGTCGCTGTGTTTTAGTTGTGAACTGGCCGCATACGAAACAGAACTTGTCGGGGTCATTCTTACATTGTCGAGGCATGTTGACTGACCTGAGCAAACTATAAATTCAAAAAAAATGTACACCAACTTGACACAACAAGTTCTTGGACTGGACTGATCTTTTGACACACAAAGCACGGCGTTGTTGCCTGAATCACAATGCTGCTAGACGTAAAAGCTCACACCTGAAATACATAAGATGTATAATTAAGATAATTGAAATAAATAAGATGAATAAACTAAAAAAACACAATAAAATAAACATAATCAAATGTTGAAATATTAGTATTTTGCCTATTTAAAATTGTTAAATCTGTGTAGTTATATATATGCCTTCATCTTGAAAACTATACGTGCTAGAAAACATCTGAATGCAGTTTTGGAATCAGCGTGAAAAATGCTATCCAGCCACCACAAATTTTACTCTGTGGAAAAATCTTTGTTGACCAGTGTTATGTTCAGTTTCACGTTTTTTTAATATACTGTACGTCACTTAATTTCATTTTCATACTGTAAATTTTGATTTGAGCTATGTAGTTAATGAAAATAACTGTAATTAATTACAACTGTAATAAGAGATTCTTTTTCTAAGTTATAATTTCTGAGCATGGGGAGTTGTTTATGTATAAACCAATTATTTAAAATGAATTCAAGATAAAATTTTATACCCAACTTATATAACTGTAATATTCTAAAAAAAAAATATTTTGAAACATATGAGGCCATTAGAATAGCACAGGCGTATCTCCCAGTTTCCCGATATCCCGTTTTGCGCAGTAACCAATCAGCACGCTGTATTCCGTGGGTGTGACGCGCCTCACACGGGCCTGAGACCAAAACCATTAAACTTGGTTCAGTCGTTAACGAATAATAACGCATAATAACGTTAACGAGTAATAACTTGATTTTCGGGCATACGCCCTTTCTATTCTATACGCCTCGTATAAAGAATGAATTCAGACCACATGGTACCGCAACTACACCATATGATTATAAATAAAGCTCTTAAAAAAGCGGTTAGAACTTTTCTCAGTGTATATATCTATATCTATATATCGGGTGGCCACAAAAAAACTTTACTTAATTGAAAGTTTAATAACTGCAACAATTCAAAACTTATGCGATTGAGATTTTGCACACATTAACAGATGCATATAATCTATAATTGCTGGAATTTTCAAATATGTAGGTTCTATAGTTTTGTTACAGTGAACAATTTAAAAGCATATGTCTAAAAATAGCATGCCTGGTGTGCATCTGACACGTACGTGCGCTAGCGTAGGCTAAACCTAATGTAGCGTAGTATGACACGCGCGCTGGCGTAGGCTAAACCTAATGTGAATTTGCTTTCTTTTATTTTTCCGCTAAAACCCCGCCAGCATGACATTAAGTAAAAGTGATAAAGCCATCATAGAAGCATGTGTCAAGGAAAAAGGTTGGAATGGAAATAGGATTGTCCGAGAATTCCCCGCAAAGAACTGGACTCGTCAAAGTGTTTATAACTTAATAAGAAAGATAAAGGATACTGGATCAACAGCTAGAAAACCCGGCAGCGGCAGGCCCAAAAGTGTTTCAACAGAAGAAAATAAGGCTGCCGTGGAGGAACTGATTCAATCCCAGGAGAATACACCAGGAACTCATCGCTCCCAGAGACAGATTGCGTACGACCTTGGGATTTCTCGCTCCTCTGTACAAGGGATTGTAAAACGTTTGAAATTGAAGGCCTACAAGAGAATTCGAGTTTCTCGGCGTGATCAGAATGTAAGACAGCGTAGAAAGACCCGCTGTAAATCCCTATATGAACGCTACTCAGCTGAAGACGTGCAAAAAGTTGTGTTTACAGACGAAAAGGATTTCACGTTGGAGGTGGCCAAAACAGGCAAAATGACAGGGTTTATGGTTCAAGGAAAAAGGACATTCCTCCCTCCAGGCTTTATCATGAAACCTCACGATTCAGCAGAAAAGTAATGGTATCGGCGGGAATTTCATGGAAGGGGAAAACACGAATTCATTTTATTGCCACAAACGAAACTAAAGTTAACTCTGAGCGCTACATCAACCTGTTAGATAATGGGTTACTTCCTGATTGTCGTCAGCTGTATCCTGATGAGGCCTACATTTTCCAGCAAGATGGGGCACCCGCCCATACAAGCCGAGCGACCCAAAATCATCTAGAGCAAGAGACCCCTAATTTCATCAAAAAGGATGAATGGCCGCCTCAGTCTCCCGACTGTAATCCGATGGACTATTCAGTATGGGATTCCCTCATGGTGAAGGTTTACGGCAGCCAGAAAGACAAATTCACCGAAGATGAACTTGGAAAATCAGTAGAGCATGGGAGGATATCACCTTAGATGAGGTTCGAAAGTGCATCTCCTCGTGGAAGAAGCGATTGAGGGCAGTTTACCAACAGGGAGGTGGTCACATTGACCATTTGTTTAAGTAAATTTTGTTAAGTTCAAATTCATTTTCTTCGGCATGCTATTTTAGACATATGCTTTTAAATTGTTCACTGTAACAAAACTATAGAACCTACATATTTGAAAATTCCAGCAATTATAGATTATAACCATCTGTTAATGTGTGCCAAAGCTCAATCGCATAAGTTTTGAATTGTTGCAGTTATTAAACTTTGAATTAAGTAAAGTTTTTTTGTGGCCACCCGATATATATATATATATGTTACCGGCAAACTCCGACGAGACGGCAAACCGCAGATTGCCTAGGCATTCCGTGGATTCCCCGTCGATATTTGGCAAAGATCGAAATATTCTTTTATTTCGCACTTTGTCTAAATCTTAACAGGCAATCTGAGGATGATCAAAGAACTAACGCACACCATTTTTGAAAAAATGTTGTAAAATGTTTACAAATTTTTTTTCTAAAAAAAAAAAAAAAAAAAAAAAAAAAAAAAACGGGCATACAGTTGAACTAACCGGGCCTTCAGTGTTATTCCGATGTCCGCCATTGAAGGCCCGATTAGGTCAACTGTATGCCAGGTTAGATAAACTGTATGCCCTTGACAACTGGTTAGGTTAAGTTGTGTTATTTCCGTTAGTTTTAACGAAAATAACACGACTTAACCAATTGTCGAGGGCATACAGTTGACCTAACCGGGCATACAGTTGACCTAACCGGGCCTTCAATGGCGGACATCGGAATAACATTGAAGACCCGGTTAAGTCAACTGTATGCCCTAACCGGGCTGAAACCTATAAATCCAAGAAGTTATCGAAAAATAAAATGTTTTTGGAGATGGTGTGCGTTATTCCGATGAAACCTGTTTATTAGGCACTTCGGAGATTGCCTGAATGCCAGGCAAAGTCCGAAATAACACTTTACTTTGGACCTTGACTAATCCTATGCAGGCATTCCTCAGATTGCCTGTTAAGATTTAGACAAAGTGCGAAATAAAAGAATATTTCGGTCTTTGCCAAATATCGACGGGGAATCCGCGTAATGCCTAGGCAATCTGTGATTTACCGTCTCGTCGGAGTTTGCCAGTAACATGTATTATACACAATCGAATATATTAGTCTTCTGAGCACAACTTTTTTTATCTTGTGATTTTTCAGAAATGTAGTGGTTAACCTTTCAGTAATTATTATTATTATTATTATTATTATCATAGAGAACTACAATAATTATAGTTTGATTTTAATAAGGAGAATGATATGAAATTTGGCTTTCTGGTTTGTGTAGTGGTAAAAGCCGTGCTTGGATCGTGCTTGGATCGTCGATGGTAGCCATTTTCCTGACTTATAATTGACCCTGAGAAAGGAGTTCACTATTTATGGGTCCTCAGTTTTCCTAATTAATTAAGTTTATAGTACTTATGGTTATTTGTCAGTTCACACCACTATCATTTATGATCTGATTAAAATTCTTGGTCTTGTATAGAGACAGTATAAGAATATATAACTACTGTATATAGGTATATTATGGTTTATTTACTTCATGAGCGAATGCAAAGCTATGAGAAACTAAACAAAGCTATGTCTCCTGTTTCCATGACTAGAGATATTAGAGAAAGGAAGCCAAATAATTAGAGAATTTTAACCTTTTTAATGGGCTTTTTCGTGTATCTGTAGTTATAAAATTTATATGTTGTTAGGAGGGAATGGGTATATTTTATTTTGATTAGAGAAAGAGAATTTTTTTAAAACTTTAAAACATAATAAATAAGGTTAACAAATGATGTTAACCCGTTATAACAAATCAATTTTCTGTACTACTTTGAACCTAAATAATTCAATTTACTCTCATATCTATACAGCAATGACAAATCTTTCTTTCCATCTATCAACGTGAAAGAATTTGGTGGATATGAGTTCACAGTGGCTGCTCTTCCTTATTCTCCATTTGTAATCGAAAAGGACACGACTGTGAATGGGCCGGAAAGGTTTGTGAGGATGTCCTTGTTTTGTCTTATAACTTCATTGTGAACTATTTACGTAAAAGAAGAAATGATGTTATTACTCATAAATTACCAGTCAGTGATTTCTGACCCTCTGGCTTTCTGGATCTCTGGCCTTTTGGCCCTCTGGCTCTCTGGCCCTCTGGCCTTGTGGCATTCTCAGCTCTCGGGTTCTTTATAAAATTTAAAGATATATTGAATATTGTGCTTCCTATAAAATACATAAAATGTATTTTAATGAGTGTAAGTATTATATAATGTCCTCAATTACTCTAAACAATGAACAATCAGAGTTACGCTCTTTCTTTTCGCCTAGATTCATTTAGTGTAGTTCAGGTTAGATAAGGTTAGTTGAAGTTAGATGAAATAGACTGTTTAAATCTACTTTTGTGAGATATTAATAATTTAGTGGTAAAAATCGTTGGTCTTCATTCCAATTTTTCGTTTTGATCATAAAGTTTTACAATAATAAATAGTCATATGTTATCTATCTTTTCACTTTAGTTAAGTTGGAAACCAAAACCCAAAACAACAGTCCCCCTCAATTTAATATTATAGTTACCCAAATAATTATTAATTTCTATGAGGAAATGGTTTTCATAAAAATAATAATTATTTGGTATACTAAAGTATTAAAATGATGAATTTGGTTGTTTGTTTGTTTTTGTTTGTAATTTAACGAAAATGAAAAGTAGGGAAAGTAATAATAGATATTGTATTCTTTTATTTAATTTAGTATATAAGTATTAAGGCTACTGAAACTGATCTTACATTATTTCTTAAGATATCGTGGGCTTGAGATAGACCTTTTGAATGTCGTTGCTGAACATGCCAACTTCACCTATCGTTACACGGCTCCTGCTGATAACCAGTGGGGAAAGCTTTTAGAAGACGGATCATGGACGGGAATGATAGGTAAAATACTTGAAAATTTAGTATATAAAAGAAAATATAGTTTTGAGATCCTGCGCATTACAAGTAAAATTAATATACAGAGTGGTCCAAAAGTCCCTATCTATTTTGTTGAAATAATTATATTTCTATTTTATTTTCTACAGGCCATAGATGATGATGGATGTACTGTAGAAGAACATGTGATGGTAGTAACACTACGTATCCAAGGGAAGAAGTGCAAAGGAACTCGAGAAAAATTCGAGATGATTATTTTACAAACCAGGACCTACAGACAAAGCAATTCACGAGCTGGTCAATAAATTTAAAAACAGGATCTGCTCATGATAAGGCATATCTGGACGTCCAGGTACCTCTCAAGATCTACAGATCTACAGATTTACAGAAGCTAAGGCTGACAAAGACCCTAAGATCCACTCTAAGGTTAGCCCGAGAGAAAGGAAAGAGTAAGGGGTTAATAGAAGAGAATAAGGGGTTAAGTAAGTAGCAACACTTATCACTCGTGGGTTAACATTCATTCATTCAGAAAAAGAGAAAAAAGACTCACCATCATCATCATCTGCCGACCACCGCCGACAAGTCAGAAAAATAGTCGGAGAGAATAGGAAAGATTGCAGGACGGTCCTCTACTCCATAAGAAGGTAGAGCCCACTCTGCCGGAAAAAGATGAAAAGTAAAATAAGAACGCATTACAACACATTCTTAACTCAAACACTATCATACTATGCAAACAACAGACATGCAATAAAGAGAGTTACAGACATGCAATTAAGGAGAGAAGAAAAAAAAGTATAAAGAATAACAAAAAGTGGGTTAATTTACTCAACAAGCTACAACTAAGTTCGTGTTAGTCTATTTTTTTTTTTTTTTTGCTGGCATATCACACGCTGGCATGTCACAAGCTGGCATAAGACGTCAACAGACTCATCCCCGATTACCACCCCCAGAGCTCCTGTTGCCAATTTTTTTTTATGTTAAACAACGTTAATATTTTTAAAATGTCTATCGAGACGGTTTTTAAACACATTAACGCTAGTAGAGTTTACGACGGGCGTGGGAAGATTATTCCATTTATCAATTACTTTAAACGTAAAGTTTTTAGCGATATTAGTAATGAAACGTCTGCCACGCAACTTAAATCCGTTATTACGAGTATTGCTATTATTGAAAGTGAACAGTTTGTCAAAATTTACGGTATCGATGTTATTAACGATTTTGAAAACTTCAATAAGCTCCCCCCTTAATCTCCTAGTTTCGAGTGAATGCAAGTCTAACTCTTTCATCCCATCTTCATAAGGCTTGTTGCGCGATGACGGAATTAGTTTCGTGGCACGACGGTGAACCCTTTCTAACCTATCAATATCCTCACGCAAATACGGGCACTAAAACTGAACGGCATATTCTAAATGAGGCCTGACTAGGGACTTGTAAAGGGGCAATATAATAATCTTCGATTTAAATTCGAAATTACGCGCTATGAAGCCTAACATCCTATTAGCTTTTGCGCAAGACTCCAGGCACTGATTCCTAACTTTTAAATCCTTAGATACGCGTACGCCTAAATCTACTTCCTCGTCAACGCTCGCTAACTATCTATCATCCATCGTGTACGTGTAATTATTGTTACGAGAACCTATATGCAAAACTTTACATTTGTCTACGTTAAATTGCATCTGCCACTTATCCGTCCACTCCATAATCCTATTTACATCGTCTTGGAGTCTATTTCTATCGTCCTCGTTAACAACCTTACCGCCTATTTTAGTATCGTCCCCGAATTTTGACACGTTACTAGTCAATCCTACATCTATGTCGTTAATGTAAATTACGAATAGCAATGGGCCTAACACTGAACCCTGTGGGACACCGCTACCTATATCCAACAACCCCGATTCACTACCATTAACAACGACCCTCTGTCTCCTAGCACGACGCCATTCCTCTAACCCAGTGGTCGGGGAACAGGGGTAAATTACCCCAAATGGGGTAAATTTAAAAATTTTGGGGGTAATGCGTGCGGTATGAGAGACACTTCCCTCAGAGCCTCAGTCGTGTGTATGGTATCATGAAACGAAGAGGTGCTTTTAGTGCTTGACACTTTGTGCTGATATTTTTTTCATATATTTTTATTTTATTTTGTTACATAAATGTAGCGTTATTCTAAATTTTAGAATATTATGAATTTACGTCCTGATTTTGATGTTGTTGTATCAAAAATGAAACAGCATCATTTTTCCAAAACCTGAAGTGGAGATGTTTTGAATGAAATTCTTCAGTTCTTCAATCCTTTTTACTAATTTTGTTTGTGTGCTATTCTTATGCCAGCATGTGTGGCTTTTTTTTATTTCTCCATAATAATGGATCCAATAAACATTTTTTTAATTTGAATTTTTTGTATACCAAATGCAACAATTTTAAGAGCAATTGGCTTGTTTTTGTTTACTTTGAAGTCTGGGGGTAATTTCATTTTACTCAAATAGATTTTTGGGTAATACCCAAAAAAGTTCCCCGACCCATGCTCTAACCCAGTGGTCGGGGAACAGGGGTAAAATGTAAATTACCCCAAATGGGGTAAATTTAAAAATTTTGGGGGTAATGCGTGCGGTATGAGAGACACTTCCCTCAGAGCCTCAGTCGTGTGTATGGTATCATTAAACGAAGAGGTGCTTTTAGTGCTTGACACTTTGTGCTGATATTTTTTTCGTATATTTTTATTTTATTTTGTTACATAAATGTGGAGTTATTCTAAATTTTAGAATATTACGAATTTACGTCCTGATTTTGATGTTGTTGTATCAAAAATGAAACAGCATCATTTTTCCAAAACCTGAAGTGGAGATGTTTTGAATGAAATTCTTCAGTTCTTCAATCCTTTTTACTAATTTTGTTTGTGTGCTATTCTTATGCCAGCATGTGTGGCTTTTTTTTATTTCTCCATAATAATGGATCCAATAAACATTTTTTTAATTTGAATTTTTTGTATACCATATGCAACAATTTTAAGAGCAATTGGCTTGTTTTTGTTTACTTTGAAGTCTGGGGGTAATTTCATTTTACTCAAATAGATTTTTGGGTAATACCCAAAAAAGTTCCCCGACCCATGCTCTAACCAGTTAACTACCTGACCCCGTATACCGTGCGCTTTAACCTTCGCAATTAGTCTTCTATGCGGAACTATATCGAACGCCTTTTTAAAATCTAAATAATAACGTCAGCCGCTCTATGCCTATCGTATTCGCGCACTATTTCGTTATAAAATTCTAACAAATTAGTTAAATAAGATCTATGGCGTCGAAACCCATGCTGACTACTATTAATCAAATCTCGACTTTCTAAGTGATCGATGATACGATCCCTAACTACGGATTCCAAAAGTTTACCGATAATTGATGTTAAGCTAATGGGCCTATAATTGCTAGCTACTCTGTGGTCGCCTTTTTTAAAAATAGGCGTGACGTTAGCTAATTTGAAGTCTTCAGGAATAATCCCCGTTTCCAGTGATTGATTAAAAATCTTCGTTAAGAGGCCTACAGTAACGTCTTTCAAATCTTTCAAATGTCTGGGATAAAAAGCGTCAGGGCCTGGAGCCTTGCTAACTTTTAGCCTATCGATATAATGTGCAATCTCACCCTCGTAAACAGTTATTTCATCCAAAATAGTCTCGCTACTAAATGGAACGATATCGTCCACGTCGGGGACATTATTTACGTCTTCTACGGTAAAAACTGTCGCAAAAAGGTTATTGAAAATACCCGCCATCGCCTGAGCGTCATAAGCCAAAGCGCCATTAACATCTACTAGAGAGCCTATATTATCTTTTATCGGCTTACGATTATTGACGTATTCAAAAAACGTTTTTGGATTATGTTTGCTATCCGCAGCTATAAGTATCTCTAAATTACGGTTGGCATTCCTAACTGATCTTTTAACCTGACGTCTAACCTCGATATATCTATTAAAGTTAGCTGCTGTGCCATTGCCCTTATTAAGTCTATACGCTCTGCTACGCTCGTTTATGAACTCGCCTATTTCCTTAGTCCACCACTTGGGCCTACCATGATTTCTAGCGCGCTTGGGCCTACGAGGAATAAACTCCCTTTCAATATTCATAAAACTTTCTTTAAACGCCTCCCAATGCAAATTTGTGTCATTACCCATAAATAAGTTATCCCAGTCCACTACTCTCATCCTATCCGCAAAACTATCAAAATTGGCTAACGAAAATCAGGGACTTCTATTACGTTACTATCCTTAGTGTTTTCTATCAATAACTTAAACCTAAGAATTTGATGATCACTACAGCCTAAACTCTCGCCTACTTCTAAACCTTCGACTATATTTTCGCCGTTCGTCATCACCAAATCTAAAATATTGTCACCGCGCGTTGGTTCGGTAACCATCTGTCGTAAAAAATTATCTTCCATGAACTCAATCAATCTCAAACCCTCCTCATTACCAGTAAAAGTCTCGTAATTAACATTAGGGCAGTTAAAGTCTCCGACAATTATACTATTCCGATTGTCAATAAAGTTACCAAGAGGTGAGTAAAATCTAGTATCGGTATGGAGGGGTTGAACGGGAGGTCTATAAACAACAACAAAATTAAAACTAATACTACGCGCCTTAACTTCAACGCATATCGCATTATTGCTGCCGGAAAATCTATCTTAACCTCGATAGCCCTAAGGGAATTACGAATGTACAGCAAAACGCCGCCACCAATCCTATGTAACCTATCATTAGTAAAGAGTTTAAAACCCGGTATATCAAATTCCCCCAACAAGTCCCGAGTCACGGTATTTAACCACATTTCAGTGATAGCAACTATATCGTAGTTGCCGGAATAAATTATCACCTTAAATTCGTTTAATTTATTTCTAATACTACGCGCGTTACAATAAAAGACGTTTAAGTTATTTATTACCACGAGCCGGCGTTTTAAACTATTTTTCACGTCGGGCCCGCGTTCCCCGGACCCACAACGTTTAAAGAAGGCCTCAACCTATACAGCTTTCGTACGTTTTCGTCAATTAACCTACCTAGCCTAGCATTACCTATTTCATTAAAATGCACCCCCATCTTTTACATCTTTTATAAAAAGGCTAGGATCACTGAATTCTAACCACAGCTTTACGAAGGGTACATTTTCCTCAGCACAAATCTCTTCTAATTTAGTATTAAAAATATCGTTTTAGACGTAACCCCAAGACCCAAACCGTGCCTAGGGGTAATACCTAGAACTAAAGACCTATCTGACCTCGCCTTTAGGGACCTAATTAACCCCCTATATCTCTCTAAAAGGTCAGGCACTCTCGTATCGGGCATATACGAGTCGTTGCCCCCTACCATCGTCACCAACATCGAGTGACGGGAGGCAACGTCAATCCTATCCACTTCGTCTCTAACTCTGTCAACCCTGGCCCCTGGGAGACAACCCTCCTCCTCTTAGTTGGATGCCTTTCAACGAACTCTGTGTCCATATGGCGCACTAAAGAGTCCCCAATTAAAATAGTTTCCCCCTCATTCACGTCCCTTTCCAAATGGGAAAAAGGGTTCGAAACCTCGATAGGGGGGGATTCCTATCACCTAACGTACGCGGCCTAGCTCCACCCTTAACTTCTCTAAATCCCTCCCCATCTACTAATCTCGGACCAACCTTAACCCCTTCCTCAACTCTATCCAACCTTCCCGATAAGCTACCTAAACTAGAAACTAGGTTACGCACCTCACCCTTCAAATTACTAACGTCTTCAACGTTAGCACTGGTTCGGCTTTCGTCAACCGTAGCCCTACCCCTGCCCTCATCAAGCGTTGCAAGTCTTTCCGTTACCTCACGTACACTGCGTTTTATGTCAACTATTTCCTCCCTTAACTCGCAAAAGAAACAAACTGATCTGTCGGTAATCGCCATAGGACCGCCGTTATAATCTTTAAAATCCGAATACCACCGGTTTACCCACACCTAATACACGACGCTTTCTGCGACGGCATCGCGCAGTTAAAATTAGTTTATAACCGTCACAAGTTTAAGTTAAATTAAGCCGGCACGCTATGAAAACTTCTAAATCGCTAAAAACCACTAATATTCAATTACTTAACTATAACAATGTGAATATAAACACAAGTATATAAAATTAAAAACTTTCCAAAAGTAAAATTATTAGCAATATGCAAAAGTAGAAACAATATCAGAGGGCTCAGGAAATGCATCCGTTCAGTACAGAGTCCGGCTGACGAAAAATGTCGAATTGGAAAGAGATGCCTTTGAAACAAATCCTAGAATGTCAACTCAACTCGCACAGCATCACGTAGACTGCATACCAAAGATGACTGTTCTTAGGATTTCAAAATCAACATTAAAAAAGAAACGTTCATATTCAAGTGCTACATCAGTTACACGAAGAGAATTATCCAAGACCAGCCGCCATGCGCACAGAATTGATTGGAAAAATTCATACCGAAAACTTATTAAACCACATTCTCTTCAGTGATGAGGCGACATTCTACACATGCGAAAAGGTTAATCGACATAATTGCCATATCAGGACTAGTGAAAAACCAACCGAGTTCTGCGAATGGGAGAGAGATTTTCCTAAAGTTAATGTTTGTTTGGGTTTGACAAGATCAAAGATTTACGAACCTTTTTTCCTTGCAGAAGCTACGGTAACAGGGCCAATTTAGCTTGACATGCTTCAGCAGTTTCTTGAACCTCAGCTTCATTCAGATAGCATTCTCGACACTTGTGTTTCAACAAGATGGAGCTCCATGTCACTATGCAAACATCGTTCTGGCGTATCTTGATGAGTTCTTACCAAATCGCTGGATTGGACGTGATGGAAACAGGCCGTGGGCAGTAGGGTGTATCATGCTCAGGTCGAATATTGAAAAACTTGGAATTTCAAGATTGGCAGTATGTATTTCTATGTAAAATTGAATTTTTAGAGGGGGTTCGTCTTCTGCAACTTTTGCGAAAAATCGCATTTAAGTGTTCAAAATCGCACTTATTGTCGAAAAACGGGATTTTTGGCCAATTTCAAAGATTTGGTAGCTTCAAATGACTTCCATATGTTCCATATTGTTCACATACACCATTAAGCATTTCTAGGGGCAGGCTTGGACCATTTAAGATCAGCCAAAGTGGTTCATAACCGCTAAAATAACCAAAATCACCCAAAATGGCCTAAAAATAAGGAATTGTATGATTTTTAGTCTCCTATACTCCACATTTCGCGGCTGTTCTCTTCATCAGGCAGAATCTTTTTTGTTCTTCTTTCTTGGTCTTGCATTTTCTTTTTTTTAGAAACGCCTCCACCAATTTTTATTTATTTTCGTTTCGGCATCACTGAGTGTGATGGCAGCTGCCCCCACCTTTCCGCAAGCTGCTGTGACATTCAACCTTTTTAAGCAATTGCAATTCTTCTTTAATATTTGTATAAGTCCCTCCTCCACCCCTAGCTTGTAATAAAATGCTGGTCAACTGAATGTTTTGAGAGTTTTTCTTCTGAAAGCATCTTGATTTGTCTAGCAGGTCTTGTAGAGATCTAAAACATGTTCATAATGTCTTGCTTTGACTTGAAAACTGGCAACAATTCACTGTGATCGATCCTAGCACGAACAAAACCATCTCTTCTCTCTTGCCCATACACTGCATGAGCTGCAGCTGAAACTTCCTGGACTGCTCTTTCACAGCTTTGAGTGTGAACTGAGAAGTTCTCAACTTTAAGTGGAGACCTGAGAAGCTCCTCAACTTCTCCTCTTGACATCTTACAAGTGAAGAGTGGCTCATACAGTTTCTCCTTATCCCAATTAATCAGAGTAATTGTAGAAATGGCATCAAAATTCAGTTTAGGGCTTCTATGAGTTCTCAGACTCGTCTCCATACTCAGACTTACCTCTGATCTTCTTTATCATCTCAACCCCCCATGCCTCTCCTCCTCATCCTCACTGCATAGGAGAGAGGCAATGAGGTTCTCACTGTGAGCATGATATGCTCCACGAACTATCACATGAGTGATTATGTTCCTGACTTCAGAGGTCTGGCTTCTCAGCAGTGCCAGAGCAGTCACAATATGGTGAGGTCCATACCTCATGTGGTGCTTCACCTTGATCTCAAAATACATCTTGAAGTAGAAGTCCAGGCAGAACTTCAGCAGCACCTCTAGTTTCTTCAACACCTCCCCTTCACACCATGCTGCCTCATCCACAGTCAACAGAGCCTCACCTGTAGTCAGTCAGCGTGACTGATTCAGTGGGCCACACTTCAGACCAGCAACTTCCTTGCTCAAATCTCCTGTCTTGAGAGCTTTGATCAGTAGGTAGCAGTTCTTCTGGTCAGTGCTAAGGTTCTGTACAATGTCTTATGGCAGTTCAATTATATCTTCTCCTGGCAGAGCCTTGAAGCTAAAGTTGACAGGTATGTCATTGATCTTCTCCAAAAGTTTTCCTATTGGGCCACTGAACCCAGACTTGTGCGTGTAGGGACCATCAAGCTTGATGATTATGTGCCTGAGGCTGAGTTCATTAATATGCAACTGGCATATCAGCCAGTGACACTTGTGACCTAGCAGTCTCTCCAAGTGAGTGATGGCTCCTCCATCAGGTCCTGTGTTTGTGTTGTGCACCATGAGCACAGCCAGACCAGCCAGATGCTTCAGTTCCACAGAGAGTGATATCATGTCTGCAGGTTGTTATGTCAAACAATGCATCAAATTCAGATATTCTCTTCTCTCTCTTTGCAGCCTTCACTCTGCTATTCACTAAGTCAATCATTTCATTCCACCTGACAAAAATCTTCCTGGCAATGGATCTCTCTTGAATGATCACAGGAGGAGTGAACTTGGCATTGCTTTTGCGCCACTGTGCCAGTACCAGTGATGCCAAGTCCTTAGCCAAATCTTGCAGAGGGTACTGAGCTCTCTTCATATCATCTAGAAGCAGCTTCTCTTCCTGGAGGAGGATTCCTCTCTGAAACATAGCTCTCCAGGTTGGAACTTCTGTGGGAAATAACTGCTTGCCTGGACCCACAGGATCACTCAGCTTTGAACCAGAACTTTTTCTGGTCTTTCGTCCTTGCTTAGCCATGGTGGCTACACAATCTTCACTAAGCTTTGTATCTGAAACAGAAAATTATCACAGTGAAACTCTAGTAGCCTATAACAGCTGTTACAATGGTTTTGTTTGGTAAGAAACCGGTCTGTTACATTTGTACTACAGTAGGGTGTGTCAGTTTTAGTAAAGTCAACAATTCAAAAACTACTAATGCTCAAATGATGTCATATTATCTAGCATACTTAGAAATATCTTTAGTGTTGTTTAAAAAAGCCATTTACCTACGTATATTTGACCATAAAGATTTGAAATATAACCTAAATATGACTGTAGCATCGTATATCAATGTGCCATTGATATGTGTGGTCAACTTTGGTTATTTTTGGTGTGCAGTATGGTTTCTAAGTTTCACATAGTCACAAATGCTGGAGTTTTGATTGTGAATCCATGTGTTTTCCCTCCTTTTTGACAATTTTGATTATTTCATAATGTAAATATTGTGTAATTCAAATTATTCGAAATGTTATGTGTGACCCAAACTTTCTGTATATTTTGATATGATAGATATATGAAATTGTCATTACTTTGAATAATTAAGTCTTGTACCTATAACAACACAACCTTTTATCTGAGCTTATAGGAAGATATTAAGAATTTCAATTAACTTAATTTTATGTAATCATAATCAGTAGGCCTATCCAAATTTCAATGACATTTCTTTTGTTCACAGGTCCATAGGATGAGTCAGAAAGAAATCAGAACCCGAAGCAAATCAAGTTGTCACCTAAGTCATTTGGTGGGGACTGGGAGGGAACTTCCTCCTGCTGAGCTGCCCATATCCAGAGATCTGCTGAGGTATGGTTTGTTGAGGAGAGAGATGAGTGAGGAAGACAGGAGGAATTACCCAGTTAATGACCTGATTAACAACGTCATTGTTCCAGGGCTACTGGCTCAGTGGAGAAAGGCCAACGCTCTATTCACAGGACCTGTAATCAACACTGAGGTCAGGATCAGGGCTAAAGTGAAGGCACTGTGGGATGAGGCAGTGACGGTGTCCATTGGCAATGTGAAGCTAGAAGTCAAAGATAGGTTCATGATGAAACTGGACAAATTGGTGGACATCCTGACTTGTCACTGTGTGATCAGGAGCTGCAGTGAGCTTGGGTGCAACCCTTTTGCAACAGTGAAGTTCACATTGACTGCAGCTGCAGAACGAGCAGAAGATACCAACCAGTGCAGGACTTGCCTTCATTAAAGGTCAGAGAGAAAAGGTGGACAGTATGGGGGTACACCAGATGGGTGTAGCTGATCACCCTGAGACCAGGAAACAGGAAGTAGTGCTGCAGAGACAGGAGCAGAGAAGAAAGGCCGAGGAGAAGAGGAGGAGGAAGGCAGAGGAGTCACTGCTGGAGATGGAGTTGGAGGAGACTGGAGATATACTGGAGGAGGCAGGGAGGAGAGAGAAGGACGAAGACTTCATACCAGAGGCTGCGACAACTTCTTCCTTGCCTGTGGCTAAGAAGAAGAAATACAACACTGAAGATATCACCAACATAGCTCTGGCTAGATTGAGACATCACGCTGGGCTGAGAGAGACTGCAGAGATTGCCACTGCTGCCTGGATTGATGCTGGTCTTATCACAAAGTTTGATACAGCACTGGTAATTGACCACAACGAGGCGAGGAGGGCTCAGGAGAGACTGACTAAGGAGCTGGTCAAGAAGTTTGATGAAGAGATTAGGGAAACTGGCATCACCTGTATCTTCTTTGATGGGGAAAGAGATGACACCAAAGTGGTGATGGAAGCTGAGGGCAGTGACAGGCAGTTTCCTGGCCTCATTAAGGAAGAACACTGCACAGTGTGCAATGAACCAGTTGGGAAATATTTGTGGCATTTTGTACCAGAGGAAGCTGCAGAGGAGAGAAGTCATGCTGAGGTCATTGCTGATCATCTGGTAAACTGGCTAAGAGAGAAAGGAGCAGACCAGACCCTTTTGGCCATAGGAGGTGACAGTACTAATGTGAATACTGGCTGGGAGGGAGGAGTAATGCATTATGTGGAGGCCAAGCTTAGCAGGAAGTTGGTGTGGATTGTCTGTGACTTGGTCTGTGTCTGTCACCTGGTGACTGCACTGGATGGCAAGACATTGAGAAACAACAAGTGGTCTGGGCACCTAGGAAAGATGTTAGACACTGCCACCGAGATGGAGATCAACCAAACTTCACGAGGATCACTGTTGGTCCTCCTCTACCCCATCTCAGTCAGGAGGTAGTCAAGGACCTCAGCACAGACCAATCATATGGCTACAGAATCATCACTGCCATCAGATCGGGAGAGGTACCTCAGAGTCTAGCTCTCCTGGAGATTGGGCCAGTCTGTCACAGTAGGTGGGTCACCACGGCTCTAAGGTTCTGCAGATTGTGGATTTCCAAACATGGGCTGAAGGGTAGGAACCTGAAGAATCTGGGGATAATTGTGGAATTCATAGTGGGAGTCTACATGCCAAACTGGTTCAACATCAAGTTAGAAGAAGGAGGTGATAGGACTAGTGATGCCTACAGTGAGGAGATCAGCCTGGTATGCACACTCTGAGGCTGTGCTCCAGGCCATGCTGTGCAGTGAAGAGGGAGGATACTGAAAATCAGAGGTGAAGGAGATGAGGACACACAGGTAGGAGACTGCAGTGTCAGACCCAGGAAGACTCCTGACATCAACCCAGATGCCACCAAACTCTCGGAGCTTATTGACTGGAACTCTGGCGTGACTGAGCCTCCTCTGACCTGCTCCCTCACCACTGCTGGTGAGGGAGCAGGTGGCCAGTAGGGAGCTCATGTCCAGGAACAAGAGCAAGGCAGACATGGCATCCTTGGCAAAGTTCAAGAAACCTATCTATATTTCTAAGTTTTAATATTGAAATACAATCAAAATGTCTTTAATTGTATGTAATGCATGTAAAATGTAGTTATATACAATAAAAAAAATACTTGCAAAAATTGCTGATTTTTCGTAAACTTCAACTTCAAATATAAGTAGCTAAGATTGGTCAAATCTGCATTTTAAAGCCATATTTCGATTTAGCACATAAAAATGCATCATTTGGTCACTAGTAGTCTTTGAAAATCTAAAGATTTCACTTTGCTCCCTAAAATTGATACACCCTAGTACTACAGTGTATGTCCTGCACATGCTGTTCTGTACAATTTAAGGTGGAGTGAAAATATCATTTTTGGATTTTTAATTTACTTGAGTGTGGAAAAGTTGCCAATGGGCTTTAGAAACAAGCATGTGAAATTATAATACAATTGAAGCATTGCTTGATTGACCACCAGCGATTTTAATATATGGCATATTTCATGTTTTAACGATCGCTTTGCCCATCAGGAGTCATCCAAGATGCTGGTCTTTCATCCATGTTTATGTAAATAATTAACAGCTTAGTTTGCTGTAGACTGTGTTATTGCATACTTGAGGTTGACATTTAAGATTACAACATGTGTGGAATGTAAATTAATGGCAATTACAGAGGGTGGCCAAATTATTAGAGCTGATGTGAGTAAGTGAGATAAGAAAGAGTTTAGTTAACCATACATTGATTTAATGCTAGTTTCAGTGATGGTAGTGATTTGGTGCAGATAACATATGCAGTCCGTGAGTCAGAGGGGATGGGAGAGTGGGAGTGGGGGGAGAGTGAGTAATATGCAAAGCGCGGCTGCTCCGCCAAGCTCAGTGCACATGTGGCAGTGAGAATTGAAGGTTATTTGTGCTGTTATAATCATTTTTTCGTGAAACTTGATATTAAAAGTAAGTTAATTACATATTGATATCTGTTTATAGGTGTTTGACAAGTGAGTGTGACAGTATTAATTTGATATTTCTTTTTCTTGCAGAAATTCTTTAATAGTCTTACATTGCTTACAATTTATAATAATTGTTTTTTTTTTTCAGAATAGAAATTATTACGAGGGAGAAGGCGGCATGTGTGATTTTTGGCGCGCCACGCGAGATACCCACAAATGTTCTTCCCACCTACGCTGATGTTATGAAGGCTTACATCCATACAAGACAACAGCTGACAACGAAGAATAACAAATATCCACCGTTCGCCGAAGTATCAAAAAAAGTTTGCGTTGATGTTGAACTTGTTTGGGAGAAAGCGTCTCTTCCGACCGTGACGCACGGACGAGTGATTGAAACGCTCAGACCATACAACGAGAAATACAAGAAAATCTTGAAACCATACAAGGCTCGGAAGGACAACGACAACTACAAGCAACAACTTGAACAGTTCAGAGAAGACGCAGATAAACTCTTCGACATTAGCAAATGCAAATGTGTAGATTTCGTCATGAGCTGTAAGTGCGAAAGAGCGGACAAAGTACCACTCAAAGAAAGAAAGTTTCTAGAGGACCAGAGAGGAGCCAGAAAGATGATTATAGGAGGCATCGATTTGGTGGAAACAACAAAGCTACAGAAGAAAATATCCAGGAAAGTCTGTGAATCGAGAAGACACAGCATTCACCAAGAACAATCGAAGCAGCAATGCAATTCTGGAAGCTACAACGAGGAAGACAAGGACGACGACACCGACAACAGCGACGAAGAATACACCCTATCTAAGTCACACTGTAAACCTGATCTATCGACACTGGAGAGTAAACGTCAAAGAATGACGATGACTGTACGATTACCATGTTTGGCTAAAGCGTGCGATAGAACGGGCGTCTCAGATCGAGCAGCAGCCGTTATTGCCTCATCCGTGCTACAAGACATTGGAATTGTGTCTACAAATGACACCTCCAAAGTCATTGATCGTAGTAAAATTCGCCGAGAAAGAAGTAGAACTCGTCAAGAACTGACAAAACTAGACAGCAGTATGACAGACTTGCCTGGATTGTACTTCGACGGTCGAAAGGATAGAACGATGAAAAATGTACGAGACGCCGCAGGACATGGCCACCGGGACAGAGATACAGAAGAGCACGTCAGCATTATTTGTGAACCAGGTTCATCGTACTTTGGCCACGTGACGCCGTCAAGTGGATCAAGCAAGGCGATTTCCAAAGTAATCTTTGAATGCTTGGCTGCGCGAAGTGTGGATCTCGACAGTGTGAAAGTCGTCGGATGCGACGGAACCGCTGTCAACACTGGACATAATGGCGGAGTTATTCGGCAGCTTGAGGAATTACTACAAAAACCGCTGCAATGGCTCGTGTGCTTATTACATGCTAACGAGCTCCCCCTGCGACACCTGTTTCAGCATTTAGATGGAGCAACTACAGGACCTAAGTGCTTCTCAGGACCGATAGGGAAATCTCTCACAGCATGCACGGAACTCCATATAACATCGTATGAACCTATATCTCCATTACAGCCACTGCCGCATGTTGACGTGAAGGACCTGAGCACTGACCAGCAGTACCTGTGGCAGATGTGTCAAGCTGTCAGTGAAGGACACTGTCCCTGTGATCTAGCATTGCGAAAACCGGGACCATTGAACCACTCGCGATGGTTGACAACTGCCAACAGAATCCTCCGCCTCTATGTTGGCCTCGATGCACCATCCAACAACATCAAAACTCTTGTCACATTCATCATCCGGGTCTACGCCCAAACATGGTTCGCCATCAAGACGCAGCCATCATGCAAAGATGGAGCCAAACATCTGCACGGGGTGATGGTGAGAACACGGTACCTCAGCTCCTCTCTAAAGAAAGTCGTCGACCCGGTGATTCGGCGAAACGGCTTCTGCGGACACCCCGAGAACGTGCTATTAGCCATGATCACAGATGAGCGACCACATATAAGGGAACTCGGACTCAGAAGAATCATGAAGGCAAGATCACATGTGTCTGCAAACAAAATCCGCAGGTTTCGAGTGCCACCGCTCAACCTCGACGCGACCGAATACCAGGACATGGTCGATTGGCAGACTTTGACCGTGACGGAGCCTCCTGTTACGATGGATATGACGGACAACGAATTGAACGACATGATCTCTGCTCAAATTTCACCAAGTGTCCTCTTCCCTCGCTTCCCTTGTCACACACAGGCGGTGGAAAGATGCGTGAACCTAGTTACCGAAGCTTCAGCCGCTGTGTGTGGCGAGACGTCCCGCCATGGATTTATTCGGGCTCGCGTCGCTTCTCGGCAGCTTATGCCGAAACTTGAGTCTAAACGTGACTATCAATTCTGAATTAACCATGCATGCATAACTCAGACTCTATCGTTAGCATAATAGTGTGCCAAAATAACTAAAAATATATAGTCTGATGTTTACTCGTATTTTAGGTATTTTTGTGTAAAATCGTATATTATTGTAAACTTATAACGTCTGGTGGTCGATCAAAAGATTGTCTGATTTTAATAAACGTTTTTGCATATTGTTCTATTAGTCCATTGGCAACTTTTAAAACCTCAAGTAAGTTAAAATTCACAAAAAAATTTTTGGGCCATTTTCATTCCACCCTACTGTACATAACCAAAAAACGAAAAAGTGGAAATTTGAACACTTAAACGTGATTTTTAGCAATAGTTCAAGAAAACAAACCCCTCCTCCTTCTTCTTTCTCTTGGCCCGTTCCCGCCTCTATGCGGGGTCGGCGTTTCTGACCAGCCTCTTCCACACAGCCCGGTCCTGGGCTTCTTCCTCCGACAAACCCTTCTCCCTCAAATCGTCCCTCACCTTCTCCATCCACCTTCGCTTCGGTCTGCCTCTCTTTCTCCTGCCATACACCTCCATATTCATCGTTCTCTTACCCACATAATCTTCGTCCCCTCTCATCACATGTCCATACCATTTCAGTCTACTTTCTTGTATCTTCCTCGAGATTTCTCCAACCTTTGTTGTGCCCCTTATCCTTTCAT
The DNA here is from genome assembly GCA_023014485.1 of Bathynomus jamesi. Lineage (NCBI taxonomy): Eukaryota > Metazoa > Arthropoda > Malacostraca > Isopoda > Cirolanidae > Bathynomus > Bathynomus jamesi. The sequence continues at coordinate 454,461 of JAJOZX010000348.1, forward strand.
TCCTTACTCTATCCAACCTTGTCACTCCGCACATCCATCTCAGCATTCTCATCTCCGTTACATCTAGTCTTTTCTCATGATCTTTCTTTATAGCCCAAGACTCAGCCCCATACATCATAGCCGGTCTTACCACAGTCTTATACACTTTTCCCTTAACCCTTGCGCCTATTCTTCGGTCACACAACACCCCTGAACTTTCTTCCAATTTTTCCAACCAGATTGCACTCTGTGTGTTATTTCTGTGTCCAGCTCACCGTCCTCAGCCACTGTCGATCCCAAGTACGTAAACTTACTTACTCTCTTTAACCTCGCTCCCTCTAAACTAATTTCTGAGTCTTGATTTTCGTAGAACCTCAGGTACTCCGTTTTCTTTCTGCTGATTTTCAACCCTCTGTCTTCAAAAGCCCTCCTCCATTCCTCCAATTTTCTTTCTACTACTTCTCTCCTGTTGCTGCACAGAACAATATCGTCTGCAAAGAGCATACACCAAGAGGATTGATCTTTTATCCCCTAGGCCAACACATCCATAATCAAAACAAAAAGGTACGAGCTCAAAGAAGATCCCTGATGTAGACCAACCCTCACGGGGAACCATTCCGTTACACCTACACTACTCCTAACCTGGGTCCTTGCTCCTTCATACATACTTTGCACCAACCTAACGTACTTCTCCGGCACACCTTTCTCTCTCATACACCTCCAAACCTCCTGGCGTGGCACTCTATCATATGCTTTCTCTAGGTCGATGAAAACCATGTGCAGTCCCTTTTGTCGCTCCCGGTGTTTCTCCATCAACTGCCTCAGTGCAAAAATCGCATCAGTTGTTCCCCTACCTGGCATAAAACCCAACTGCTCTTCCCCCACGGTTGTCTCTTCTCTTAACCTTTTCTCTATAATCCTTTCCCAAACCTTCATCGTGTGTGACATAAGCTTTATTCCCCTATAATTTCCACAATCCTGGATGTCCCCCTTCTCTTTGTAGATAGGTACGAGTGTACTATCCCCCCACTCCTCCGGCATTTCCTCTTGTTCATATATCTTCTGCATCAGATCCCACAATAGATCTATGCCCTCATCTCCCAAACAATTCCACGCCTCCACTGGTATCCCATCCGGTCCCAATGCCTTCCCCTTCTTCATTCCTTTCAACGCCACCTTCACCTCCTCTCTACTCACTCCTGAAGTTAACCCTTGATTTGGGACACCATCTTCAAAAATAACCCTTGGGTTTTCCTCATTTAACAGATGTTCAAAATAACTCTTCCATCTATCCATGATTTTATCCTGATCCTTTAAGACCACTCCCTGCCCATCCTTTACCTGTTTAATTTGAGTAAAATCTTTACTCGCCTTATCCCTAGCCTTCGCTATTCTAAGGATCTTTCTCTCTCCCGCCGGTGTCTCCAACTCTTTATATACTTCATCCATCGCCTGCGCCTTGGCTCTTGCCACTCCCTTCTTCGCCTCCTTTTTCGCCTGCCTATAGCTTTCTCTATCCTCTTGTCTACCAGATGTGTCCCACTTCTTTTTAGCATCTTTCTTCCTTTTAATCACCTCCTGAACCTCTTCATTCCACCACCACGTCTCTTTATCTTCAGGGGGTCTTCTACCTGATGTTTTGCCCAGTACTTCCTCACCAACTCTCAATATCACCCGGCTGTTCTCCTCCCACCATTCTTGTACACTCTCCAACGACCTTACTTCTTCCAAAACCTTCTCCTCAAATTTCCTTTTCTGGTCTTCTTTCTTCAGTCCCCACCACTTTATCCTAGGTGTCACCTGTTCTTGCCTTCTTTTCCTACCACTCTTAAACGACCAATCCATCACCAGGATTCTATGTTGCGCCGCCACGCTTTCCCCGTTTATGACTTTGCAGTTCTTAACTTCTTCCAAATGGGATCTCCTGCACATTAGAAAGTCTATCTGGCTTTCTCTTCCTCCGCTCCTATAGGTCACAAACTGGTTATCTTTTTTCTGGAAGAAGGTGTTGACTATCGCTAGATCAAACGCCATCGCGAAATCCACACCCTTTCCCCTTCTTCATTTCTCTCTCCCACGCCCCAACCACCATGCACCCTCTCAATCACCTCTCTACTTCTTCCCACATGGCCATTCAGGTCTCCACCCAAGATCACTTTTTCCCCCTCTGGTATCGCACCAAGTTCTTGATCCAACTGATTCCAAAACACTTCCTTTTCTACACCTTCACAGCCAGCTTGGGGGGCATACGCACTCACGATGTTCACCGTCATCTCGTCAAGGCCCAGCTTAACACTCATAACTCTATCGCTCCTTCTACTCACACTCACCAGGCTATCCTTCAGCACTTCTGACAGCACTATACCAACACCGTTTCTACCCTGTTCATTCGTTCCACTATAAAGCAACTTATATCCCCCTCCCAGCTCCCTTGCTTTATTTCCTCTCCACCTCGTCTCCTGCACACACAATACTCCACACACCGTCTCTCCATCAAATCCGCCACCTCCCTTCCTCTCCCAGTCATAGAGCCTACATTCAACGTCCCAACTCTAACCACTCGGACTAGCTTCTTTACCCGAGCCCGTCCTCGACTCGGCAGCCCTCGTCCATTTCTCGCGGGGGTCAGGCGAGGCCCCTGCGCGTCGCATACGGGGTACGCCCTGGCATTTTCCGAAGCTATATGAATTTGGCTCATCATTCTTGGTTTTGGCAAAATCTTTCACGGCCGGATGCCCTTCCTGACGCCAACCCTCACCATTTATCCGGGCTTCATCCATCGCCTGCGCCTTGGCTCTTGCCACTCCCTTCTTCGCCTCCTTTTTCGCCTGCCTATAGCTTTCTCTATCCTCTTGTCTACCAGATGTGTCAGGCAGGACTCACGGATAGCTTGGATAATCGGGTTGGTTGAGTTTTTATTCTTTGCATCAGACTGAATTGAGCACGTCTTTTTACCTCCGGGAAGCTCGGGACATTGCGGGTAGCAAACATTTGCAAAGCTGAGCATCTCGGGGGTAATTTATGTAAGAGTCTAAAAGACCTGTTGTACAGCAAATTTAGGGTTCTGCCAGAACCTATTTTATAGTTCACCCAGAGTTGCTGTCCGTAAATATTACTGCAGAAAGTACGAAAGAGAGTGTCTTTAGCTTCACTTATACAGAACCGAAAGTTTCTTAGTCATATTCGCTTAGCACAAAGACTTCGAGATTTTCTTATATCCCAGTCATCACTCAATGAGCTGATAATAGTTTGACCCAAATACTTAAACTCTTGTACTTCCTCAATTATGTGAAAAATGCTCTGTATGAATTGGTCCCCAATTAACCCACCCCTAATATCTCCAGTCTAACTGTAGAGCCGGTTAAGCCTAGACTTGTAGGGGTCAGCCTAGAGATTCCGGAAATGGTCCAGAGCGGGCAGAGTAAATTGAGGTCCACAGTAGGATTCCTCACCAAATTAGGTTAGGGTAATTTACCTTAGCCTTTGTTAATCTATGAGTTAATGTTAGGTCTTAGACTACAATGTAGGCCTAATTTAACTCGACTTAGTTTATGTTGTTAACCCCAAACTGGGGTTCAGAAACAACCGATCACTTACTGAGTGTTATTAGACAATCCCTCTTCTCTTTGCTCAATTTTTGAGAGCGTACTTGCTGGTGGAGATCTTTTTCTGTTTTCAAGTCCCTTCGTTCACCATGCCGTTCTTCTTCCAAGTTTCTTCTTGTTCTTCTCCCGGCTTTTTCCATCAGCGTCCTTTTTGTTTTCGTTGGTTGATCGGTAGTGTATGTTTACTACCGAGCACGCTCTATCACACAGTATATAAATACTAGTGTGGAGAATAACTCTGGTGAGCAATCAATTGGTTTCATCCACCCAGTTATTGACATAAAAGGAGTTTAATAATTGTTAGATTAACTACCTATCTACTCAGTGGACCATTTTCGTTACCTCCCAACTACCCACATGTATCAGTTTTCCATAATTACTTCACCTTTCATTTTAAACCTAATATCAGCTGGCTGATTACAGCTTTTAGGATGAAATTGCATAACCTTAGTTTTTGTAACATTAAAAAGAATATCATGTTTCTGCGAATACACTTCGCAGACTTTTAGTAGCCGATCCAGACATTTAACAGAGGGACTTATTAACACCATACCATCGACATAAACTAAGTTGTTATTTATCCTTGTGTTATCTATACAACATCCCACTGTTGGCTCATTAAGTGAAACAATTAATCCGTCAATATACACATTAAACAGCACAGGGGAGAGCAAGGAGCCTTGCCTCACCCCGCAAGAGGAACCAAAACATTCGGATAGTACATTGCCCCACCAAACGGTAAAAGATTGGTTGGAATACCAAAATTTCAATAAATTTAATATGTACATGGGAACCTTCCTGTCTTCTAGTTTTTTAAATAAAATATTGTGGTTCACTCTATCATATGCCTTACTTATATCTAGGAAACAGCTATAATAGTTGAATTACTGTCAATGTATTTAGATATTGTTTCTTTAAATACATATATACACAGATCAGTTGAGTGGGACCTTTTAAAACCAAACTGATTAGGAAATGTTCATAGGTAATCATTTAATTGGAGTAACAAGAGTTTTTCTAGTAGTTTCGAGAAGCAGGAAGCGACAGCAATAGGCCTGTAATTATTGCTGGACAGAATGTCTCCATACTTATTTTTAACCAGGGGCAAGATATAGACCTTCATGAATTCTGCAGGGATATAGCTATGAGCAAGCATGCTGATAGGAGCAATGATATATGCAGACATACTACATCATAAGCATATTTTAAGTGCTCATTCGATAGGTTATCTACCCCTGATGCAGAACCAGTCTTTAACTCTTTAATTAACCTCTTTACTTCAGGAACTGATATCAAAGTATTTTCCCTTGTCCCTCCCACAGTCGTTTTGCTGCAATCTATCTTAAGATTATCCCTACTCACATTGTTAAGAATGTTAAAGTAGTGGTTTTTCCACAGCTTTGCAATTTCATCCTCCCCCGACACCCCATCGATTGTCGGAGGGAGGACACTTTTGACACCCGTTTGATTCTTAACAAATTTCCAGAATTTGTTATTATCGTTATTTATGCGAGCTTCACAGGCTTTCGATCTCGAATAGATTCTTCTTCCTGTTTACATCGCCTTATGGCCACCTTATACTGACCCCTATTTCTACACATATTCATGTATACTGGTCCTAATCTGGGTCTACCATAAAAGCACCACAAATCGTAGGCGTCTTTCGATTTACTCTTCAGGAAGGCAATAAAATCATTCCATCCAGGAATAATCTTAGTATGATAGTTGTAAGACTTAATCAGGGGGCTTCCTGCTTATCTTAACAGGGATACTATCTTACTATAATACCTATCTATGAGTTTACAGTGAGAATCATTTGAGCAACGATTACTACAGGCAAGATGCAAAATTTCTAAATTATTAAAAATTTGAAAAAAAAAATGATAAATAAATATACAGTACATCTAATTATGTTTCGACATTTTTTATCCTAAAATAATATTATTTCAGCGAAATAGATAGGGACTTTTCGACCACTCTGTCTCCAGTAAATGCATATACGAGTATATATATATTATTTTTTTATTTATTTATTTGGTATAGGAATGGTGGGTAGAGAAGAAGCAGACTTCGCAATCAGTGACATCGCTCCTTCTCTTCTTCGCCTGACGTTCGTTGACTTCACTGACATCTTCATTTTCGATGCTTCAGAGTTGATTACTCCGAGAGCCTTACCTCTTCCGTTGTGGCAAGGACCTATTAGGTAGTCAGGTTATTACATTATTAGATACTTTAGTTTGTAACTTATCTCCCAAACAGCAGTTGGGTGGTTTTACTGCAGGGTATAAAGTTTCAAAAGCTGAAAAGGCTCATGCATATTATGCATAACATGGTATGAAATTGCTGTGATTGTTTTAATTCAGCGTACACATATCCCCCAAAGAGGAATCTCGTACATCAAATTGTTGCTCTCTGCTCTGTTTCTGCTCTCGTAGCCACCTAAACACAAAAGATTCAGAAAGTTTGTGAAACATCTGAGGTGACTGAGTGTCTTCATTTTCCTCAAAGAAATACCGATATGATATATAATTTTGGAAAAAACTTCGCTCAAAACATAAAATTTAGAAACAGAGGAAAAAAAAAGACTAATTGGTAATATTCTGATTTTCTATGCATATTTTCTTTTCTTCTTTTGTACTGATAATATTTCAAAAACAAAACCCAATAATTACTGATTAGTAATCTTTTATGCTTTTTAGAAATATTATGTTTGTATGGGTACATTTTTCCGAAACTGTGCATGGATTGTGAAGGAGAACGGGCAGTATCTGAGTGCCAGTATTTCTGGCGTGTTACTCTGCCTAAGCATGTCATATTTTTTTCTCAAGAATCAAGACTGTCATATTCTCGCTCAGTTCCCTGAAGGTTTCGGCGATCCAGCAACGTCTCGGAACCAATAAGAATCACTGCTTCGAAAATTTAAAATACGTGAAATTTTTCTGTCTCATTGTTTGTTGGAACGTTAGTGTCAGCTTAAAGGATAGAGTGCTGGTTGGTTGATGGGGTTGTTTAACCTCCTTCACAACATCTAAAGTCATATAATGGAAGAGACCTCAGCTTTACGTGGGATCCAACTACTCTCCAGACCCACTGTCGCTTAACTTCGATGATCGAAGGGAAGCGGTGTTGCGACAAGCGGTGTTACAAAAATAGCCACGTCAGAGCCCAGATAGAGTGTGTTATCCATTCTTTTAACTATAAGGAAGGCTTCCCAGTGTAATATTAACCTTTCGAAACATGAAAAACAATAATGAACCTTTCCAGAAACTGTTGATGTCGCATCGTTTATTCTTGGTGGCAAAGAAAGAAGCAAAAGGTGGGTAAGTGGATTACTGACTAGTACAGTGGTTCCCAACCTTTTCACCACAAAGGACCCCTTTTATTTTTATTTTTTTCCCACGGACCCCATGTTTTTGAAAGATTCCGTCTACCAAACAAACTGTTTTTATTAACTAATAATTAACTCGTTTTCTCATTTTTCACTATCAAATAAAGGACATATAAGTGAGTATGCAATTAAAATACAGCGTATTAAAAAAAGTATTAATAATAATTCCAGCCAAGAGCAAGGAAACTTGAAATTTTAGCCTAAGCGCCCTTATCGTGGGTAAATGTACGATTTCTATTGGAACCTCTCGAAATATTGAAAGCTCACGGACCCCCAGTACTACCTTCGCGGACCCCCAGGGGTCAGGGGACCCCAGGTTGGGAACTACTGGACTAGTAGTTATTGTTTGACTACTGTTGGCTTCAGCCGTAGATGGAGGGCGATCACCTTACGATCTCATGGGACCATTCCGTCCTTACAATATGAATAAAGAAAACCTATTTTTTCTATAATTTTAATTTAACTTGCATTCCTGATGTTCAGTTCTCCGCGCTACACTTTTTCTTATTCATACAAAATCATAAATGTTTCCTTTGACAAAAAAATAATTCTCTGTGGGCGCTGGCGTTAGATCTACAATTTAACCAGTGAAAATTTATAACCATCTTTAGTTATTTCCTCCATATATATATATACAGGGCGTCCCAAAAAAATGTATACACACTTTAACAGCTGATAGCTCAATTGATGTTTCTTTCTTTCCAAGTTAAACCCATTAGAATTAATAATGGCAGTCAGACTAAGCTTTGAACAAAGGAAATTCATTCTAAAATGCTACTGGAAGTGTGAAAACGCAGTTGAAGTGCAAAGACAGTTTAGGAGGGAGTTTCAAACAGATCCACCAACGCGACTTACCATCACTCGAATTAGAGATAAGTTTGAAGCCGATGGAACTGTTCAGAATGTCCACAAGAAGCGTTCCGGAAGACCACGGACATCGACAACGACAAGCCCCACAAAGCAAGAAAGAGTACTGGAAACGTATCACCAAAGTCCAAGAAAATCTGTGCGGCAAGCGAGTCGTGAGGTAGGAATTTCAGAATCGTCTGTCCAACGCATTTTGAAGCGCTGTCAATGGAAAAGTTACATTCCAAGATTAGTCCATGCTATTAATGAAGATGATCCGGACCGAAGAGTGGAGTATTGCGAGTGGTACTTGGCACGATGTGGATGTGGATTGGACGAAGGGGTTTCGTAGAATACCCTCCGCGTTCACCAGACCTCACACCACTAGACTTTTTTTATGGGGATACTTAAAAGACAAAGTCTACGCTATAAAACCTGTAACAGTCGCTGAATTGAGAGCAGCCATTGAACGAGAATGCACACAAATACCAAACGAAATGTTTCGTGATGTTTGCGATTCCATTGCTTCGCGTTATCAGCAGTGCCTGGACCAGAACGGACGTCAGTTTGAAAACAGGCGTTGACAAAACAATTAAATAATGTCTGTAGATTCTATTACATTTTGAAAATGAAATGTATTTTAATAAACACTGCCTTTATAATTATTTAAAGTGTGTATACATTTTTTTGGGACGCCCTGTATATATATATATATATATACAGTATATACACACACACACCTCGTGGTGTAATGATAAGTATCGCTACACTCGAGCTCAAAAGTCTTAGCCATGTATATGTAATATACAAAATATCTTCTTTTTTATGCAGGAAGGAGGGGCCAATGGCGAACGCCCGCAAAAGCCCCCCACCCCCATGGAAGAAGAAGAGAGCCAAAATCAAGGTCTAGGGTTTTCGAGGTGCCTAGACACTCTGTGTTTGAAAGATTGGAGGTTATACACAGAGGGAAAAATGGATTGAGGAAGATTGTTCCAGAGTTGACCGGTTGAGTAGATGAAAGATTGGAAATACCATTAACCCTTGCGTTAGAGAGGGGCAGAAGGAATGAGAAAGTGTAGAAAGTCTGGTGCTGCGTGTTCTCCTTAAAGGAGGAGGCATGCAGTTAGAGAGTTCAGAAGAGCAGTTCCGTCATAATAGCGACAGTAAAGAGAGAGTGAGGCAACGTTGCGGCGAAGAGAGAGGGATTGAAGACAGTGAGTAAGAGGCGGGGAATTGATGAGACGAAAAGCCTTTGATTCCACGCGGTCAAGTATGGCTGTGTGGGTTGAGCCACCCGATATATGAGAAGCATACTCCATACAGCGGTGGACAAGACCCCTGTACAGAGACAGCAACTGAGCGGGGATGAAGAAACTGCGAAGACGGTACAGCACACCTAACCTCTTAGAAGCTGTTTTGGAAAGAGAGTATATGTGATCTTTTTAGGAAAGATCACGAGAAAAGGAAACGCCAAGAATGTTAAAAGAAGAGGAAGGATTGAGTTATGTGTTGTTGAAGGTAAGGGGATAGTCGTGTGGAAGACTGTGATGAGTAGACATATGGAAGCACTGAAAACCACAAGGTTTTCTCTGCCCCAATTGGAGATAGCAGAAAGATGAGAGGTCAGGTGCTCCATGGCCGTACCACACGAATCATGGATTAACTGTTAAGAGGGACGATTTGGGAAGCGGGTGGAGAAGTGAAGAGTGGAATCATCGGCAATGGTATGAATAGAACACGAAGTGCGAATTAAAAGATCATTAATAAATAAAAGGAAAATAGTGGGTGACAGGACAGAACCCTGAGGAACACCACTATTAATAGCTTTAAGAGAAGAACAGTGACCATCTACAACCGCAGCTATAGATCGGTCAGAAAGGAAATTAGAGATGAAGGCACAGATAGAAGAATAGAAACTGAAAGAAAGCAGTTTCGAAATTAAAGATTTGTGTCATATTTGCGCCATTTGGGGGCAAACTTTCCCATCACGGTGCCCCGTTTTTAAACCGACGGTGTGTCCCCTGGGGACGAGGTACCCCACCCCCTGCGGTTTGCGCTCGGCCTCCCTTTCTCATCGGTAGGCAGTTTCTCGCTCTCCTGGGTCCGTGTTCTACAATATTAATAACATATGGAAACTATTACCTCTTATCCTAGAACTCGGGTGGTGGGCAACCAGGCCCCCGAGTCCTCTACCACTGGAAGACCACATCTTGAGGAGGTCGCCCCTCCTCCAGCAGCGGAACACTTGTACTCTCCTCTTCCGTTACCGACCTCAGCCTGTACCTTGAACATGCCCTTGGACATACACCCTATGGAGCAGGGTTCTCGCCCCAGCCCACCTCAGCCGCCTTCGGACAAGTCAAGTTCCACCCAAGATTTGACTCCAAAACCCGGCTTCTTACTCTCCCCGTATGCCTCCCCTCACCTGCCGTCGGCCCGCCTCCCTACGAAGAGAGCCCCGCGGCGGACGGGGAAGTCGGCATTCACCTCCATCCTATCGACCGTTGGATATCCCAGTCCACTTCGATTCTACAGCCTCCCTATCCCTTCTAAGTACTCACACATTCCTAATGATTTGGCCTACCTTTGGGTCCCTTCCGACCAACTCTGAACGGATGTTTCAGGCGATCCGAGCCCGCAGCAACTCCAGCCGCTATGATGTGCGACCACAGAGGGATGGCTCCCTCCTCATAAAATCACGCTCAGCCGCAGAGACGAAAGCCCTACTCTCCCTCACTGAGGTCCTTGGATGCTTGGTGGCCGTCTCCCCACACCTTCGCCTGAACCAGAGTCAGGGCACTAGTTATGCCACCCGCCTATTATCGATCACAGAGAATGAGCTCCTGGAGGACCTCGCACCCCAGGATGCCACTAAGATCCATCGCTTCACATCACGACAAGGAGGCACCCCCTCCCCCACTCCGCGCCTACTTCTTACCTACAACACCTTAGTCTCTCCCGACCGTATTGTATGGGGTATGGGAGACCGCACGTCATGCGAGTTTACTGTCCGCTCATACATCCCAGACCCGACCCGTTGTTTTAAATGCAATAAGTTCGGACACGTCAGTTCAGTTTGCCGACAACCGCACCAACTGTGTTCGTTGCAGAGAAATCGCTCACCCAGACAAGTGTCCCAACACACCCAAATGCTCCAATTGTGAAGGCGCACATCCCTCTTCATCCCGCGAATGCCTTTTCTTCAAGTTCGAGAAGGAGATCCGAGGTCTGCAGGAAGCGGACTTCCTTAGCCTCCAAGAGGCGCGAGACAGGGTGCGGAGTAGGGAGTTGAGGCCGGGGGTATCTTACGCCGCTGCCCTCGGCTCTGTCCACTCGGTACGCCGCCCTGGTCTGCTGCTCAAACCCCCTTTGACCACTGCTTCCATCCCTTCCAAAGGGAGTCCTTACTGGACCCGACGACTTCCTATCCCCCCACCATCCCTCCTCTTCACGCACCTCACCTGCTACAGATTCCCCAGAAATCTGGGACCAGGACACCCAGGCCCCGTCCACCTCGAGCCCTGCCCTCCCAACTCTGCACACACCCAAAACTAACACCCGGGGTAAGCCGACGAGGCCGAGACGCCGGAGCGAGTCGCCAGGCTCTCCGGCCTTTCAACAGGCCTCTCCCCTTCCCCAGATCTAAGAAGACGGCTCCGACCCTTACACCCCCTAGTTCGTCTACGAGAACCATATCACCCCACCGCAGAAGTCCCTCCAATCTACCCCGAGAGACTCTGACAATAGCAGCCGAGTTACATGACCCGCCTTCCACGACGAGATCCAATCTGGACAATATCCTCTTCCCCGAGGATCCAGTGGATACGGCACTGGCGCAACTACATGGTGTGGCCAAGGGGAGCTCTGCCGCGCCCATGCGTCTTATGGATCTGCCCTTGACTCCTGGTGCCATTTTTTTTCACCCCTCCACGAGAACACTGGTTCATCTTCCACCCCGACAGTCCTGTCCCCCCCAACACCCTTCTTGTCAGCCACCCCTAGCACGGCCTCCCTCTCACCTGCCCGATCTTTCTGTTACCCCTTATCGCCACTCAGGGTCCGCCGTGAGACCCCAGACAGGCGGGGAGGTGCCACTATGGAAAATAAAGCGGCCCCTCCTGGCACGAATACAGAAGCCCACTAAGAAACCCTTCACCCTCTGAGCCCACGACGTTCCCCTAGCTGCCGTGATCCACGCCTCCGGTCTCGCTCGGCCGACTCGATCCCGCAATCTCCGCTGAGGTCGACTGGCCAACCGATTCCTTCTCTGGTGAACGGCAGATAGCCAGCCATACCCCTGACCCATCCTTCGCCTTCGCGAACCCCAGATCTCCCTTCACACTCCAAACCCCTAGCACCTACACCTTTACCCAGCCCCCATCATCGACTAATGGAACCCCGTAAACTACAATAGTACACTGGAACTGCAGAGAAATATTTGCGAACTGCGAAGGTCTTAATTCCTTGATCGCCTCTTCCCGTCCGGTGCGTGTGTGTCTCCAGGAGCTAATCCTGGGGACCAGACCCATGCCCTGCCCTACTGGATATTCCTATATCTCACCATCCCGTCTCGTATCTGCACTCGAAGGGGGGCTGCCATTCTCGTACACCACGCAGTTCCCTTCCACAATCTCTCTATCCGATCCTCATTACAGGTGATTGCTACCTGGCTTTCCCTGGATAGACAGTACACCGTCTGTTCAATATACCTCCCTCCCCACACTCAAGTCTTCCGCGATGACCTGGTGGAGGTGGTAAAACAACTCCCCAGGCCCTTTCTATTACTGGGCGATTTCAATAGTCGCCACCCTTTGTCGGGAGACGCACACTCCACCTATATGGCCCCAACCCTGATTACTATCATGACGGAGCTCTCCTTCGAGTGCCTCAATGATGGCTCTCCTACATCCTACCATGTCACCACCTGCACTCCAGCCTGTATAGACCTGTCATTCGTCTCGATCGATGCTCTCCTAGATTTCACACGGCAAGTCCTTCGAGAGGACTATGGTAGTGACCATTTCCCGGTTCAACTCACGCTAAATTGGCCCGACCAGACCGTTCTGGTACTAGAAAAATGGATTATTGCCAAAGCAAACTGGTCCCCGGTCCCGCTTCCACGACAATACACTACAACCCTTACGACTAACTACGTTCCATCCCCGACGAGTGCATCGCATACTTCGAATCCTACCCCCGCACCCGACGGGTACCTTGGTGGACCCTAGAGTGCATGGAGGCCGTACGCGCCAAGAAGAAGGCTACTCGACGCTTCTACCGTACGCGACTCCCCATCCATCGCACGGAGATGTAGCGAGCCAGGGCCATCGCCCGCCGGACGATGAAGAAAGCGCGCCGAGCTTCTTGGCGTGCCTTTGTGTCCGGCGTCACTACCACCACACCTTCGGCTACCATCTGAAAGAAGGTACGGCGTGTCGAGAGGCGACATGTCCCCTCTCGAGCCCAAATCGGTGGCAAACCACCTAGCTTCTACCTTCGTCGCCGTTTCTTCTCCTCCGCGGACAGTTCCCTAGTACCCACCCCTGAAATAGCTCCTCTTCACCGTCCCAAGACAGCACCTACAATCGGTTGTTCACTATGCATGAACTACAGGCGGCACTGGCCTCACGACGATCCCCTTGCCCCGGCCCGGATGGTATCCCGTACAGCATGATCCAGCACATCTACCCTACCTTACAAATTTTCCAACTAGACCTGTACAACCGCATATGGATAGAGGGCACCTTCCCCTCCCAGTGGAATGAGGCCCATATAATCCCTATCTCCAAACCTGGTAAAGATTATCTCGATCCCACAAACTACAGACCTATCGCCCTAACGTGTTGTGCCTGCAAATGTTTAGAAAAAATGGTCGCTACGCGACTACCCTTCCTCCTCGAAAATTCTGACTCCTTCCCGGCTACCCAGTCCGGCTTCAGACAATTCCGCTCTACTACTGATCCCCTCCTGCTTCGACAGTGGACAGTTCGTCCTATCAATTTTTTTTTACATACAGAAGGCCTACGACACCACCCGTCGGAAAATAATACTCAGTCAGCTCCAAAATCTGGGTATCGTCGGAGCCCTGTCGACCTTCAAAAGGGTCTTTCTCTCCTCCCGAACCTTTAAAGTTCGGGTGAACCCAGTCGTCTCAGACACCTTCGTGCAGGAGGACGGGGTCCCACAGGGAAGCATCCTCAGTATTCTATGCTTTTCCATAGTAATGAACACAGTCTCAAAATGCCTTCCACGCACCATCCGTTCTGCCATCAACGCGGATAACCTCGCGATCCACTTCGCGGGGCGGGAGCTGTCCGTCGTTCAACGGCAAATTCAGCTCGCCATCTATCGGGTGGAGAGGTGGGCGACGTCGGTTGGGTTCCGCCTCTCCACCCCCAAGACCAAGTGTATGCTCTTCAGTAGAAGAAGACCCGCAACCCTTCTCGTCCCCTCTGTTACGTTATACGGCGATCTTCTTGAGGTTGTACCCTCAACGCGATTTCTGAGCATGATTCTGGACCGACGGCTCAACTGGGTTCCCTATCTCAAACACCTGAAGCAATCCCTCCAACATCCCCTCGCTCTCCTAGCTCACCTCTCCCACACCACATGGGGTGCAGACCGACGCTCTCTCCTTCGCATCAATACTTCCATGGCGGTCGGGTACGATTTGGCGCCGCCGTTTGGGCGCCACCGTTTGGGCGCCGCCGCTAATTAGTATTAAGTATTAAATAATAATACTTGGTTATTAACCTGAAGTGCTGTCTGTCTTTTCAGATAAGTTGTGTTGTTGCCCTTAATAGCATAAATGTCTGAAAATATATCAAGTAAGAAAGGGAAACAGAAGTTTTCACATAATGGATATTTGTGTGTTTGATAAATGTAGCAAGCGCGACCCTTCGTTACTTTTTTGGCGGTGCGAGCAAAAGAGTCAGTGTATTATAAGTATATATAATATGGGTACTTTTCCGTTATCTGCCCCCTTGACGATTGGTTAGGTTAAGTCGTGAGATTTTTGTTAAAACTAACGAAAATATCACGACTTAACCTAACCAATCGTCAAGGGCGTACAGTTGACCTAACCGGGCAGTGACGATTGGTTAGGTTAAGTCGTGATATTTTTGTTAGTTTTAACGAAAATATCATGACTGAACCTAACCAATCGTCAAGGGGGCAGATAAAAATATTGTAATGATGGTTCGAAATAAATCTTTATAATTTTTTATTGTTTCAATTGTTTATATATTTTAAGTTAAGTCCTGAGTGTAGACCTGGGGGCGGCGCCAAACCGGCTCCGCGCCCAAACTGTGGCGGCCAAACGGCGGCGCCCAAATCGTGGCGCCAAATCGTCCCATTTCGTTCCACGGTGCAGTCGAAGTTGGACTATGGCAGTGTCGTATACGGCTCAGCTTCCAACGCCTGCCTCCATATCTTGGACCCGGTACTGAATGGGGGCCTCCGCCTCGCCACCACCGGTGCCTTCCGCTCTTCCCCAGCCTCCACCCTCCAAGCGGAATGCAATTACCTCCCACTCGCTCTCCGACGGGGTTTGCTCCTCATGAGGACATACCTTCGTGCACAGAGACCCTCTTCGCTTCTATGCGCGGCGATTTCTGAACTCCCACCCCAGGGACGAGGCTGGCACTCCACTGAAGTGGTCCGCTCTTTCCTGGACCTTTCCAACCGGAATGGGACGTTTTGGCGCCGACGTTCTGGCCCCGACGTTTTGGCGCCGACGTTTGGGCGCCACCGTTTGGGCGCCGTTCGACGATTGGTTAGGTTAAGTCGTGATATTTTTGTTAAAACTAACGAAAATATCACGACTTAACCTAACCAATCGTCAAGGGCGTACAGTTGACCTAACCGGGCAGTGACGATTGGTTAGGTTAAGTTGTGATATTCTTGTTAGTTTTAACGAAAATATCATGACTGAACCTAACCTATCGTCAATGGGGCAGATAACGGAAAAGTACCCAAATTATATATACACCTTATAATACACTGACTCTTTTGCTCGCACCGCCAAAAAAGTAACGAAGGGTCGCGATTGCTACATTTATCAAACACATACAAATATCCATTATGTGAAAACTTCTGTTTCCCTTTCTTACTTGATATATTTTCAGACATTTATGCTATTAAGGGCAACAACACAGCTTATCTGAAAAGACAGCCAACACTTCAGATTAATAACCAAGTATTACTACTTAATGCTTAATACTAATTAACGGCGGCGCCAAACCGGCTCCGCGCCCAAACGGCGGCGCCCAAACGGTGGCGCCCAAACGGCGTCGCCAAAACGTCCAGCGCCAAAATGTCGGCGCCAAAACGTCCTAGATGGCTTTCCAACATGCCCGCCCCCTCAGTTATCCTCATCTCATACAACATCCACCCTCCCTGGCTCCTCACCACCCTCTAGTAAGTTTGGCAGGGACCTGTATGACCTACCAAAGACTACCACGATCGCTACGGGCATACAGGTCACTCTTCCGAGAACACGCAACCCAACACCCGGACACCCTGTCCCAATTCATACAGATGGTTCCTGCTCGAAGGCTGGTACGGCCGCCGCAGTGGTGATACTGGCCCCATCCGCTTTCTCGAGGCGTCAGCCTGGCCCGCGAGGCCTCGGTTTTCTCAGCTAACTCTTCGCGATTATGGGAGGCCCTCGACATTGTGCGCACCCACCCTGCTGCCAGCTCCTTTCTCATTATTCAGACTCCCAAAGCGGCACTTCTCTCCCTCGAGAGATTAAACCCCCACCTCCACCCGCTCGTCCGCACCATCCAGCAAACCTTCCATTTTTTAACAACTTTCCGACACAAGACAATCGCCTTCTGCTGGTCCCCGCACATGTTCGGCATCCAGGGTAACGAGGAGGCGGACCGCACGGCGGAGATGGCCCTGCTTACTTCCGGCCTCCTTCCTACCCCTCCCTTTCTCTCCGACTTCTTCCCGACTCTCCACTCCCACTTCCACTTCATCTGGCAACGAATGGAACCGGGTCACACACGACAAACTCCACAATATTAAACCGCAATTAGATACTGGGCCTCCTCATTCCACCGGTTCCCGCCATAAGAATGATTTTATCCCGTTTCCGCCTAGGACACACACGCATTAACACATGGTCACCTTATGTCTAAATCGCCAGCCCTGCTCTGCCCTATCCTGCCATAATCCCTATCACCGTCGTACACCTGCTGGTCGAATGCCCGAACCTGTCCGCTCCTCGTCGCAGGTGTTTCCCTCTCCTGTCCAGTATTTCCATACCCGAGCGTCTACAATCCATACTCGCCGAGGCTCCACTTCTCAACGGAAGCGATTTTCCTCTTCCTCACCCATTCCCATCTGCTTCATCGCATCTTACATGCCCGCGAAAAGTATCCGATCACCCTTGAAATTTGTATTTTTTACATAAAAAAATGTTTTAAATGTATACTACCCTTATATTAGTAATTTTGTGTCATCTGTCCTTTTGGTTTGGATGACTTGTTCTAAGACGTTTTGGCATGGATTTATCAAGTTTTGACAAACTTCCACTGATATTTCCTTGCACCATACCTTTTTTATGGGCCTCTTGTATTTTTCAACTGAGCCAGTGTCGTGGCATTCAACCTTATTTTTTATTATTAGCCACAGATTTTCTATCGGATTGAGATCTGGACTATTACCAGGCCAATCCAAATATCAAATTTATTGTCAGTAATCCATTTTGTCACTAATTTTTGGCCCTGTGACATGGTGCACCATCATGCATGTATGTTTTTTCCTTTGGATTGCCATTGCCATGGAAGTTTATCCTGTAGCATTGCTAAATACCGGCACCATTCATAGTTGTGTTCTTCGGAAGAAAATATAAGTTTCCACGCCCATAGTAACCGAAACAACCCCAAACCATCACACTTGGAGGGTGTTTCATTGTCTTTAGGGTGTATTTAGGTCCATCCTATTTTGAGCCAATAGCCGGCGAACCTTTTTTGGACAACTTCTGAATGTCAAAAATGTCGACTCATCGCTAAATAAAACTTCTTTCAGTCATCAACAGTCCAATGAATGTATTTTTTACAAAATGCGACACGTTTTTTTTACGCATTTTTTCATTATGAACGGTTTCTTAGCAGCATGGCGAGATGGTAATCCGAGTTCTTTTTGGAGCCGCTCCTGGATAGTTCGTTCAGAAACACCAGATAACAAATTATTCATATTAAAATTTTATTTCTTTCGCAGTTATTGTGGTTTTTCAATACTAAACGTTTCATAAGTTTGTCTGTTCGCGAATTTGTTTTTCTCGGTCTGCCAGATCGTTTTTTAGGGACTGGCGTGGTAGGCCACCATTGTTCTTAGCCCGTGAAACCCATAAATTACGGTACTTTGGGATATGTTTAATTCCTTAGCTATCTGTCTCTGTGATTTCCCACATGCATGCAAAGCAACAATAGCACCTCGACAATCACTCTTAAGTTGTTTTTTAGCACACATTATATATAAATTTTTATTTACACCACTTTCTGTAAAAAAAAAAAAATATCAAGAAATTTACACAAACAGTGAAATCTGACAATTTGAGACACATCCAACCGCAACGAAGGCTACCAGAACCACTAATTTGAGAATGCGTTGGATAGCTCTCATATCAGCGAGCAACCTCAAAGTTACCAGATGTCGCTAGAACAATAGAAAGTGAATTACGTGTCTCTGAATATCAATGGAAAAATTTGTATTTTCTTGAGTGATCGGATACTTTTCGCGGGCACTGTAGTCCATACCCCTCCTACCGCCTATCCAACAAACGAACCCTTACTCTCTCCTCCCGCCCTAGTCTACCATCCCCCAACCCAGTGACACCGCCGAGATATGTACCATTCTCCCTAGGTACGAATCGGCGATAAAACCAAGGAAGTTAAAAAAAAAGTTTGTCAGTTTTTAAAATCAAAGCTAATTAAATAAATATGAATCACGCATAAAATTTTTTGTATATTTCTAGTTCGTACAAGAATTTGAATAGCGGTTTTGTTTTATGGCAATTACAGTCACATTTGATTTTGGTGATGAAAAGATTTTATAACAATCGAAATGTTGATATTTGATGATATATATTTTTTTTTTCCACAGTTTCGTGTTAAGTTAACTTTCTTATTTGCATTTTATTCCTTATGAATGCATAAATAAGTTAAAATAAAAATTTGATGTTAAATTAAGCACAGAATGGATAATGTTTAACCTTTGGAAAAAAGTACTTCAAGAGAGTGGATTTTTTGTTTATTGTTACTTAAGCTCTCTGCTGGTGTGGTTTCTTAAATCAAATTAATAATTATAATAAGTTGTAAGGTAAAAACAGTTTAATTTTTGACACCTGTAAGACAAGGTATACTATGTCTACTGATATATTTTCAATAAGGATAATCCAAGGTTATTCGTAGTTTAAACATTTCTCCTGATACAAATGATAATAGCTCAGTCAATTTTTCGCAACCATTCTCAGATGTTGTCTGGGCTACTATTGTCATCACCTTTCTTGTGTCAGCATTCTTCATTTACGGGATTTCTTCGGTGACATCCATCAACAACAGCGTGAATTGGTTTAAATCACTAAGCAATTGTATCTTATACTCTATCCTTCCTTTGTTATGGTAATACCACAAATCTCATTCTCAAAGATTTAGAAACTAAATAAAAATATATCTTTGAGAACTTTTATTATTTAATTTTACTGTATTATTCAATGATTATTAAATAATCTGGCATTACTTATGAAAATTATTAATTTGCAGCGCGGTAACAAAGTGGATTACAAAGAAAATCCAGGACGTCTCTTCATTTCAATCTGGCTCTCAACCGCCATGATCATTAGCATTTTTTACACTTCATCGCTTACATCCTTCCTCATTCTTCCTGGTTTACACACGAAGCCCATTGAGAATTTGGAAAACTCGTTACATCGAAAATTGGATTGGGCTAAAGTAGGTTCTTAAATTAAAGTTGCATATGCATTCATGTACATACACAAAAGAACGTGCATACGTGTTACGTATGCATACATATACGCATACATACATACAAACATATATATGTATGCATGTGTGTACTGTATACATATACACCATACACCATCCATATACATATACACTAGGGTGGTCCAAAATTTGGGCTAAAATTTCAAAATAGTTGGAAATGCTCTCCACATGGCTGCTCTTACTCCTTTAGATGTGGTGATTTTGTGCAAAATATCTGTCGATTCAGTACATAATAAGAGGTCGCTATGATTTTCACATTTTCAATTAATTAATTAGCTAATCATTTTCTATCGCTTCATTTTTAGAGGCCGCGGCAGTCACGCCACATTGACTTCGCCCACCTTTCAGAGGATGATGCAATTGTTCGATTTCTTGTATAATGCTGTTTTGTGAATCAGGCAAATCATTTACTCATGCATCGTTCAAGTTTAAACTTGTTGGAGGACGGTTTTAAGTTTCAACCTTCCCGATCGAGGAGCAGTCTTCGTTGCTGGATCACGCTCAAGCCCTGGACTAAGGACTATGATATTTCTACAATGACTCTTTCACGCAGCTCCATCCGTCGTTCAAGACGGCAAGCAAGGCAGCAGCAGCCAAAGAGGATCAAGCTTCGTTTTCTGTCGAAGGACCCCTTCTTCTTCACTGGGATGGGAAACTACTTCTCGACATCGGCGGCGCAAAGGAAACAGCCGAACGAACCACGGTAATCGTTACGAGAAATGGGATGGAAAAACTCCTAGCCGTGCCAAAAATACAACGAGCTACAAGAGAAGAACAGGCCAAGGCTTGCATTTCGACGATTGATTACTGGAATCTTCGCGGTGAGATCCAAGGTCTCGTATTTGACACAACTGCATCTAATACTGGCCTTCACAGGGGAGCTGTACCATGATTGAAAAAGCAGTAGGGAGGAACTTGTCTGGATCGCTTGTCGACATCATATCCTTGAAGTCGTCTTTCAAACACCTGCAACGCACTTCTTGGACCCACAGGTGACCCGGAAATGACTCTCTTTAAACGTTTTCAGAAAAAAATGGCCATCACTTCAGAAGGATTCCTTCATGAAGGCTTCAAACAACCTATTCAGAGAGATCCAAAGATGTCCCAGCTTCGAGAGGAAATGATCCAGTACTTCACAAAGGCACTGGAGTCTAAACAATCGCGTGATGACTACGAGGAATTGCTACGACTCTGCCTCACCTTCCTCGGGTGCCGTGATGAGAAAGAAGTCAAGGTCCGCGCTCCAGGACCAACTCACCATGCACGCTGGATGGCCAAGGCCATCTACGTCCTCAAAATTTATCTGTTCAAGCATCAACTACAGCTAACAGCACGTGAGACGAAGAATATCACCGAGCTCTCTCTGTTTATCGTCTTGGTCTACGCACGTTTTTGGAACGAGGCCCCCCGGTGGAATCAACGCTCCTCTCAACGATATTCTGCTTCTTAAAATCTTGCAAACGTACCCAAATCAGACCATTTCTAAAGCAGCATCCACAGCTCTTCAACGGCACCTGTGGTATCTTGGAGAGCATCTCATCGGCCTTGCATTCTTCGATCCTAGAGTCGATGCCGAGACCAAACGGAAGATGGTCGTAAACCTCCAACATAACGAGAATACCACTGTTACTCGTCGAGTGAAGCTTGAAGGAAACATTGAAGATTTGAATGTGTATGAAATGGTCACCAAAAGGACCCTGGGAATCGTCAATCTGTTAAAGAAAGAAGGAAGGAAGGCAGCGGAGGATACCTTCCAGAGGACCGATCCCAATTCCTGGACGGAGGATGATTGCTTTCAAGAGTTTCGACGCATAGCGATCAACCTAAAAGTTGTCAATGATTCGGCGGAGAGGAGTATCGCCCTTATCAAGGCATATAATACATCTTTGACGAAGGATGAAGAACAAAAACAATTCATCTTCCGATTAGTAGCAAAACATCGCCAAGACTACTCATCGTCTTCGAAGGAGTCGGTGAGGAAGCGTTAATCTAAGTAATGATGTATATTATAAACGAATAAATGATAAATGTAATTTTCTATCAAACATATCATTTTTGTTCTTTAAAAATTAATCCGTTTTCTTTAAGAATTATTCTGTTTTCTAAAAAAATAAGCTGTTTTCTTTGAGATTTAATCTGTTTTCAAGCAAATAAACTAGTATGTGTCCTCGTTTTTTTCATTTTTTAACCAGAAGATCACTCTACTGGAAAATAAGTAGTAAAATGAAATTCATAGCGACCAGTAAATATCATTCAATTAGGCTGAAATTTGGCATGGAGATGTTTGATAGATATAGGAACAGGAGCAGCCATGTGGAGGTAAAATTAAATTTTTGTATTTTTTTGATCACCCTAATATATATATATATATATATATATATATATATATATATATATATATATATATATGTGTGTGTGTGAATGTATGTTTAGCACAAAATATTTTTAAAACTTTACATGTTTGAATCACCTTATATCACAGCACAAGAAAATGAGTCTATTTCGTTTCGTTTGTTTACAAAGTTTTTAAAAAACTGAATAGAAAAAATATACAAATTCGAACGGTAATTTATAAAACCAAAACGTAAAACCATGACAACGATTTTATACAAACTACAGTCAATTACAAAAGTCAAAATACGATGGGACACTTCATCCTTGTTATGTAATATGTTTATATACCTCATAATGTAAAAAAGATAAATAAATTAGCTTAAACACTTGGCTACTCAGCAAATAATTTAAAAGAGGTTATTTTTACCAGATATTTTAAAGGCTAGCCAACTATCTTCATATATATATATATATATATAATATATATATGTGTGTGTGTGTGTGTGTGTGCGTGCCAACCCCCCCTCCTTTTTCTTAACTATCTTAATTCCTAACACAAAAACATTAAGTTCACCAGAGAAGACGAATCTAATAACACCCTACCTCTTCCTAGATATAACAATAACAAAACAAAACAACAACTTCAGCACCTCCATACATCGAAAACCCACATACACAGGCCTAGGTAATAATTACCTAAGCCACACCCCTTCGCCATATAAAATAAACAACATCAAAATCTTAATCCACCGCGCCTATCAACTTTGCTCTTCGTACTTATCCCTCCACAACGAAATAGAATTCATTCATAATTTCGGCATCAACAACTCCTTCCCAAAACATCTTTTACAATTTTTAACCAGAAATTTTCTTAATAATATTTATTAACCCCCCCCCCCACTTAAAGTCTCCACCGTTAAAAAAGACGTACAATACTTTTCCTTTCTCTATTACAACCATATCAACCACAAAATACTCTCAGAACTCCGTCTCCTACTCACCCTCTTTACCCCCAAATTAACTTTCAATTCGTTTTCACCAACAATAACAGCATCAAATCATACCTCAACCACAAAGAAAAAACACCTCAGCCCTTGCTTCGTCCACCATCTACGTTTGCAACTGTGTTCGCTGCAATCGCTGCAAATCGAACTATGTATATTGGTAGCACCATTCGCCAATATCAAACAAGAGTGGGCGAGCATCGCGGTATTTCTACCAGAACATCGCAGCCCTTAAATAAACCTTCCAAATCAGCAGTAAAGGATCACTACCACCTTCACAACCACCCACTACTTCCCTCCAATTTCCAAATTATTAACGCAACCAACCATCTAACCGACCTCCGCATTCTAG
Source organism: Bathynomus jamesi (assembly GCA_023014485.1). NCBI lineage: Eukaryota > Metazoa > Arthropoda > Malacostraca > Isopoda > Cirolanidae > Bathynomus > Bathynomus jamesi. The sequence goes on from JAJOZX010000348.1 coordinate 477,986, forward strand.
AGTCCCTGCACATCATTAGTATTAAACCAACTCTTAACGATTATAGTTCTGCCTTTAACTTAAACATAGCCAGATAAACTGTCACATCCTACCACTGAGAAGAAATCCACCATCACTCCCTCTGACTCCAACTCTTCTAATATGGACTCCTTCCAACAACCAATCATTCCCAACCCTTTGCTCAATTACTCCCCAAACCCCATAATAACTTGGTAAGACTTTTCTCACTTTTGTTCACATTTAACTTTATATTTTGACTATTGATCACTCTTCCATATTTTACATTATTTTATTTTTAATTTTTATTACTTAAATATATCCTGTAAACACACCATCAATATCACACGTTTATTTAAATATATCGTATAAGTTTCCGTTCATTATATTTTTTTTTTTTTTTATCTATTTGATTTTATAATTTTAGCACTCATGATGGAAACTGAAATTTCCGAAACGTTTGTAAATAAACATGTACCAGCTCTTCGTCCTCTTATTCCTTGCTAAACTACGGTTCCCCAAGAACAAACCCTTCAATCAAGTTATATATATATATATATATATATATATATATATATATATCTATATATATATATATATATATATATATATATATATTATGATATTATTATTGATTATTATTGATTAAAAACTGTAAAAATGAAATAGCTACACCTTTATACTGGATATGGAAAAGATCCCTAGACACTGGGGAAATACCGAGCATCTTCAAAGAGCAAACATTGTCCCTATATATAAAGGAGGGAACAGATCTCAAGCAAAGAACTATAGACCAGTGTCTTTGACGTCCCACCTCACCAAAATATTTGAAAGAACAGTCAGAGAGAAAATCTATGAATTCTTGGAGACACTGGAAAGATTCAACGAAAATTAGCACGGATTCCGATCAGGTAGATCATGCCTATCACAACTAATAGAACACTACAACAATATCCTAGATGCACTGGAAGGCAATGACAACTAACATGTCATATACACAGATTTTGCTAAAGCTTTCAACAAATGTGATATAGCACATAAAATGAAATATATGGGAATAACAGGCAAAGTGGGAAAATGGATCTACAACTTCCTCAGAGAACGTCTACAAGTCGTCAAAATTCAAGGTATATCATTATCAGAATCGAAAGTACGCAGCTCAGTGCCACAAGGTACAGTACTGGTCCCACTCCTGATCATTATCATGCTAACAGACATCCTTTGTGGACGATACAAAGATCAGCAGAAAAATCAGGGATGTAAATGAAGTGGAGGCTTTGCAGAGAGACACGAACAAAATATAGAAATGGTCAGAAAACAACAACATGACATTTAACACCGAGAAATTTCAGCTCTTGAGATATGGTAGAAAAGAGTAATTTAGACTGCATATTATGCTCCAGATAGACGGGAAATTCAGAGAAATACGAAAGCGGTCGATCTGGGGGTAATAATGACCGGTGATGCGAAATTCGAAACACAAAATCAGATAGCGATAAATAAAGCAAAAAGAGTCGCGGGACAGGTACTAAGAACGTTCAAAAGAAGGGACAGGACAGTAATGATTCTCCTGCTAAAAACACTGATTATACCAAAACTTGAATACTGCTCAGTTTTGACGTCCCCGTATAAAAAGGAAGAAACTAATAAACTAGAAGAAACGCAGACACATTTCACAGCCAAGATTGATGGCTGCAAGAATATTTTTTTCTACATTCAAAAAATTCTTATATACTATAATAAGTAAATATTCCTTCCTTCTTGAAACTCTACAGTCCATACGATCAACATTTCCTAATTAAGGGAAGACACATAAGAATAGATGTTGCAGTTGAATTAAAGTGTGATGCGTATATGGAGTTCCACAGGGAAACCCACTTCACTGTATATAGACATTATAACTTTTTTGACAGATGAAGAAAATATTACAATATTGCAATTTTTGACATATTACAATAATTTTAACATGGAATAAACAATTGCTAATTGGACTTTTTATTTTATTTAATTTGGCTATCTTAAGTGTAACAGTCTATTGTTTTGTAGGTAGATTTTGGCGGTCTTCAAAATGAACTGTTAGAGAAGGCGACTGATCCTGTCCTGAAAGCTCTTGGCAGAGGCGTGGAATGGAGGAATGACTTGAATGGAATTCTGGACGATGTCGTAGCTGGAAAAATCGCCACGTGGGAGAACGCCATAACGACTAACCTGAAGGTGGCTGTACAATACTCGGATAACAATGGGCAGCCTTTAGTTTACTTCACGGGATATGCTTTACTGCGGGAGAGAATTTCATGGCCAATACAAAAACATGCTCCATTCAATGACAGGTTTGTTTTTAAGAAAGGCCATTTTCATTTGAATCATATGGTAATCAGTTTATTATGATTAATGATAAAAGTGCTACAAAATTTAAATGAGTATTGAATTCTTAATTACATTTTAAAGTAAGTATGTTTTTATAAGCACAGAGCTTGCATATGAAGCGATTTTATGGTTATGTATATGAAGATCATGTACACATTATAAAAAATTAATACTTAAAAGTTTTCATCGATACGGACGAATACCTTCATGTATGATTATTTTATAAACATGAATAAACCTTAGCCCATATATACAGGGTGGAAGAAAAGTCTTTAAGGATTTTATACATAAAATTATTTAGTTAACAACATTATACGGATAAGTATTCAAATGATGAAGCAAATCAAACAAAAAGCCTATAAGAATTTTATTCATACAAATATTTTGTTAAATTGTAATTTAATCTTCAAAGTGTTCTCCATACGCTATGATACATTTGTGGATTCTCCCTGTGAAACTCTTCTTTGTTCTTCTGAACATATCGAGTGGGATCCTTTTGAGTTGGTTATCTATTCTGCGACCAAGAGCATTCACATTTGGACACATAAAACCAGGAGTGTAGAGTTTGTCACGCAAATAAGCCCAAAGCCAGAAATCACATGGGGTTAAATCAGGTGACTGGCTGGCCACTCGATGAGACTTCGCCACCCAAGCCGTCTTCCTTCAAGGTTCGTATCCAGAATCTCACGGGCAACTGCAGAGTAATGTGGCGGCGTTCCATCATTTTGATGAAGCTAATTCCTGCCAACGCCATTAGGAAACTGGCAAAACTTTGTCTCTCAATACCTGGCAATAGCGTTTTCAATCCATCGTATCTCTCGATATGTCAAAGGAAACGGGTCCTCAATAACCGAAACTGTTAGTGTAGCCGTTTTAACTGATTTACCCAATCGTATTTTTGGATTTTTTTCGTCCTGTAGTGAACGTTGTGTTTGTTTCCTTTACTCGTTAAACCAGACACATTCGTCTGAAAATTTGATCTTTCGAATGAAATCTGGATCACTTGAACTTTCGTCTCATTATGGGTTTGTAATCGTGGTACTCCTGTGATTTCAATATTTTTGCTACTGAAAATTTGGAAATAGTTAATTCCTCTGCGACTTTTCTCGTTGAAGTTGCTGGATCGACTTGAAAACTGGCGAGGACATTTTCTTTGTTGTTGTCTCCTGTCGCCGTTACTGGCCTTCCGCTTCTTGGACGATCTTTTACCAGGCTCCCTGTTTCCAAAAGTTTGGGCTTCCAGTATCGAAGAGTGGTTGTATTTGGTGGTAGTTTATTATATTTTGTTGAAATAAACGCAAACTTTTTCTTCATTGCTGTATTCCATCCTTACCGACATGCCGCTGACTGGGGCTAGGGCCTAGGGCCTAGGGCCTTCCTGTTCTAGCCTAGGGTCATTCCTGTTCTTGTATAGTTGTTTTGAAAAGTATCGCATATATTGCAGTGATATCACTGGAATTTATTTATCAGTAACAAATAATTTGTATGTATAAAATTCTTAAAACATTTCTCCCACCCTGTACATTCGTTTAATAATACAATGCAGTTCTCAGTTATCAAATGCTTTACTCAAGCAATAAAAAATATTTACACAACTTCTTTTCACTCAGGTTCAACATTTTGATAAACAGAGTTGTCGAATCAGGGCTAATAAATAAATTTTTCAAGGTGAGTTACTTAAGTATATTATATAATAATGTCCAGTGGCGTATATAAGAGGGGTACAGGGGGCACAGGGACCCCCCCACATTGTAAAAATTATTACTACTCTCATTAAAGGTATTTGAAAAAGAAAGTTTCAAAAATCGATAACTTTGCAACATTCACCACAAAAAAATCTTGCTGTCATATAGAATTTCAGTTATTTTATGGTTACCAGGACATGTTATCAACTCAAAACTCAAAAGCACAATATATATATATATATATATATTAGGGTGTCTCTTATTGGGTAGTCAAAAATTGAAATGTTGAATTATTTTATCTGCGCCCCCTAAAATAGTTCCATTTAGCATAAAAACTAAAATCTGAAAGTTTGACACAAATTGGCTCATATTTAGGGGTCGCCCCCGGCTAATAAAAATGGTGACCATGGCATAATAGCTCCTGACATATGATTATGCTCATTATACACATAATTCCTTCCTTCTTTTTTTAGTTTGATTCGTTTTTATAAGTATAGGCCTTCTTATTTATCATTGATCCTTTTCTAACCTATCCTTGATGTTGTTATAATCCATCCTTTGGTCCTCAATCCTTCTTTATCCCAATCCTTTTTCTCCTATCCAAAATCCTTCCTGGCTCTTTTTTTATATACAATCAGCAATGAAGCATTGCTACAAAAAAAAACCATTAGTTTATTATATAGAGATAAATTCAAAATGCCAGTGCTATTTACATACTTTAATTACTTTAATTAGCATTATTTCCTTATACAACATTTATTTAATATACAATGATTATACAATATGGTGTATTTTAAGGTGCGACCTCATTGATGGTTATTTTTTGAGAGAACAGTTTTTGATGGAACTGGGTGACTCTGGCGGTGTTTTGCAACAATTTGGAGCAGGAACTGGAGCTGCTCTTCCCCACTGTCAATTTCTTATTCAGCTCTTGAACTAAAGCTACTGCACGTTCTGCCCGGTCATTTACAACAGATAGAGCTGCAACAATAGCTCTGGCCCTTAAATATTCACAGTTGGATGTCCAAGTGCTGGGTGCCTTGTTCAGAAATCCTTCTGGCAAATTCAGCTTAGTAAAGAATTCTCTAGTATTTCTTGTAACAAGTTGGTGTAGTCCTTCACCAGAGCAGAAGGTCGATTCAGGAATCCGAGGACGCTTGGGTGGTCTATCAGTGGACTCATCTTCTAATGCCTTTACCATGCGTTTCTTTACATCTGTAGTAATTCGCTCATCAAAGAAAGCAAGACCAACTGCTTCTTCAGACAGGTACCATAAGTGGTTAGAGAGCTTTTTTTTAGTTGCATCAGAAATCTTTTTGTTAGGATAATTAATCAATGACCTCATAAGGAGCCAGTCATTAAATGGGGTTTCAATAGGGAGTGAGGATGTTGTCCAAGCCTTCATATAGATGAGAACAGAAAAAAGGGAAAGATCTCGAATTCCTCGTTCTTCAGTCTTAGTCATCTTGAACTGGTTTCGAAAAAGCCACATCTTGATAGAATAGAGCGCTTTGGACATCCAGCGAGCTCGATGCATGGCACCTGGTGCACGAAACTTGATGCCTTTATTGGGGACACCTCCAAGAAAGATGATGGACAGATCCAAAAGTTCTTGATAGTCATCCCGTAGCATAGGTGCCTGGGATCTAGCAAACTGAATTAGTTCAGTTTTAGACTGGATAATTGCTTCTTTAGTAATCGTGTCTGTCTCACCTGTTTGGAACTGGCTTTGATCAACAGAAGTCCAATTGTCACGAAAACGCTTAAAGATCAATATCTCTGGACCAGTTGATGTAGATCCCAATGTTGCTTCAAATGCATCTCCCAACAATAAATCTAAAACATGGTGTCTACAAGGCAAGTACAAAACATCATGTCCCAATTTTGCTTCGATGAGAGCACAGGCTCCACTATATTGACCCGTGTTTGAAGCTGTTGTATCGAAACAAATTGCTTTTACTCTCTCTGTAATTCCCCATTCATTCAGGCAGTTAAAGACGGCTTCAGCTTGTGCTTCTCCAGTTGAGTTTGGGATTTTGGGGACACCAAGCAGCTGTTCAACACCAGGTCCTGACACAAGTACTGGGAGACGATCAATGTGCTTGTGCGAGGTGAGGCCCTCCATCATCTTGCCATCCCAGTGGACTGTCATAGAACATTCTCCATGGAAATGCTCCTTAAGTTCTTTAGCATGACGAGCTCGGTTCTTATTTCGAAGGCGATGGATAGAATGTTGGTTTATGTTGTAATCTGAAGCGTCCAAACCAAAGCTTTTAGCTGCCTCTGCGAGGATAAATGTTGCCTTTCTAGAGGAAATTTGTGTACGATCCAGGGCAGCAGACATCTGAATAGTCATGATGTTTTTCATGCCTCGTTTTTGCTTAGATTTTGGTAAAGCACAAGCTCCTTTGGGCTCCTCCTCATTCTCACTTTCATCAGTGTTGCTGGAAGATGTGGAAGAAGCCAGTACAACTTGACTAGTAGACGCCTCCATCAAAGATTCTGACTTTCTTTTTCTCTCTGCCTCAGCTTCCAACCGTTTGACTGCATTTTTTGTGCGGTGAAGATGTACAGTGTCCACACCACCGATTGAGCCAGGACGACCTTTTTGTCTTTGCAGTTGAAGGAACTCCCAGTCCTCACGATTCTTGATCAGCTTCTCAGCGTCTCCATGGGCGATGTCAAAGAGATCTTCCAATCGCTCTACAAAATCAGCCTCCTTGGTTTTATGGCTCTGGCTTGTTCTGGAAGCATGCTTCTTTAAGCAAGTCCATTCGTTAAAGAAATTCTCTAACTTCTTCATGTTCATGGCACGAGGTTCCTGCTGAGTAGGAATATTGGCCTTATCCCAGATAACTATTGTGGCTCGAATAGATTGACGCAGAGCATCGCGGATTGTCATGTTTTTCTCTCTGTGGAGGTGCATAAAATAAGCAAAAGCTTGCCTATTTGGGGATTTGGGGGCAGCTTTGAGCCTTTAATATCATCTACTGTAGATCCGAGCAAATAGAATGGTCTTCTTGTATTCATCTGCAAAATAAGAAAACAAAATATTAATGTAGTGTTATGGTTTTGTAGAGCAGGGCTAAATCACTGTTTTGACTTTTTTAAATTACAAAAAAAAAAAATTTGGTAGACATAACAAAGTTAATTTGGTCTATTTTATAAATCTAACGTATTTTTCTCAATTATTATTCCTATTATTTTTTAATCTAAGAAACAAGGAATAAATGTTTTTGTAGTAGAAATTTATATTTTGCTATTTTATTGGAAATAGAAACAGTGGCGTCACTAGGGTTGGTGTCACCCAGTGCGGTAACTCATGTGTGTCACCCCCCCCCTATGGACCTCCTCCCGTACCAGACCATACAGAATCCTTAGTAATGTTTTTTGTACTAATATTACTCGTAAATCGTAATTCCCGTATATCACTGAATGTAATGGCAATAGTAGTGACATAAACAACTAGCAAAATTAAATTATACTCCTTTAAATTACAATATCATACGCACAGCCTAAATGTATTTACATTTACATAGTTTCATGTGGTTAAAGTGAAAATTCGGTAAGAAAACAATAGAATTCGAAGTAAAAACGTTTAAGAACTACATCAAAATTATGTTCATTTTAACGCTAAACTTTACCGTTACATGAGATACATTAATTGATTAGGTTTGCATAATCAATAACGGCCCAAATAATGTAGAAGTTGTAGACAAATGCATATGGAAATATACTCATAAATTTGAGGCTGCAACATCATAAAGACAGAAGCTGCAACAACTGAGCGGAAGCCTTTTTTTATTTTTCTCCTTCTTTTCCTTTAATTACTACTTTTAGGGCGGGTCGTACTCAGGTGACAACATGAGTCTGAAGGAAATCCTACCATCAGGGGTGTTTAAATTATGTGTTTTTACATGGGGAATTCAAATATGAGCTTAATATTTGGATAGGATAACTCTAACCTACATCATTTTGTATTTCTAAATTGCCAATTTTACCCTTTTGAACCCCTTTATAATATATTAAAAGATATAAGGTAAATCATTTATATTGACAAGGCCAAATCAACTTTACATATATTTATTAATAGGTGAACTGCATGTATATCACTGGATATAATTACAAAGATCATTCTCCTGACATCTTGAACTTTGCCAGGTTGCACAAATCCTGCTTTGACTCAGACTTGGACATCAGCTTCCTGCTGGTCTCCTGAGCCCTGATCCCTCCATCCCTCTTTTCCTGTGAGAAGTACTTAGCAGAAGCCTCAGTCACCATTTTAACAACCCTCTCAATGCTTTGTGTGTGGCAAGGCCAGTTGCGCACCTCCATGGGGGTGTTGATGAAGTTTTTCACCTCTGAGGTGCTTAGAGAGCAGGTGAGAGGTGGTTCTGACACACCTTCTGACCAGCTGATCAAGTCACCGATGCTGGAAGCATCACAATTGATGTCAGGTGTCCTTCTGCTCCTAACAGAGGAGTCCCCCAGCTGAGTGTCCGGGTCCCCCTCTCCCCTGATGGCCAGGATTCTCTCCACCCCTTCAATCCTCTCCTTCTGATCCTCAGAGCAGAGTAGTGTTTGGAGGATGACTTCACTGTGGGCATACCAAGCAGATCTTCTCACAGTTGGCATCACAATATCCAGCACCTCCTTTCTCTGGGACTTGAGGCAGTCCAGCTGAAAGAGGATGTGCCTAGGCCCTTCGATCCAGGAGTGCTTGACCTTCACGTTGAACCAACATGGGTAATACACTCCACTGATGAATTCCACAATGAATTGCAGAATCTTCAGGTTCTTTCCTTTAAGTCCGTGCTTTGACACCCAGAGCCTGAGAAGTCTGTTCGCTGTGGTGAGCCAGCGGCTGTGGTTTACTGGTCCTATCTCTAACAGAGCCAGCCCTGCAGGAAGTACTCCATCCCTGACTGCACAGACAATTTTATAGCCATAGTATTGATCAGTTGAGAGATCTTGAATGACCTTGTCAGGAAGCTTGATCAGTGGAGGGCCAACAGAGATTCGGGTGAAGTTTGGATTGATATCAAAGTCTGTAGCAGAATCAAGGAGCTTTCCTATTGGCCCGGATAATTTTTTGTCTGACAGAGTAGGGCCATCAAGGTCAATAATGAGATGGCGCAGGGGAAGTTCAACAGTGTGCAGGTTGCACACCAACCAGACCAGCTTTCTCCCCAGGTGCAGCTCCAGCTTCCGCATTACTCCAGCTTTCACACCAGTGTTGACATTTGTTGAGTCTCCTCCAATGGCCAACAAGGTCTTATCATAACCCCTCTCTTTCAGCCAGGCAAACAGGACCTTAGCAATCTTCTCCGCATGTGACTAAAGAAACACATCCTAAAAATATTCTTTAGAACATTGAAATAGGCCTTATACTGCTCAGTTGTACTAAAAATGAACCACCTAATTTTAGCTCAAATCAAAGTTGTTAATTAAATTTTGCTCAATGTATCACTATAATATGCGTAGAAATAGCTTTTTCTAAAATATAACAGAATAATACTCACATGTGAACAGTAACAAAAAAAATATCAGTAGATAATCACTAAATCTATCCCCTCACTGCAAGCCGAGGTGGTAAAATAGCTTCATAAATCATGAGTCACTTCAAATATTTCACAAAACGTTTTAGAATGTTCTGAAACGTTACATTCTAGCCTCTGAAAAAGGTGGCTCAGAAAATGGCCTTATGCGCGCCAGAAAACCGTCAAAATATTTCATATACCAAACTGTATGATAATTACAATTAAGTGGAATGGCACACCTTTTTACTTGAGTATTTAAATATTATTATTATTATATGAATTACATTATGTGTTTATATGAATTAGTTAGAACAATGCTCTATGAGAGATAACGTGAGCAGCCATGATAGAAAACGTGAGAAGACATATTCTGGGGTAACTACAATAGTAAAATAATCAACAATTTAATAATAATCAACTGCAAAATGATGTAGGTTAGGGTTATCAGAATTAAATATTTTCTTCAGAATTGTGTTCTATACACCAAAATATGTCATTTGAACACCCCTCTCCATTGATTTAAAAAAAATGAATAGTATGACCCGCCCTACTACTTCATTCTCAAAAAATTTATTGATATAGGTTCACAAATACTAATTACCACAATATTGTAGCTAAAACAACAGAAAATTTGACAAAATCAGCGACTATAAAAACACCAGCAGCAACGAAAACAACAGCGCGTGCTTGTAGAGCGTGCAGACGAAACCACGTGATTCGAAGCGTCATTGTAATTGGGTAATAATGACAGCTCTGACCGGAGCGCATTAGAAGGTTCAAAAAGTAAATTAGCATAGAGTTTTAGCCTTGTAGGTATATTGATACATGTAAGCTGGGCTTACGAAAAATGTTTTTGTTGTTATAACTAACTACAGGGATATTTTTATAAAAAATAATAAATTTCTGCTCAAACACTGCACAAAAACCCCCCGCACCCCTCTAGTGACGCCACTGATAGAAACACAGATCATGAAACACATGTCAGGTAAAATTTCCATTGAACTAAATTAAATTCTTTGTGACAAATAGCAACATTTTTTAAAACTTCATAATATGTGTATAAGCATAAATTCTAATTTTTTCATTAAATTCATTAAATTTTTTTCAAACACTAATAACAAAATCAGTATAAATAATTGTGAAAAATATAAATAACATAGTTTATTATCTGATAATAGCAAAAAAGAAGTATAGTGATACACAGTTACACACCTTTTACTTATGACAGCAGAACACTGAATGATGACAAATAAACAATTGCAATATAATCTGGAGCATTCTTGATGAAACATGTTTAACCAGGTTGATCTTGTCTTATCAAGCAATATTTTCAGCTACAAACTTGACAATTATCTCAAATATATTCATTTAATTGAATTCATCATAAATATGATGATTAATTAATTAAAAACATATGTTTAGTATACTTGACAACTGCTAGTAATTTCAAATATTAATTGCATAAATAATAGCTATATTTTATGAACTTTAATAAGCGGGGGCGACCTCTAAACATTGTTCAATCCAAACAAATTTTTATATGTGATGTTTCCTCAACCAATGGAACTGGTTGAGGGGGCGCAACCTAAAACAATCAACACTTCGAAAATAAGAGACACCCTAATATATATATATATATTATGTGTGGTGTCCCCCACCTTTAAAAAATGCTGTGTACGCCCCTGATAATGTCATATACAAATATTACATCTTAACTGATATGTATAGACACACTAATGCAAGTATTTTAAAAAGTTATAAACACTGTACGTACGGGGAGGAGATTGTAGAAACCAATCGACCAGGGAAGTACTCCGGGAAGAACGTTAGGCAGAAGACAGGGAGTGCTGGAACGCCCGTTTCTGCAGTTACTGTCTTCCCTAGCTGATCTTTTTCCGTGTCTCAACTATCCTGTGAGCAGTCCAACATGCTCTCAAACACACACTTCTTTCTCCATTCTTCCCTACACATACATGCATCTTACACACTACATAATCTTTTCAAAGTTAAAAAAAGGCAACGAATTCAAGAGCCTCAGAGTTCCCTGAGGAGGGAGCTCACGACTTCTGGCTCCCCCACTGCCGATACCGAGAACGCAGACCTGGGCAGCGGGGCTAGTTCTGCTACCGCCCATTCGAGATGTTCTGGGCCTCTGCCTGATTCACTTTTCATAAACTTCTGCAACATTGGCCTTTCCTCAGATTTTCAATCTGTTGAACACCACCTATCCTCCTCTAACTGAAACTCAGGTGTCTGGAACAACTGACAGCAACCACTTTTTTGTACCCTCTTACTTTATACTCAATTTCACTCCAAAGGTGGATGTTGCGTATATGTACGCAATGACCTAACTTGTTCTCGTATTCCCGAACTCGGATCTTCCGAGTTCTATACCCTCTTGCTACGGTTTAAATGTCAAGCTCAAACAAAATACATCTGCGCTGTCTACCCTTTCTCCTAATTCTACTGACTACTCAAAATTCTTTGACTACCTCACTTCCAAATTGGAATACATTCTATCTCACTCTCCTTTTGCTGAAATATCCATTTTAGGAGATTTCAATGCTCACCACAACCTTTGGCTTTCCTTCCATTTCACTAACATCCCTGGTGAACTAGCTTACAACTTTTCACTCTTGAATGACCTAAAGCAGACTGTACAGCACCCTACTCATATCGCTGCTCGCCTTGGAGATAAGCCCAACATTTTGGGTTTATTTCTTATCTCTCATCCTTCTTTTTACTTTGTGAAACTTTTTTCTCCGTTGGGCTTTCCCGACCACAATCTTATATCTGTTTTCTGTTCTATCGCTCCAATTCGGCCTTTGGATCCTCTTTAGAGGAGACGCCTATGGCACTTTGGGGGAGCTGATTGGGAGGCCCTTAGGCAGTAATTCTTTGATTTCCTATGGAATGATTACTGCTTCAGTAGCCTGGGCCCCTCCGAGTGTGGTAAGCGCATCATGGAGGTGATTCTTTCGGAGTCCCACATTCCATATTCTATTCCTACGACTAATACAAAAATCCTTGGTTTAACTGTGCTTGTTTTAATGCTATCCGTAACAGAGAGGAGGCTTTCAGAAGATACCGTCGCCATCCAACTCCTGACTCTTACTTAACTTATATTTCTGCCAGGAGTCGTGCAAAATCTGTTCTTCGACTCGCCAGAACTTCTTCATCCGCAAAAATATGGAACTTATCCAATTCTAATTCTTCTTGCTCTTTCTGGGCATCTAGCTAAGAACCTCTCCAACAACTTTACTTCCTCTTCTTTTCCCTCTTCTTTTCCATTCCAACGGTTTCGTTGCCCTCTCTCCTCCCAATAAAGCTGAACTCTTCGGTCAAACTTTCGCTTCCAACTCAACCTGGACGAATCCGGTGCTGTTCATCCACATCCTCCTCTCTCCGACTTAATATGTCTGAAATTAGAAACTCCTCCAAAGGTGTTTTATTCTGCTCTATCTGAACTCAACTCTAGGAAGGCGTACAGTCCCGATGTGTTCCTCCTGTTCTAAGAACTGTTCCTCTGTGCTGACACCCTGCCTAGGTAAACTGGAAGTTCGTTTTCATTCAGCCTGTCCCAAAGAAGGATGACCGCTCTCAACCATCCACTATCGTCAAAATGCTTTGATTTCCTGTCTTTCTCTAGTTTTTTAATCTATCCTTATAGGAAGATTCTTAAACACCTCTATTCTCACAGTCTTCTTTCAGATCATCAGTAATGGGTTCCGCAAGGGATGCTCTACTGGCGATCTTCTTACATTCTCTCTGACTCTGGTCATCCTCCTTTCGGGACTTCGGTGAAATCTTTGTTATTGTGCTGGACATATCAAAAGCTTTTAATGAGGTTTTGCACAAATCCTTACTTCGAAACTGCCCTCCTTCGGTTTCTATCCTTCTGTCTGTGCCTTCCTCTCTAATTTTCATTCTGGCCGATCTATAGTTGCAGTTGTAGATGGCCACTGTTCTTCTCCTAAAGCTATTAATAGTGGTGTTTCTCATGGCTCTGTCCTATCCCCATGTTTTCCTTTTATTTATCAATGACTATTAAATCGCACTTCCGCGCCTATCCACTCCTATGCCGATGATTCCACTCTTCACTTCTCCAACCGCTTTACAAGCGTTCCTCTCAACAGTCATTTCATGCTTCGCGTAGGACGGCTATAGTGCACCTGACCTCTGATCTTTCTTCTATCTCTGATTGGTAGCTTTCAATGCCTTAAAATCTCAGTTTCCTCAATCTGTCTACTCGTTACGATCTTCCACACGACTAGCTCCTTTTCTTCAAAATACACACCTCAACCCTTCCTCTTCTCTTAATGTTCTTGATGTACTGTACCGCTCCGTATTTTCTTCACTCCCACTCAGTTGCTGTTTTTTGTACAGGGGTCCATGTTCCCCCCTGTATGGAGTACGCTTCTCGTGTGTAGGGTAGCTCAACCCCACAGCTCTACTTGACTGGGTGGAATCAAAGGCTTTTCGTCTTATCAGTTCCCCGCCTATTACTCACTGTCTTCAATCCCTCTCTCTTTGCCGCAATGTTACCTCACTCTCTCTTTACTATCGTTATTATAATGGACACTGCTCTTCTGAACTCTCTAATTCCATGCTTCGTCCTTTAAGGAGAGCACGCAGTACCAGACTTTCACACATTCTCATTCCTTTTCTGTCCAACTCTCAAACGCAAGGTTAATCGGTATTCTCAATCTTTCATCTACTGAATCGATCAACTCTGGAACAATCTCCTTAATTCAGGTTTCACCTTGTCTATGACCTCCAATCTTTCAACACAGAGTGTCCAGCAACTCGTAAACCCTGGACCTTGATTTTGGGTTTTTTTTTCTCTCTCCTATGGGGCGGCGTTTTTGCGGGCAATCGCCCTTGGCCCCTTCTTCCTGCATAACAAAAATTACTGCCACAGTACCAATGGTAATGAATAATAAGCAAATATTTATTTATCGTATTTTGTATGAATAAAATAAAATCCAAAAGTTTAAAACAGTCGTTTTAAAAATGTCACACTCTATACATCCAATTTTCTATTGAAATATTCATTGTTCTCCACATGATGCACTCATTGCTGCCGCTTTGCTGCTTCTACACATACAGTAATATAAAATAATAATAACATCAATAAAATTAATAATAATAATAATACTAAAGCGAAATACGAATCGTTAAAATATCGTGTGATTGTTTAAGCATTTGATACTTTAAAAGGTTTGTATTTTTTTATTAACTGAAATAAAAGCATGACATTTTTAATGTACCATTTCTACGCATGGGGAATTATCCCCTAACGCAAAATATGTTCTATGTGATGTCCTCTCAGTTCATTAACTCTCTGCACACGAACAACAAATTTTGCAGTATTTGTACAGAGAATCTGTTGAAATCTGAGAAATTTCTTGTTCAGATGTTGTTTTCAATTCCTCTGTTGTGCGTGCATTCTGTTTAAAACATCATTTCTCTTAAATATCCACAGGTAAAAGTCAGGGGGGTTTAGATCTGGTGATGTTGGTAGCCACGATATTCCCTTATCATAAACCAAAGAAATCTTTTGGACGGACTCTTCCGTCGAAAGTATCGCGTAAGTATCGTGAACTGAGAGGACATTACATACAGCATGTTTTTTCACTAAGGGGTTAATTCTCCATGTGTAGAGAAGTACACTAAAACTTTCATGGTTCTATTTCAGTTAATAAAAATAATACAAACCTTTTAAAGTGTCAGATGTTTAAAAATACACCTGATAAATGAACTGACAATTGTAGTTAATAGTTAAGCATCAAGTAGAGATATTTCAGATAAGAGGGTCATTCTTATCCAGGAAAACCCTTCACCCAAAAAGTATTGAAAACTTTCGTGGCAGGTTAGTGGTTTTTGGTTGTGTTTATTTTGTGAAGTATTGTATCATCTCTGGATAGTTGCAGGCTGGACTAGATTGGCAGCATCATTCGTACAAAGTTGAGTATCAAGTGCTTTGTTGGGCGCGCACACACACACACACACACACACACACACACAGAGTAAAAAAAATAATATATATATATATATAAGCAAACAACCACAAGGAAAAGGAAACACAAAGTCCGAGCGCTTTCGTGAATATATCACGAAAGCGCTCGGACTTTGTGTTTCCTTTTCCTTGTGGTTGTTTGCTTATTAATAAGTTCACGTGTTATTTTGTGATTCTAGTGCATATATATATATATATATATATATATATATATATAATATATATATATATATATATATATATATACTATGTATGTATATACAGTATATGCAAAGCAGCTTGCTATTATGATAATTGGTTAAAATCATTATTCTTTTAGTTTCTATTCTTTTCAATTTATGATAAAATAAAGTCGATTACCGCCAAAGAAAATTTGTTCAGTACAAAAGTAAATTGATTGTTGCACATAATTTTTTCACTTTCGTAGAGTTTTGTTCATTTTAGGATATAATCATCGAAGAACAGCGAAGACAAAAGATTGAGAACGAAAAGAAAGAAAACGACAAGGAAAATTCGAGCTCTCAAACTGTGCTCAGAATTGATCATTTTCAAGGCCCGTTCTTCATGATATTCGTCGGTTATGTGATGGGCGGCGTCACTCTATTATGCGAAATAATAATTCACAAGTTACGCGAATAGTCCTTGGCTCAAATCCTAATTGGAAATCTTGACCGAAATCACAAAGAATGGAAATATTGATTTGGAAAACACGATACTTGTAGTGTATTACCCGTCACTAAACTCATTACTTGCTAAAAGTCACCTTATTTCAAATTTGGATTTTAAAATTAAGTAAATGCAGGAATTAAAATGGAAAGTTGATGATGGTGTTGGTTTACGTCGTCGTCGTCGGCCTAGGCAAGCTACGGCTTGGGACCGTAGCGCATCTATCCGGTATAGGTTAACCTGGATGATGTAGCCATAAGCACTGCCGCTAGTTAAGTGCCAACCAGTGATTATCTCACTAGCCGTATTGAGTCCGTTAGGCGAAACTGCGACAGTACCAAAGGTGGAAAATATAACCCTTGGATTTCTATTATTTATTTGTAAAATGGACATGGTATTAGATTAAAATAAATATTTGAATATAAATAATTAACTGACAATTGTGATATATAATTAATTATGTTTACATACAATAAAATAATACAATATACATAAAATTAGTATTAATGTGGTTCACAATTGAATTATGAGGGGTAACTAATTTAAAATGAATTTATAGCTATTCCGAAATTCAAGACGGTAAAATTAACATTTATCTTTAAACTAAAATAAGAGTATTCACTACACACTCCCCCACCAGAGAGGAAGTTCAAAGAGTTCCGAACGACACAGATTTCCGCTGGACCTTTTTGGTAGCTACATGTACCTCGCTTAAGGTTGATTCCAAAAACGCAGGCTTAAGACGATCGATAGAAACCTTGTCGACCTTGGAACCGCGCTGGATGAGGAATGATTTGCGCGTACGTCGGAGAACTTCATAGGGTCCGTCATATGGACATTGGAGAGGCCGTTTTGGGACAGGTACACGAACGAAAACGTGGGTGCAAGACTGGAGGGCTGGGGAAATAAAGATGTTCTGTTGGCTAGTCAATCGAGGGGGAACAGGCTGAAGGGACTGCATGTGAGAGGAAAGTGTTTGAGCGAATTCCGTAGGATCACATGACTTATCCCCTGCAGTGAAGTAGCCACCTGGTAGCCGCAGTGTTGTTCCATAGACTAGTTCAGCCGCTGTAGTCTTCAGATCACTCTTAAATGCAGAGCGAATACCAAGCAACACGAGTGGAAGCTTATCCATCCAATGGGAGTCTTCGTGACACATAAGGGATGACTTCAGCTGGCGATGGAAGCGTTCGACGAGGCCGTTAGCTTGCGGATGATACGCACAGGTATGCGCATGTACTGTACCCAACAAGCTGGTAAACTTCTTCCAAAGCGAAGACTCAAATTGGCGACCTTGGTCAGTGATGACTTTTGTCGGCAATCCAAATCTTGATACCCATCCATGAAGAAAGGCTCTTGCAACAGTGTCCGCTTGGATATCAGGAAGTGGGATGGCTTCAGGCCATCTGGAAAAGCGGTCGAGACAGGTGAGCAGATAACGTTGGCCTTGAATCACTGGAAGAGGGCCAACAATGTCTACATGAATTACCTCAAATCGCTGGGATGGGGGCGGAAATGCGTCAAAGGGGGACCTGGTGTGCCTTTGGACTTTGGCACGCTGGCAGGCAAGGCACGTTTTGGTCCAATGTTTGACATCCTTCCGCATCGAGGGCCAAACAAAGCGAGAGGTAACCAGGTGTTGCGAAGCACGGATACCAGGATGGGAGGGCTTATGAAGATCCGTGAAGACTGCTTTTCTGTGACATGGAGGGACATAAGGGCGAATAGCAGCTGTTGATACGTCGCAATAGAGGGGCACAGACAATCCTGGCATACTCATTTTCTTGAGGGAAAGTGAGTGAGTGGAGTCTTCTCTGAGCAGTTCTTGTAGTTCCGTATCCTTATCTTGATCCTGTGCAATAGCATTCCACAGTGTAGAGCTGAGGGTAACAGAAGTAATCTCTATTCTTGAAAGTGCATCCGCTGGAGTGTTCAAGACACCTTTGATGTGGCGGATATCTGTGGTAAATTGCGAGATATAATCGAGTTGCCTGATGACTCTGGGAGAGTGGTTACAGCTGTTTTTATTGAAGACAGTGACCAAAGGTTGTGGTCGGTAAAAACACAAAACTCTCGGCCTTCAAGGAAATGTTGAAAATGCTTCACGTTTAAGTAAATAGCAAGAAGTTCACGTCCGAAAGCACTATAACGCGTTTGGGCTGGCTGCAGCTTTTTCGAGTAAAACGCGATGGGTGCTTGTTGACCGTTAATGGTTTGTTCCAACACCCCACCGATCGCAACATCTGATGCATCGACCGTCAGAGTTAGGGGGGCATTACTGATAGGAAATGACAGAGACAATGCACTATTGATAGCATTTTTGGCATTGTCGAACGCCTGTAAACTATCGCTACACCATACCAATTTCGTTACCTTGCGTTTGTGTGTGATCATAGCGTGTAGAGGAGCAAGAACACTGGCACAGTTTTTAATGAACTTGTGGTAATAATTTACCAAACCTAGAAACCGACGTAACTCACGCTGATTACTTGGCATAGGGTAATTTTTTATCACTTCACACTTGTCCTGAAGGGGGGTAATTCCGTGCTGCGAAATCGTGTGACCAAGAAATTCCAAGGTTGGCTGTGCAAACACACACTTAGATGCATTAATAGTAACACCGTATTGTTCTAAGCGTTGAAAGAGGAGTGAAAGATGTTCCTTATGTTCCTCTTCCGTTGAGCTGGCCACAAGCAAATCATCGATGTAGGCATAAACAAAGTCTAAGCCTCTGGTGACCTCATCTATAAACCTCTGAAAGGTTTGCGCAGCATTCCGTAGCCCGAACGGCATCTTCACAAATTCGAATAACCCAAATGGTGTACAAACTGCAGTCTTGGGAATATCCGAAGGCTCTACGGGAATGTGGTGGAAAGCCTTAACGAGGTCTATTTTACTGAAGATAGATTTGCCGTGGAGAAGAGAAGTAAAGTCTTGGACATTTGGTACCGGATATCGGTCCGGGATGGTTGTCGAATTAAAAAACCGGTAATCCCCACATGGTCTCCAGTCTCCTGACTTCTTCTGGACCAGGTGTAGGGGAGAGGACCAACTGCTTTTGGAAGGTCTTATTATCCCAAGATCTATCATAAGCTGGAATTCCGATTTGGCAGCTTTCAGTTTGTCCGGGGCAAGACGTCTGGGTTTTGCAAACACAGGGGGACCTTTTGTTGTAATGTGATGGGTAATGGTGTGCTTAATGGTATCACCCATCTGCATCGGTTGAAGAATTCCTGGATATCGCTGGAAAAGGCACTGGTACATGGAATTAGGGGGAACGAGGGAAAGTGCAGAGTTCGAGGCGTCCGGAAGGGCAACCTGTTTGGCAAGAACAGAAAGCAGTGTGGCCTGGTCGCATAAGCGTCGCTTGTCAAGATCCACCAGGAGTTTGAAATGCTGGAGGAAGTCAGCGCCGATTATGGGATGCTGCACTTGAGCACAGATGAAAATCCACTTGAAGGATCGGTGAAGGCCCAAGTTTAGTTCACGCGACTGAGTACCGTACGTGGGTATGCGTGAACCGTTAGCAGCGTATAGAGGCGGAGATTCCGAGTGCGTATGACCAGATTTTTGAGGGAATACACTGACTGACGCTCCAGTATCGACCAAGAAATTGACACCAGAGTTCCTGTCCTTTATGAATAACAGGTTGGCAGTGCGAGTACTAGACGCCATTAGGACTCGCTGCTGGGGTTTTCCGACGAAAAATTGCAAGGGGAGATGCACTTCCTAGCCTTCTTTCCAAATTTCGAGTGGTAGAAACAGATCTTCCCGGAACTCGAACGATGCCTCTTCGTAAATCTTGACCGAGAATGGCTTCTTTGCCGTTGATTTTGTAGCAGAGAACAAACGTGGTTGAGTTGTTGACTTAACTCTTTCACTTTCAACTCCAGTTCCGATTGTGTGTTCACGTTGTTGACCGGAGCTGTGTCAATCTCCACTACTTTGTCGGCAGTTTCTGCTAGTTTATCAACTGGAGTAGCAGGATCCATAGTGGCCAAGACACGCTGAGCTGATGGAGGAAGTTTCTGCAAGAACAACTGTCTAAAGATGTCCTTATCGAAGGTTTGTGCGCGTTCGCCTAGAGCGCACTGCATAGCCCTCAGCATTTGAGTGGGCTTACGGTCTCCAAGTTCTTCTTTTGAGATTAACTGATGTAGTTTCTCACGCTCGGAGACAGTGGTGCGGCACAGGATGGCAGACTTCAGATCGTTGTACGGGTCCTCACTCGTGGAAGTAGATACGATGACGTCACGGACTTCAGAGATGATGCTCGCTGGTAGAGAGGACAAAACATGATCGTATTTTGTCCTGCTAGCGGTGATCCTTCCCAAGTTGAATTGTGATTCCACTTGGTGGAACCAAATAAATGGATCACCCGGCCAGAAGACGGGGAGCTTTACGCTCAAGTGGGAGATGGCACCAGCGTCGTCAGGCATCTTCTCCTATGCTTGCTGACGTACAAGCAAGACGACAAGTTACCAACGAAGGAGTGGAGGTTGAGACGAGCGCAGGCACAGAGCGCACGGGCAGGGGTGAGGGGCAGAGGGCACGAGCGACATTACAGTCTGATCCTAGTCGCTCGGGTGAAGGGGGTGATGGGCACGAACGACGTTACAGTCTGGTCCTAGTCGCTCGGGTGAAGGGGGTGATGGGCACGAACGACGTTACAGTCTAATCCTAGTCGTTCGGGTAAAAGGGGGGAATCCAACTCCGGGGTCACCAATTGTTGGTTTACGTCGTCGTCGTCGGCCTAGGCAAGCTACGGCTTGGGACCGTAGCGCATCTATCCGGTATAGGTTAACCTGGATGATGTAGCCATAAGCACTGCCGCTAGTTAAGTGCCAACCAGTGATTATCTCACTAGCCGTATTGAGTCCGTTAGGCGAAACTGCGACAGTACCAAAGGTGGAAAATATAACCCTTGGATTTCTATTATTTATTTGTAAAATGGACATGGTATTAGATTAAAATAAATATTTGAATATAAATAATTAACTGACAATTGTGATATATAATTAATTATGTTTACATACAATAAAATAATACAATATACATAAAATTAGTATTAATGTGGTTCACAATTGAATTATGAGGGGTAACTAATTTAAAATGAATTTATAGCTATTCCGAAATTCAAGACGGTAAAATTAACATTTATCTTTAAACTAAAATAAGAGTATTCACTACAATGGGAACCCCGAGACCCACTCGGATATTTCGTCTTCCGCGAGTGATGCAACGGTTAAGAAAAAAGAAAAACCAACCCCCTTACAGTGACAACGGGCATGGAACCCATCCTGGACCCGTCCCTCTCTTCAATCATCTCTACAATCTTCTGATTTTCTTAAAATTAAACTGTAACGATTACTTCCCACTTGGCATCATTCCCTTTCCCATTCGCGAACCCAAAGTGGGGATGCTGGAAGTGCGAATTCCAAATTTGGGAAAGTTTTCTGATTTGGGAAAGGAGGAAAAGGGTTGTGACGTAATTGCAGGTCCGAGGGGATTTTTTTTTTATGAAAAATCTAACTTAAAGTAGTTAATCCTACGGAGGGAATGGTAATGGATCGATCTGAGAATTGCCTCTTTTCAAATTCCCACTTTGGTCTTCTCATTCTTGGACGAGAACTACAAAGGGAATGACCGAGAAGTGGAAGTGACCGACAATATATATATATATATATATATATATATATATATATATATATATATATATGCAACAAAATCACAGAACACGTGATCTTTTTAATAAGCAAAGAACCACAGGGAAAAGGAAAAGGAAACACGAAATCCGACCGCTTTCGTGATATATTCACATCTTAACAGTTATTAAAAATAGTATTTAATTAAAACAGGCAATTAAGTGGCAAGAATCTAAGGAAACAAAAGACATGGTGCAATCGTCGACACATGCTCCTTCCAGAATATTCCGTTACCTATTGGGGAAGCGAAGAATTCCCCAATAGGCAACTCAATCTAAAAACAATCTAAAATTTTTTCCCAATAGATAACCTGTTCAAAAGTCTACTAAACTATCGAGTACATAAAGACTATATAAAAGAAATAATACAATTAAAATGTACACATAAAAATGTTAATTATTAAAATAATATTTATTTAAAGCAAACAATTAAGTGGCAAGAATGCGTTTGATTTAAAATTGCGTTTGATTTAATTGCGTTTGACTTAAAATATCCAAAGAACTGCATAGATAAATCTTTCTACGAAGTGAAAGACAAGAGTCCTTATACCACAAAAAACGTCTTAGCATTACCATTTAAAGAAAATTTCCTGGATGTGCCGAAACTGCTGAGGACTTTTAGTGTAAATATCGCGTTCAGAAACTTAGATGCAATTAAGAATTCATTGATTAAAAATTCCCCTTTAAGTGAACAGGGTTGTGTATATAAAATTCCATGCACAATATGTAATAAATTTTACATTGGTCAACCTGGCAAGACGCTAGAGTAACGTATTAAGCAGCATAAATACAGTATAAGAACCGGCCAGGAATCTAACGCCATTTTCATTCACGTAAGAAATACTAATCATCCCATTGACTGGAAAAATGCCTCCAAATTAAGTTTTAGTAAATCTATTGTTAGTAGAAATATAATTGAATCGAGTGTGATCAATAAAAAAATGCTGATTTTGTTCTTAATATTAGCCCTGGGCTTTATAAATTAGACTCGTACATTGTTAGAAAGGTGGTGTATTATTTTGACCGCATTCTTGCCCCTTAATTGTTTGCTTTAATTAAATAAATATTATTTTAATAATTGTTAACATTTTTATGTGTATATTTTAATTGTATTATTTCTTTTATATAGTCTTTATGTACTCGATAGTTTAGTAGACTTTTGAACAGGTTATCTATTGGGAAAAACTTTTAGATTGTTTTTAGATTGAGTTGCCTATTGGAGAATTCTTCGCTTCCCCAATAGGTAACGGATTATTCTGGAAAGAGCACGTGTCGAAGATTGCACCATGTCTTTTGTTTCCTTAGATTCTTGCCACTTAATTGCCTGTTTTAATTAAATACTATTTTTAATAACTGTTATAATTTTTTGTGTACATGTTAATTGTCTAATTTCCTTTATATAGTTTTTATGTATTCAATAATTTAGTAGCTTTTAGATTAAGTTATCTATTGGGGAAAAAATCTTGATTGTTTTATTGTTGTTTTTAAATTGAGTTGCCTATTGGGGAATTTTTTCGCTTCTGTATTTAACTCATTTACTTGGTAAATTCTATCCATTTTTTTCTTGTCCCTGAAGATGTGAATATATCACGAAAGCGCTCGGATTTCGTGTTTCCTTTTCCTTTTCCCTGTGGTTCTTTTCTTATATATATATATATATATATATATATATTATATATATATTCCTCATATTTTATTTACTGTTAATTCCGAGTAAAAGCTAAATTTGATATAGTACAAAATTATTCTGGTCTTCGTTAAACTCTATATTAGTTATTTTTTATTTACATTTATTTTTAGAATTGATTGAAACTACAGCATATGTCTTTTAACTATTAATAAACATTCAACTGTCATCTTTCATGTATGTATTATATTTAAAAAATATATCGTTCAACTGTTCCGAGGGATTGAAACTATGTACATTATCTTAAATCAATATATATATACACACACACACATATATATATATATATATATATATATATATATATGCGTTTCGCACAAGATGAGGAGGGAGAACGAGCAAATGAAAAATGAGGTACCTCCCAGGAATCGAACCCGGGATCATCCAATTGCCGGTCGGATATATTAACCACTACACCAAGGACCCCGATTAGTCAGTACTCGTAATTCTCCTACACACGAGCGGAATCAAATGCCCTGAGGGGGCACCTTCGCATGCCGTACATATATACATTTTAATTGCAAACAACACACAGTATAATTAATGTAAAGAACGACGCTTGTGTAGAAGAGCGTTCCGCACAAGATGAGGCGGGAGAACGAGCAAATGAAAAATGAGGCACCTCCCAGGAATCGAACCCGGGATCATTCAATTGCCGGTCGGATATGTTAACCACTACATCAAGGATCCCGATTAGTCAGTACTCGATTCGATTCCTGGGAGGTACCTCATTTTTCATTTGCTCGTTCTCCCTCCTCATCTTGTGCGGAACGCTCTTCCACACAAGCGTCGTTCTTTACATTAATTATACTGTGTGTTGTTTGCAGTTAAAATGTATATATGTACGGCATGCGAAGGTGCCCCCTCGGGGCATTTGATTCCGCTCGTATGTAGGAGAATCACGAGTACTGACTAATCGGGGTCCTTTGTAGTGGTTAACATATTCGACCGGCAATTGGATGATCCCGGGTTCGATTCCTGGGAGGTACCTCATTTTTCATTTGCTCGTTCTTCCTCCTCATCTTGTGCGGAACGCTCTTCCACACAAACGTCGTTCTTTACATATTATATATATATATATATATAATATATTATATATAATAATAATATATTGGTAGAAGTGAGGAAGAGTTATAGATTGAATGAAGCATATGTGGATGTTTGTAAATGGCGGCTGTTAACTGTGGGTGCAGATGAGGGTAAGGTGATGGTATGTAAAAGGGATATCAATACAGGAATAAAATATTTGTGTACCTGAGAAGACTAGGATGTGAAAGGCTAAAATAGATATTATGAGATGTGTAGCTGGAATAAGAAAGATTGATAGAGTGAGAAATGAAGAGGTGAGGCGAAGGTATGGCGCGATCAAGTTATTGGAAGGGAGTATGGATGTGAGTTTGTTGAGGTGGTTTGGCCATTTGGTGAGGCTGGGTGTATGTACAGTATAGTGGTGAATGAATGTTCTACAACACGCGGGGGAAGGTTCTGGCTCCTTGTACGAACGTAAAGGCGGGATAGAGGGGTCGACGGCTACAGTCTGGTTCTCGCGATAATCCAAAGCTCACCCCGTCCATCGGGATTTTAAGGGTTGCAGTAATATAATATTGGCACTTCATAGTCGCACAGTAAAAGTACTTCATAATTCTCTTCAGTTAGTATTTGGTCGTGCCACCAATGTTCTGTTTTCTGCGTTTCTATCCCATACTTCTTACAGAGCCTCTAATGTATCATCCGACATAATGTATTATACCTTTCAGTATAATTACCCCTAGTCGGAAGGACTTCACATTCAGACAGGATGAATCCTCCATTCTCTGATTATGAAATTATTATTTACATATCCGGCGCAAGTCCGATTTTATTTCCTTTCCTATATGTTTTCTGAACCACTTTGTTCTTAGAAATTGGTCCTGCGCCGCTACTGTTAACAACTTTCTCATGTATAATTGTATATATTAAATATGCTCACTGCAAAATGTAGCCTCTTTCAATATCCATTTTGACTCTTGAAAGATAAGTTATAACTCCCTATATCGTAAAGATTCTTTAGCTAAATATATTCCAAAATGAATGTGGAATATGGGATCGAAACAACATTTTGGAAACATCATGGCAATATTTACGCATTAAAAAAAATGACTTACTGTTGTTGCTGTTAATAGCGTACGACGTCAAGAAAGAACAGTTATAGTCATACAAAATGAGATTCTTTGGCTATTAATCGTTCATATTTTATATTTAAAACTCAGCATGCAACTAAAATACTTGAAAGGCAGCCAACTCGTATACACTTGAATTATTATGTGATATAAATTTGTTTTATATACGAAAAACCAACCTCACATAAGATACTATAATTGTAACAACTGTATAAGTATATATGAGAGTTCAAATTCTAATTGATAGAATTCATTTAAATTTTTGCCAATAAAAATTTAAATTTTTGCCAATTTAAATTTTGAACGTGAAAGTGTTTCTTACGAACTGTTTTCTTCATGTTTAAGAAAGCATAAACATTATGGAGTTTGGCATGTACGCTGGATAATTTAGATATCGCCTCTTGTTATGCAGGTAAAATTATATATACATTACGTATGGAGTAGTGGAGAGAGAGAGTGTGTGTGTGTGTGTGTGTGTAATTTATAGCTTCATTCCTGACTTCATCAACTATAGCAAGATGCTTTTATCCGTGTAATTTACAGTATATTGTATCCCGTAAACGTGCAAAACTTCTTCCGCCAAGAACTATATGCATACTGTATATATATATATATGATACTGTAATAATTTGCTGCGGTACATTATTAAAATATGACAAGAGCTTTATTTCTCATATATATATATATATATATATATATATATATATATATATTATATATATATATATATATATATATATATATATAAAGAGTGATCCAGAGAAATGGGACCCAAAAGAAACCCCTGTAACTCTTAAAGTATAAGTCCTTTTATAAAATCATACGCATCATTCGAAAGAGGATAGTTACAAGTTTGTACAGGATTGTATAGGTTTTGACAATACAAGATAAGATACAAAACAAAATAAAAGTGTTAGTTAAAACTAACCCTTCAAGATGACTGCATGGACTGTGGAACAGCTGCGTTTCATAACTGAGCAATATTATGAGCATGGAAGAAGTGTAGTTTCAGCTCAAAGATCTTTCAAGACAAATTTTCAGATGTCAAAATCACCTTCTAAGAAAGTAATCCGTTGGTGTGTCAGAAATTTTTCCCTAACTGGCAGCATTGGAAAAAGAAAACCAACTGGAAGAGTGCGCACAGCAAGGATAGACGAGCCCATTTTCACTTGAATGGAACTGTAAACAAACAAAATTGTCGTTTCTGGGCAACAGAAAATCCATTGAATATTACCGAAGTCCCGTTGCATAGTCAGCGTGTAACTGTTTGGTGTGGTCTTACTGCATCTCAGATCATAGGGCCGTACTTTTTCGAGGATTCCACCGGAAACACGGTCACTGTAAATGGTGATCGCTACGAAAAAATATTGACAGATTTCCTTATTCCTAAATTAAGAGATCTTTGTCTAGAAAACCACTGGTTCCAACAAGACGGAGCTACCTGCCATACTACGAGGAACTGCATGGCAGTTTTGCGTCAAACGTTTCCAGGCGAGTTAATCTCAAGATTTGGAGACGTTGAATGGCCCGCAAGGTCTCCGGATTTTTCTCCCTTAGATTATTATCTCTGGGGATATTTAAAGAGTAGGGTCTACAGAAATAACCCAACGACCTTGCAAGAATTGAAGGCCGCCATCACAAATGAGATACAGGCCATACCACCACACACTCTTGCAAAAGTGATGCAGAACTTACAAGCGAGAACACTGGAATGCTTGGCAACTAATGGAGCACATTTGAAAGGAGTTATTTTTAAAAAATAAATATTTCATAATAAACTTGTAACTCTACTCTTTCGAATGATATATAGTTTTTATGAAAGGAATTAAATATTAAGAATATTTGGCTTTTTTTTATGGGTCCCATTTATCTGGATCACCCAGTATGTATATATATATATATATATATATATATATATATATATATTACCTGGCTCCCAAGAGCCATTATATTTCTTTTTCTGAGGCATTGCAACAAACATTGTTTACCAGGAGAAGAATGGGTTTTAGCCTACAGTACAACAGATTTACATAACCGTATTGTTACTGCAATTAACATCTTTACCTCCAACATGCTGACAAACAATTGGCGAGAGGTAAAGTACCGATTACATGCGTGTCAAGCTTCAAATGACGCACATACAGAGACAGTCCAACTCCCTAAAATAACTTGGTTGGGTAACATTCATTTCTCACACACACACACACACATATATATATATATATATATATATATATATATATATGATGAATTTCACAACTAAACACGTGAAATAAATGAATGCTGCAAACCCACAAAGAAAAAGACAAACGATTTTGTTTTCTTGTGGGTTTGCAGCATATATATTTACAGGGTGGGCCGAAAGTCTGGATCCATAGGAAAATATTTATTTTAATACATACTGTAAATTACAACAAATGGTAAATACTTAAAATGAATATCAACTTTAACTCGTAAATGCGTAATCTGATAGATTATAAACACATCACTTCTGAACATAATCTCCCTGTTTCTCACTATACTTAGTCCAGCGATCTACAAGCCTCCCCTTCACTTGACTTCTCCCTTATCGACGGCAGTACCGCATCAAGGATTTTTTTTTGGTAATAAGCAGCAGTGATTTTAGCATTTTAATAAACAAAAACAATCTCTGACTTCCCTAACTTTGAAATAAAGAGGGAAACTGACTTTTTGAGAAAAATGCGGACGTTCCCTGCAAAGTCGATCTAGACTGCTAGATTTTTTTTCCCCTCTTCCATAAACTCGGTCATTTTGCGTGTTTATTGTTGAAGCAACCGTAAAGATCTTCTCGTCGTTGAACCATATTTTCGACACTTCTCTGTCTGGGAATCGATCTAACAGGGCACGACATTTTTCAACTCTCGCTTGCTTGTTTGATGCAGAGAGCTTATGAACTTCGACTCTTTAAAACATTTAACACCCAGATCATCTTTTACTATACGACGAACAGTAGAGCGAGAAATACCAGTAGTTTTTGAAATTTCTCTAATGGACTTGTGGATGTTGGGCCGTTCTTCTTGACTGCATATCATGGATGAAACCGTGTCAATATTTTCCTTAGTACGTGATGTTTTTGGCCTTCCACTACCTTCTTTTCGTTTGGTCGACCCTGTGATATCGATTTTCTTTATGAGATATTGAAGTCCAGGTATCGTTCATCGTTTATTTGGAAGCTCTTTCTTCATTCGCTTTGCACCCCAGTGTTTCACCTTACGCAGGTTCAATATCAATGCTTCATCTTCCAAAGAGTATTTCATTATGTTATAACTTGTTCACCAACTATAGTAGAATGATGGTCTGAAATGAAAAAGGAAATAAATTAATTATTTTGTGTAAAAATTAGGAAAATTAATTATTTATGGAGAAACTGACTGTCATCTTAAAGTATCAGTTGCTGACTTTGACTGCCTTTCAAATGAGCACCATATTCTGATACCTCCATCCAGCTTTGAGCCTGTACCTCTACTCCTGTAGCATTGAATTTAGATTCAAAGCCAGCGTTTGAAAGAGTAAAAGTATGGGTACAACATACGGCCTCAGCAGTGAGCCACAATATTTTTTCAAAAGTTGGGTAATAGTTTTTTTTGGCCCACCCGGTATAACAGAATGAATTAGGTGTATTATTACAAACTCTCGGCATATTTAATCCAGATCTGAAACAAAGAAAATATACATAAGTTCAATTTTGAAATAAAATCAGATGCTTACGGATATGAAGCTCAAAGCAAACCAACCATAATTGGAAATATAGATGCCCTTTTAGTCATATGAGAGATGTACATTTCTCAAGAAATAGAAGCGTTTGGGCAGAATAACCTACGTCACACTCCTATCAATCCTGACGTGCCAGATACAAATTATCTTAACTCACATACCATGGGCTTTACTAAAATATTATAATTTTCTAAACAACTCATACAGCGCAGGGCAGTGTTATTCAAAGCGCAAAATATAACTATCGCGACAAATATTCTTTCCTTAATAATCGATTACGTCAGTGTGAGATCCTCCGGATGGATTTTCGCTTTAATTATTGGGAGTAGGACTTATGGGCGACCCTGTACAGTAGGGTGTGTCAGTTTTGGGGGTGAAATGACTAAATTGAAAATCATGTGATTTGGAAGCAATTTAATGTAATCATTTGGCATACAAAATAATATCCTTGCTTCAAAAACAATAAAAAATAACTCCTACCTACATCAATTTTAATTCAAAAATTCCATTTTTCCGTAAATTCGTAACAAAATAACAAATGTGCGCAAACATCCTATCAACATTTAAAATGGCAATACGATATCATTCAGAGTCTTTATTTGAAAGTAACCAATGCAGTCATGTCCTTTTTGCTGCGGTTCCTTGACATCAGCATTCGGCTTGCTACTTGCGCTTTGATGTAGCCTTCTCGCCTCTCGTGACTGTAAACTTGACTAGCTGCTTCTGTGACCATTTTCACACATCTCTCCACACTCTGAGTGTGAGAAGGCCACTTTGGCACTTGCATTGGGGCCTCTTTAAGTTGTGTTAAATCTTTGTTTGTTATACATGTTGTCAGTGGTGGCTCCAAAACTTCCGAACTCAAGTTAACTAATTCTGACAATTTCGTGCCATTGACGTTTTTCGGAGGTACCTTCCTTGTCTGAACAGAGCAGTCTCCCAGCTGGTCATAATCTAGTGATGTTCCTCTAAGCTTTAGAATGATTTCCACAGCCTCAGTTCGCTCTTTGGTACATTGGCTGCAGAGTATTGCTTGCAAAACTGCCTCTGGCCTAGCATACCAAGCGGACCTTCTCACCACAGGTAACACGATGTCCACCACTACTTTCCTTTGGGTTCTCAGTAGCTGTAATTGAAACAAGATGTGGTTGGGCCCCTCCATCCACATTGGATTAAGTTTTACATTGAACCAGTGAGGAAGATAAAACCCAACAATAAATTCAACAATCAACATCAAATTCTGTTGCATTTTGCCCTTCAGTGCATGTTTGGAAACCCAAATCCTGCAGAAACGAATCGCTGTAGTTAACCAACGACTGTGACTTACGGGTCCAATCTCCAAGAGAGCCAGATTTTGAGGCAACTCTCCTGATCTGATTGCTTGAACAATATGATAAGCGTAAGATTGATCCGTGCTGAGGTCTTTGATAACTTCTTCAGACAACACTGGAAGGGGAGGGCCTACTTCGACCTTTGGAAATTTTGTATTTACTTCTAATTCCGTTGCTTCATCTAGCATGTTGCCAAGGGGGCCTGACCACTTGTTGTTGCTCTTTGTAAGACCATCAAGTTCCTGGATGAGACGACGAAGAGGTAGTTCCCCTGTGTGCAAATCACATACAATCCAAACAAGCCTTCTTCCAAGTTTTTTCTCTAAATGCGACATAACACCGCCCTGCCATCCAGTGTTCACCGCAGTTGAGTCTCCACCAACAGCCTGCAGTGAACTGTCAAGTCTTCTTTCTGAAAGCCAACATATTATTTGATCAGCAATTGCCTCTGCATGTTTCTTGCCTTCTGCTTCTGCTTCAGGAACAAAGTGAAACAAATAGCGGCCACCAGGTTCGGAACACACAGAGTAGTGTTCTTCTTTGATGAGACCGGGAAACTTTCTGATCATTCCCTCTACCTCTAGGAGAACTTTTGTGTCATCTCTTCTTCCATCGAACAAAAGGCAAGAGAGACCTTCCTCCTTCAAATCTTTTTCATGCTGATCAGATATTTCCTTCATTATTTTTTCTTGTGCTCTTCTTATCTTATTATGATCTATCAATAAGGATGTATCCTCTCGGCTGATGAGGCCTGCATCTATCCAAGAGGCAGTGGCAATCTCTGCAGTCTCTCGTAGCCCCGTATGGTGGCGAATACTGGCAAGGGCAATGTTTGAGATGTCTTTAGTGTTGTATTTCATTTTCTTCGGCGAAGGTTCAGATGGCATTCTGGAGCTATCATCTGATGTTGCTTCTTTCTGTTCATCTGAAGAGCTTTCAAAGAAGTGACAAACCTCTTGATAGAGCTCTTCATCTCTTTGGGTGGCTTCTTCACTCTTCTTTTTCTTCCTTTCTTCCCTCTCTCGGATTTTCTCTTTTTTCTTAGCAATAACAATCTGTTTTTTGGTTTCTGAATAATCTGCCGAACCAATCTGCATACTTCCTTCGTCTTCTGCCTTTGTTCTCTGTGCCTTTATGAAAGCCAGCTCCAAAACAGGGATCTTCTTCTCACGAGGACAGCGACAATCAATGTGAGGGTGAGGTTCTCTTCTGCATGAGGGAGAACAATTGGCATCAGAACACAACTCTATGGGACACTGGCAGTTAAAAATGTCAAGAAGAGTATCAAGTGTGTGCAGAAATTTATTTTTCTTTGCTAGTTTTCCTTTACCAAGTGATGTCTGAACTGCTTTGTGCCACAGCTTTGTTAATTTTAGCTCAATAGTTCTATACTGATTGAGTACAGATGGTTTGAATAACACATTAGCTTTTTTCCACTGATGCAGAAGAGGGGGAATCATGTCCCTTATGAGCTCTTTCTCTGTGTAGTTCCTTCTATCCTTTGTATTTTGTTCCCGAAGGAGTAAACCTAGTCTCAGCATGTCTCGCACTGTTGGTAGTTCTGATACGGGAATATCCTTGCCTGTACCGACTAACAGGCTCAAGTGGCATGACGACTGACCTCTTGTCTTCAATTTTGGCATCTTAGGAATATCTGAAAAGAAAGAAAAACATTTAAGTATTTTATATCAATTACGATGTTTCAAAGTTGTCATTCGATGTACTAAAATTCAATAAAAAAATATTTCATGGGATTACAACATAATTAGACAGAAGAATATGATAATAATAAATAATTGTAATAATCAATAATCCATACTTACAGTTAAACTGTAGTATTCGTCTAGTAGAATAACTATGAAGTAGGTACAAGAGGAATAACAGCAAACCACGGTCTATGACATCTAAGAGGCAACTGAGGACTGAGTCACTGAGAGTGAGGGACAGTTCTATTCATGTTGTGACTTGTACATTGTACAACAACTATATGACCTTGAAAACACTCCATATGCGATCAGTGGGATAATTCTGTTTCAGATGAATAGTTAATCAATTTATGTCCTATTATTTAGTAAAAGAGTCAATTTCTGAAACTTTAAGGTAAAATTGATGTAGGTAAGGGTTATTTTATTTAATTTTGGTTGGCCAATTTCAAGTTTTGACATGAAAAGACACTATTTTCACTACGAAAATTGATTTGAAAAAAGTTGACAAAATTGACACACCCTACTGTACAGTGTATAGTTCATATTTTACATTTATATTACGTAATAATCGCAATTTTACGCTAACTAAATAAGCTGTTGCGTGTTTGGGAAAAGACTAAAATAATCTTTTAAATCAAATTAAATTTATATGCGGGTTAAAAACTAACATATTATTACGTATATTACATAAAGATTATATAAACGAAGAATAATTTAAAAAGAAATATTATGATTAGTTCAAATACTCAGCTGCGACAATATGTCACATAATCTTATACATTTCTCGCACGATCTTGATAAAAATATTGGATTATCAAATTCTTTAATGCAGATTTTCAACTAAATAATTGAAATATAAATATAAAAAAGGATATTGTATATATTTATTTATATTTAAAGATGTGGTGCTAAGTCGGTTTTGAGATTATATATATATATATATATAATATATATATATATGGTACTTTTGCATTATCCTCCCAACACTAATTTTTTTTATAACGGCTAACGCCTGCGGCGGGCTGTTTTTACCGTAACCTAACCTAACCAAACCTAACCTAACCAAACCTAATACCAACACTAATTTTTTTTATAATGGAAGGAAAATAAAGTACCATAACCAAAACCAAACCAACATTATATAAAAAAATTAGTGTTGGGAGGCTAATGCAAAAGAACCATATATATATATATACTGGTCAAAAAAAGAAACGCAATTTTTGAGATTTATTAATAAACATGAGGACTCAGTATAGAGTAAATGATTCTTTAACATAACAAACAGTCAATAACGCGTATGGCCACCCCTAGCCACAATGCAGGCTTGGAGTCTGGCCCTCATCGACCTCAACAGTCTCTGCAGGAAAGCAACAGGGATGGCCCTCCACTCTTCAATAATTGCATTGGTCAGTTCCCTGATGTTCTGCGGCTGATGCTGACGTCTGCGAACTCGCCGTTCAAGTTCATCCCATGCGTGCTCTATCGGTGACATGTCTGGGCTGAAGGCTGGCCATGGTAAGGTCTGCACCTGTTGTCCCTGCAGGTACGCCTGCACTATCCTGGCTGCATGAGGTCTGGCATTGTCCTATTGCAGGAGCACCAATTCTGGATGTTGCCTCATGAATGGAAGAACATGTGGGTGAAGAATCTCATCCCTGTAGCGCTGGGCAGTCAGAGCTGATAGGCCCACGATAGGTCACGGTGCTGATAGGCCCATTGCAGGCGTCGTTGCCTTCTTGCATCAGTGAGAAAAGGACCTCTGTAAGGCCTGCGGGATCGGAGTCCTGCATTACGGAGTCGGTTTCTGACGGTCTGGTCACTAATTCTGTTGTTGTGGATACCAGGTGTCTCTCTGGCTGTCTGACGAGCATTCCGCTGCCGATGACGCAGATGCTGCAGTACAATGTGGCGATCCTGGCGTTGGGTCGTCACACGAGGTCGCCCACGTCTTGGCAGGTCTTGAACACTTCCTGTGGCATTGTACCGTCTAACAAGCCTAGAGATTGTGCTGGGATGCACATGCATTCGTTGTGCAACTTGGACAGCAGACATGCCTGCATCCAACATGCCCAAGGCACGACCTCTGTGACCTCTGAGAGTCGTGGCATGCCTCAATCGCGGGAAAAAGTTTGGTTTTCTCAACGGGCAGTGTGTATTCTGTGAAGTCAAAGAAAAAATGCATGCCTTCATAAAGAATACATTCAATTTAATCTCTGTTTATTGTTTGTAACAAAATGGCGTCTTAGCCGGGATTAGTCAGGTTTAAAAACATGCACTAAGTGGCTTTAAAAGATTTGAACAAACATTTAACCATAATCTTGAAACTGTGATAATACCACTAACAACTTAAATTTTACACCATATGCAAGCTAATTGCGTTTCTTTTTTTGACCAGTAACTTAAGCTTACGTAAATCAATTTGTGCTTTCTTTAAATTTCTTCTAACCTAACCTAACCAAATGTAACTAATCTAACCTACGAGAAATTGTAAAACAGATGTTTGGCGCCTAACCTACGAGATATTGTAAAACAGATGTTTGGCGCAGTGACTGAACGAAAATAAATATATTAACTTCATGTTTCATTTCCTTTGTCAAATTTCGAACTTTTGCTATACAGTAAATTGTCTTAGTTTTCATTTATCAGTTTTCACTGTCACGAAAACTAATAAAAAATTAGATTAAGATTGTTTTCAAGTTCGCTCTTTATGTTATTCAACCACTTATAAATGATAACTGAAATAAAATATGGCTAAATTGAATTGTTTTATTACCTATTTACTTCAGAAATAACTTAGAATTTAGGTACCTATATATATATATATATATATATATATATATATATATATATATATGAAAAATTATTTCACGAAAGTGACACGTGAAAAATATTTATGATGAATAAAACCACGAAGGGAAAAGAAACACAAAGTGGTGCTCAAGCGCTTTCGTCTAGTGTTCCTGAGGATGTCATTAGACGAAAGCGCTTGAGCACCACTTTGTGTTTCTTTTCCCTTCGTGGTTTTATTATCATATATATATATATATATATATATATTTATAATTCGGACTATAGTGGATTTAATTTTCCTAGAAGAGTTCCTTGTTCCATGCACGGTCTGTGTGTATCATAAAAAAACCTCAGGGAACCATTCTGAGATCAGTCCCATATATATATATATATATATATATATATATGATGAATAAAACCACGAAGGGAAAAGAAACACAAAGGGGTGCTCAAGCGCTTTCGTCTAATGACATCCTCAGGAACACGTCATTAGACGAAAGCGCTTGAGCACCCCTTTGTTTCTTTTCCCTTCGTGGTTTTATTCATCATAAATATTTTTCACGTGTCACTTTCGTGAAATAATTTTTCATATATATATATATATATGGGACTTAAAACATTAATTTATATAAAGAAATAATAAAACCGTTAGTCAACACACACCTCCCATTTCTTGTTTCTCATTGGTCGGAGCTGATTTTAGCTTGAGCGGTTTACATCGTCGTCGTTTTGGATTAATTCCAAGATTTACTGCATCGTTGTAAACAAAGGGTTTAAATATACATTTTTTAACCATATTTCAGGAGTCACATGAAATTTAAGTCACATTGTCAGAAATATATATATATATATATATATATATATATATATATATATATATATGTGTGTGTGTGTGTGTGTGTGTGTGTGTGTGTGTGTGTAATTAATAAAATAGAGAGTATTTGAAAGGGTAAGAATAATTCGGTTTTTCTGTATATGACGGATTTAAAATTTACTGTATATAAATGTATTTTGAAAGCAATTTATTACATAATTTGGAGCAAGTGTACTTTACGTCCCCCTGACGCAAAAAGGGGACACAAACTACAGTAGGTCAAAGTTGGGGAACGTAAACTACACTAGGATCTTTGGGAGACATTTTTTGGATCATGTCAAGAATAGCGAACCCAATTTTACCATGTCAAGAATAGCGAACCCAAAAATTCCCTTGTCAAGAATAGCGAACCCAAAAGTTCCCATGTCAAGAATAGCAAACCCAATATAAATATCATGTAAAGGAAAAAGTTAAACATATGTAATCTTCACTTTATTGATGAAAGAATAAATAAAACAATTTACTGAAATGAAAATGAACCGTATACTAATTTATTAAAAAGGAAATTGAGTGGCAATTGCGTTACAGAAATTAATTAACCTGTTTACTTTATTTCTTTCCATCCACATGAACTGTTGTAAATAACCTGGAAGAAATTCGCATTTGCATCCTCGCATGTTGTTAATTTTAGCCTTATGCCCTTCGTGTGGTCGCGGGTAGCAAAAATTAACAAAACTATCACGACTTAACCTAACCAATCGTCAAGGGCGTACAATTAACCTAAAAAAATAAATAAAAAACAATAAATTTTTTTTTATTTATTTATTTTTATATATTAAGAGAAGAGGATTCTTTATACTGTACGGCATTGACGATTGGTTAGGTTAAGTCGTGCTAGTTTGGTTAAATAAAAAAAGACTAATATAAAAGCATTTAATACGTCCTTAACGAATTACTTAAAATTGGGAAATATAAACCTACCGTCTGAAGTTATGAAAACGTCCTTGAGGACTTCCCATGTCAAGAATAGCGAACCCAATTTTACCATGTCAAGAATAGCGAACCCAAAAATTTCCTTGTCAAGAATAGCGAACCCTGTGGGTGTTGGGTTCGCTATTCTTGACATGATCCCATTTTTTAAATGAATCCATCAAATAAAACGTTAAAACTAACGAAAATATTACGATTTAACCTGACCAATCGTCAATATATATATATATATATATAACGTAAAGAACGACGCTTGTATAGGAGATATTCCGCGCAAGACGAGAAAGAGAAAACAACAAATGAAAAAATGAAGTACCACCTGGGAATCGAACCCGGGATCTTCCGATTGCCGGTCAGACGCGATACCACTACACCATGGTCTTCACTCTTCCAAATGCCGTAATTCCTCTACATACTCGCAGAAACCAATGCCCCAAGGGGGCACCTCCCGCATGCCGTAACATTATATACATTCAACTGCAAAGAACACGCAGTATAAACAACGTAAAGAACGACGCTTGTATAGGAGATATTCCGCGCAAGACGAGAAAGAGAAAACAACAAATGAAAAAATGAAGTACCACCTGGGAATCGAACCCGGGATCTTCCGATTGCCGGTCAGACGCGATACCACTACACCATGGTCTTCACTCTTCCAAATGCCGTAATTCCTCTACATACTCGCAGAAACCAATGCCCCAAGGGGGCACCTCCCGCATGCCGTAACATTATATACATTCAACTGCAAAGAACACGCAGTATAAACAACGTAAAGAACGACGCTTGTATAGGAGATATTCCGCGCAAGACGAGAAAGAGAAAACAAGACCATGGTGTAGTGGTATCGCGTCTGACCGGCAATCGGAAGATCCCGGGTTCGATTCCCAGGTGGTACTTCATTTTTTCATTTGTTGTTTTCTCTTTCTCGTCTTGCGCGGAATATCTCCTATACAAGCGTCGTTCTTTACGTTGTTTATACTGCGTGTTCTTTGCAGTTGAATGTATATAATGTTACGGCATGCGGGAGGTGCCCCCTTGGGGCATTGGTTTCTGCGAGTATGTAGAGGAATTACGGCATTTGGAAGAGTGAAGACCATGGTGTAGTGGTATCGCGTCTGACCGGCAATCGGAAGATCCCGGGTTCGATTCCCAGGTGGTACTTCATTTTTTCATTTGTTGTTTTCTCTTTCTCGTCTTGCGCGGAATATCTCCTATACAAGCGTCGTTCTTTACGTTGTTTATACTGCGTGTTCTTTGCAGTTGAATGTATATAATGTTACGGCATGCGGGAGGTGCCCCCTTGGGGCATTGGTTTCTGCGAGTATGTAGAGGAATTACGGCATTTGGAAGAGTGAAGACCATGGTGTAGTGGTATCGCGTCTGACCGGCAATCGGAAGATCCCGGGTTCGATTCCCAGGTGGTACTTCATTTTTTCATTTGTTGTTTTCTCTTTCTCGTCTTGCGCGGAATATCTCCTATACAAGCGTCGTTCTTTACGTTGTTTATACTGCGTGTTCTTTGCAGTTGAATGTATATATATATATATATATACATATATATATATATTGACGATTGGTTAGGTTAAGTCGCGATATTTTCGTTAGTTTTAACGTTTTATTTGATTAGGTATACGAGGACAAAGTTGGGGAACGCAAACTACACAAGGATAATGTAGGGGAACGTAAACTACATTAGGCACAACAAGGGGACGTAAACTACACTTGCTCCCATAATTTGGCTGTTGTTTTATCAGTAAACTATTACACGAACCAACGCATTTACTCTTAAATCTATGTAAAGTTCATTTTATATAACAACTGCGCATTTCAGCCAAGCCGGCTCTGAGGTTATAAAGGCCCGACTTAAAGAACTCAAAGCAAATGTTAAGTAATAAATTGTATGACTTTTGGATAGAAGTCTGTGAAGTTGGAAAAAATAGGAAATTTGCACAACTCACGCAAACAAACTCAAGTTCGCGCGCGCACACACACACACACACACATATATAATATATATATATTATTAAGAAGGTATTTGTATATAAGGATGTATTAATGAACTAAAAAAAAAAATGTATGTGAACCTAAGATTTACTGTAGAAAGTTAATCTAAAGTTGATTTTTTTTTTTTTTTTTTTGCTACAGTTTGAGAAGAAACACTTACTCCACTTCGGTATTTAAGAAAGAGACTTTCACTGGTCAGGGTTGCAACTTTTTTGCAGATTTTGCTTCCCTCTTTTTAAATCCAATGTTTGTCATACCCTAAATACCCTAATACAAAGAGCCTATAAACCGAGTTCAGACATTTTGTCTTTATCTCTAAAATTAAATTTTTATATTTTTTTTCGTTCGTAACAGATTTGTCTTTGTTTTTTCACAATGAAGCTCTTAAATATCCTTCTAATATATATCAACTCAAAACTGTGATGGATGTCAATGGTCCCCAAAGAATGGCGATATTTCTATTTTCCATTTTGGGGTGATTTTAGCCGTTTCTTAACATCGACCTTATTCGTGTCGTTAATAGATTCTATTTTCATATTGAATTTATATTAATTTTCTTTAATCCTCTTATAATAGGTTGCCTCTCTCTCTCATTTTGAAAGATTCCGCCACTTCATTGATGCGATCTAGTGTTATTTAGGTGTGTAGAGGGGTTGAGAGATCAATCAAACTTTCAATTAAAGCTATCTGCATTTATGCATTTAATTACCTTGTAGTCTGATTAGTGAGGTTAATCCCATCAGACACACACACAAACATATATATATAATATATGTTTATATATATATGTGTGTGTGTGTGTGTGTGTCTGTGTGTACTGCATAGATACTGATTACGTGCGTAACCTTAATTTGCAGACTTATTTGTACTAGAAACCTAAATATATATATATATATATATATATATATATATATATATATATATATATATATATATATATACACACTGCATATATTTTAAGTTAATAAAAAAAAGGAGCAAGTGTGGTTTACGTCCACCTGTGGTGCCTAGGTGTAGTTTACGTTCCCTACATTATCCTAGTGTAGTTTGCGTTCCCCAACTTTGTCCGCGTATACCTAATAAAATAAAACGTTAAAACTAACGAAAATATTACGACTTAACCTAACCAATCGTCAAATATATATACATATATATATATATATATATATATATATATATATATATATATATGTGTGTGTGTGTGTGTGTGTAAATTGACGATTGATTAGGTTAAGTCGTAATATTTTCGTTAGTTTTAACGTTTTATTTGATGGATTCATTTAAAAAGTCTCCTAAAGATCCTAGTGTAGTTTACGTTCCCCAACTTTGATCTAGGCTAGTTTGTGTCCCCTTTTTGGGTCAGGGTGACGTAAACTACACTTGTTCCTAAAAAAATATTCATGAAGAGGTTAACTGAATGCAGATTAGAAGTAATAAAAATGATTTCTAGCATTTTATTTATTCGTTTATTTATCTATTCATTGATTTAAGATTTTATTTTAAATTTTAAAATGTTTTTAGGTGTCATGTCAAAAGAATGGTGTTCAAACTAGATGAAGTTCATTTTCCTAAATAGTTTCGTGTGTGTGTGTATCTTACTTGATCTTAATTGATGTCTTTGAACAACGATTCAAGATCGACTCGGGGGTCGACCCCTCTGCAGCATCCCGCCTCATTTGCGGGATTTGGTGCGGGAGAGAGTGGGTTTCCACTCTCCTCCTGCCCTCGTAGCCAGCTACGCATAGTTGGTTATCGACTTTGCGGAAGAACCTCTCCAGGTGGTTCTTGAAATTATTCAGATTGGTATGCTGTAGGTTCCTCAGTTTTTTTCGGCAGCACGTTAACGAATTTTTGGGCACGTATTTTGAGTGTATTTTCCATCTTTGTTTTCATGGCCCCTTGTCCCACCGCAGCTGGGACACGACAGAATCTGCCTCTTCTCTCATTTCATTGTTTCAATTTCATTTTTAAAGTTTGGGACATATCCCTGAGTCTTTTCCATATGTATATTATTGTGTATTGCTCACCTCTTCTTTTCAGGGAGTAGAGTTTCAGGGTTTATAGTCGAGACCAGTAGTCTTCATCTTTCATTTCCTCTATCTTATTCGTAAAAGTCCTTTGTATGGCCTCCATGTTTGCAATATCTCGTTTTCTGTATGGGCTTCTGAGTACTGTGCAATACTCAATTACAGACAGGACTAAATTCTTCTATAATATCAGCGTGATGTTTGCTTTTCTGCTACTGAAGCTCCTCCAGATAATTACCATTATTTTTCTAGCTATTGTAATTTTAATGTTTAATCTCGATCCCGGGGCGGATGGATTCGCAGTCAGATACGCTAACCACTACATCACCGAGGCGTGGATATATATATATATATGTATATATATGTATATATATATATATCTTCCCTCAAACTTTCACTTCCAACTCAACCCTGGACGATTCCGGTGCTGTTCCTCCATCTCCTCTTCCCTCTGACTTTATTATGTCTGAAATTAGAATCTCTTCTAAAGATGAGCTCAACTCTAGGAAGACGTACGGTCCTGATGGTGTTCTTCCTGTTGTTCTTAAGAACTGTGCTTCTGTGCTGACACCCTGCCAGGCAAACTCTTTCGTTTTTGTCTTTCATCTGGTACTTTTCCTTGCTGCTGGAAGTTCGCTTTCATTCAGCCTGTCCCAAAGAAGGGTGACCACTCTAAACCCTTCAACTATCGTCCAATTGCTTTGATTTCTTACCTTTCTAAAGTTTTTCAATCTATCCTTAATAGGAACATTCTTAAACACCTCTCTTTTCACAATCTTCTTTCATATCGTCAGTATGGATTCCGCAAGGGACACTTTACCGGCGATCTTCTTCCATATCTCTCTGACTCTTGGTCATCCTCCTTCCGGGATTTCGGTGAAACTTTTGCTATTGCGCTAGACATATCAAAAGCTTTTGATAGAGTCTGGCACAAATCTTTAATTTCGAAACTGCCCTCCTTCGGTTTCTAGCCTTCTATCTGTGTCTTCATCTCTGTCGCGAATTCAGCTCTCGAACGAGGCAAGTGATATTCGACACATGATGGAAGTCATTGGTGAACACAGTATATTGTTAGTTAATAAACTAAACACAAAATCTCCGTATTATAACTCATTTAAAGTAATAATTAAGGGTGTAAATTCGCATTTCAACCCGTATAATATGAGTCAGTGGCCAGACGATATTATTGTTAAGGAGTTTATTCACTTTTCCAGGAGATTTGATAAAGGCAAAATAATAGCAATAGTAATAATAATGATAATAATAATAATAGGCGCCCTAACGGTAATGCCTGAAAGTTGTACTGTGCATAATAATAATCTTACTAATAATAAATTTTCTATCAGTCATGGCGGATAACTTGTTGAAAACAGTCTCATATAATGTAAGGTCAGTGAGGAATTCAACTGTAGATGTTTATAAAATCTGCAACAGTGCAGATTTGATACTTCTGCAGGAGCACTGGCTACTTAAGCAAGAGCTAAAATTCCTCTCTACCATCCATGATGACTTTATGTACCATGCGTCATCAGCAGTAGACTTGTCAGAGTGGAGGATCTGGCCTAGAGTTCGTATAAATTTCTGGGTGCAGAGGTTTTGACGACTGATCTAGACTAATTTTGGGGCGTAGAATCCGAATTTTTCTATGCCATCGCACCAAATTGGTGCGAAAGTGGTCAAAATGGCAAAATTTTATCAGTTTTTCGTATTTTTGTCATATTCTTGAGTTGAAAAATTTTTAAGGGCAATTGTTTGTTTGAGAATCTGTGTTTGTAACATACTGCTGCCTGAACCAAGAAAACTGACAAAAATGTCTAAAAATAACAGCAAAAATAGTAAAAAATTAAGTAAATATTGTCAAAAAATCGCAAAAATTAAATTTTTGGCTATTTTGGTGCATAAACTAGCATTAACCACTAAAATTTCCTAACACAAAAACATGTACAAATGTCTAAATTTTGGGTTACAATGATTAAAAATGGTTGTAGAATATTTGAAAAAATAGACAAAATATAAAAAATAGTGCTAATTTTATAAAACTCTTAGGTTTGCATGTTGTAAAAGACTGTGAGATAAGATCATGTATTAGTTCTGATGATGAAGTTGACTGAAAATCTTGCAAAAGTGGCAAAGCGTTTGGCAAAAATGACAAAAACTGTCAAGGCCGCTTATGTGATTGAAAAAGAGTGTTACCGTCACTCAGGTGCATCTTCCCAGTGCAGCACCACGGCAATGGGCTAAGTTATAGCTAACTTAGTGGGAACGACCTCATTTAATGATGAGGCCCCATTTTTTTTCTGTTCTTTTTTTTGTTTATTTGAAACTTTTATTGAAACATTATTTACAAATAAAAGCACTGTGGCTTTTGTGGTATCTTCCGACACCATGAAAATGAAACAGAAGTACAATGTACAGATTTGTTCATCTGTAATTTTATTCAATTA
The DNA here is from genome assembly GCA_023014485.1 of Bathynomus jamesi. NCBI lineage: Eukaryota > Metazoa > Arthropoda > Malacostraca > Isopoda > Cirolanidae > Bathynomus > Bathynomus jamesi. The sequence continues at coordinate 521,651 of JAJOZX010000348.1, forward strand.
CCTGCTGAAATTCAGGCGTTAGGATTTTGGCATGTTCTTTAATTGCACTTGCAGAATGAGCAGCATGGTATGGATGACGCAGTGCAAGGACATTTTGACCTCTTGGTACAGGTTTTGCAGCTGCAAGGTTCAATCAAATCCTGAGGTTTATCTGGGTAATCGGTTAGTTGAGGTTCCAAAAGTCCCTCATCAGACTTTACGTAACCATAGTCAAGTGGATTTAAATTTTCAGATATGGAGCCATATGGAGAGTCAAGCCAAAGTTTGCACTGAAGATATGCCAGTTTAATATGCAGTCTAATACTTTTTGAAGAGCAAGGAAGCTGAGTAAAATCGATTTTGTCCCCAGTTTTGTAGTATTGCTCAGATCTTAGTTGATCAAATGATATGGATTTTGACTTGGGTTTGATGCAATGAACCAGAAAGTTTTCGGCACCTTCGATTATTTCCTCTGTAAGTGGTTCCTTGCCAAAGTCCTTAATTTCATCAAAGTAGTTTGACTGCTTCAGTGCACTAGATTTTGTGCCTACTTTACTGACACTGTCACAGCCAGTTAAAGCATGCAAGGCAGGTAAAACTTGGATCAAATCGTTTTCAAGCTTTTGATGCAAGCCATGCAGAGGAATGATTTTGCGACTTGTTCCAGAGCCTTTAACAAACCATAATTCCTTCAGGCCATGCTCAATCCATTTTGTTAAATGGTAGATGAGGCACACAAAGATATCAGTATCACTGGTAGCTACTGAAACTGTAGCTCCACCACCAGGCATTGCTTTATCCACCACATAGTTTACATGTAACATCACTTTGTCATCTGCTTCTTCTTGTGAAGAACAAAGCTCATCCTGGTTCAGCTTTTTATTGATCTCTTGTCTCAAGTAGGTGACACTGTATCCACAGCTTGTGAAGTCTATTTTTGAGACTACATCATTAAACGCTTCTTGAACCAATGAACCATGTCAGTAAAACCCATAACTTCATTTTCTTGCTCTCTGTTTTCAAAAATCGTCTCTATTCTGCGATCATAGGCCGCAAAATGCTTTTTTATACAATTATTATGATAGAATACATCTGCAGCGAATACATCTTTGTATTCGTTCAACATCGCTACTCTGGTAAAAACATCGTCTTGGAACAAGTGAGCATAACTCAATAACTTTTAGGCACGACCTGGAGTACATATCCAAAACAAATCATGGTAAATGTTTCCACCGTTCAATTTGACTCGAGCTGAACCACAAAATACACACACTTTCATATCCTTGATATGCTGTGTTTTAATCCTTTTGCTTGAACTATTTTCTGGAGGAGTTAATGCGTCCCCTAAGGAGGAATCGAAAAGTTCAGATTCAGCATTTTTAGACTTCTGGCTACGTTCAACGAACTTTTATATGTTGCATAGCACGAAGTGCTGTGATACTGGATATAAGGAGTCTGACTCTCAGTAAGAGCTTTCAAACGCTTGCTTCTGTTATCATTTGGGTACGCAGAAGCCAACTGAAGCAAATTTTTTATTCCATGTTCTCCGCTGCTCAAATATTTCTCTCCACTTGGGCTTTTGTTCTTCTGGCACAAGATACATTTACCAAGGTTTGAGCTATGCTTCTTTTCTGGCACAAGTTGACATACATCCTGAAAAAATAAAATATACTAAGACTTCTTGCAATTGCAATTATAATAAACTGGTTCTATTCTAGATATATAAAAATTCATTTGTAACACATTGGTCTTTATATTTATGTTTTAAATGATCTATCATCTGTTGAATCACATAATGAATACAGGGATACAATACAGGGATAATGAATACAATTTGTAGCTACTACCAATACTAAACCTGAAACACAATAAATATGACTTAGTTACTCTAAAGAAATCAAATAGATAGATTCTGTAAGAAGTTCAAGCATTTAACAACAAGCAAGCCTAAGAATAACATAAAATTAGTACTATTTTTTTTATATTTTGGCTATTTTTTCAAGTATTTTACAACCATTTTTATCGATTTATACCCGAAATTTAGACATTTGTGCATACTTTGTTTTAATAAATTCTTGCAGAACTATTAATATCTAATTTCTTGACTATTTAGTTCAATATGATTGGTTAGAGCTAGTTTATGCACCAAAATAGCCAAAAATTTCATTTTTGCGATTTTTTGACAATATTTATTTAAGTTTTTACTATTTTTGCTGTTATTTTTTGACATTTTTGTCAGTTTTCTTGGTTCAGGCAGCAGTATGTCACAAAAACAGATTCTCAAACAAAAAATTGCCCTTAAAAAATTTTTCAAATCAAGAATATGACAAAAATACGAAAAACTGATAAAATTTTGCCATTTTTGCTAATTTTTGGCCATTTTGACCACTTTCGCACCAATTTGGTGCGATGGCATAGAAAAATTCGGATTCTGCGCCCCAAAATTAATCTAGATCAGTCGTCAAAACCTCTGCACCCAGAAATTTATACGAACTCTGAGCCAGATCCTAGACTATCAGATGAATTAATGTATGGTAGGCCTTTTGGTGGTGTTGCTTTCTTAATAAGGAAAAATTTGTCAAAACATAAAATTTTTAACAAGCGATAATGTAAGGTTGTTAGGCATTGAATTACAAGTGAACAATGATTGCATATTAATTGTAAACTGCTATTTACCATACAACAACGGCAGTAATCAAGATGAATACATTGATTTGCTGTACAAAATTAAGTCATTATCAGATAACCCCAAATATTCTCACTGTATAATAATGGGGGACTTTAACGCGCATGTAAACCCGGAATTCTTTGTAGAATTGGGTAACATGTGCGAGTCGGCCAATTTACATATAAGTGATGATGTATTAGGGGTAACCAGTGGTAATTTTGCATACATTAGTGATATGAGTGGTACCGTTAGGTGGATTGATCATTGTCTCACTAGTAATAATCTAAAGGATCGAATTGTTAGAGTTCATATTCTGCATGATTTCCTTCTTTCTGAGCAAAGACCATTAGAAATATTAATTAACTTTACCAATTTATGCGCAACACGACTTAACAAGAACTCAATAGGTAAGAATAATCGCGTAGATTGGTCCAATGTTAATAATATGCAACAGAGAATAGAATACAAAGACAGAACAAGTCGCCTCTTTAATAACACTGGCCAACAAAATGAAACTTTTTTTTCTCATCACAAACATGATCACACTTTTCTTAATGCATTTCTCGCGCTGATTCCGAATCTGGTTTTATTTTGTTTCTAGCACGTATAGTTATATAGATACACTGGTTTTGATATTTTTAAGTTTTTGATATTGCTATAAGAAAATTTATGGATGTATAGATCACACTTAGGAATGCTAAACAACAAATACATCATATACTTTATTCAATGTACTTATAAATAAAGAATATATACATTATTTTATTAAAAGCGCTGTGAGTGTGATTTCCTTTTGTAAATTTGGCCTGGATTGTCACGATACAGCATCCAACAATGGTTCGCCATCGGCCCATCATGCTTTCATTCCAATATCCTTGGTAGCGCTTCTCCATCATCTGAATATCTTGATGGAAGCGCTCTCCTTGCTCGTCACTCACTGCACCAAGGTTTTCAGGAAAGAAATCTAAGTGGGAATGCAGGAAGTGAATATTTAACGACATTCGACACTCCATTTCTTTGAAGGCATCAAGGAGGTTCTTGACTCCATCCTTATACGCAGGTGACTTGTTGCTTCCAAGAAAGTTTTCACATATCCATTTGTGAATCCTGACTGCATACCCATAAGCATTCCTATAACTTTTAGATCTCCACAAACATTCCATTGATGACTGTCGTATTTGATTGCCTTAAGTAGTATATCCATATTGTCATATGTCTCTTTTAGATGGACGGAATGGGCAATGGGGATGGATGGCATTATATTACCATTATGCAAAAGAACTGCTTTCAGGCTTCTCTGTGACGAATCAATAAAGAGGCGCCACTCAGATGCCACATACGTCTGAGATATGGCTGTAAATAGTCCATTGATGTCATGGCAATAACAGAGAGGACCGTCTACTGAAAAGAATGCTGTTAATTCAAAATTCCGCTTTCGGTAGTAACTAATACGAACATTGTTCTCAAGTAAATTGTTCTCCTTTAGTCTTGAGGCGAGAAGCTCTGATTTCTCTTTAGACAGCGATAAGTCTCTAACAAGATCATTCAACTGTCCTTGGGTTAACTTTTTAGGCTCTAAATGTCTACCTTCAAAAGTGTACTCTGGTTCTGTAGATGGTCCGGAAACGCCAGTTGCACCTTCATCACTTTCCATGTCATCTATGATAGAATCTAGCCCACTTGGGGGAATTGGAATGGGCAATGTTTCATCATGTTTTACTGGTCTACGTGCTGAATCCAAGTTTGGATATACAATCTGGTGTTTGTTCTTGGCAGAAAACCCCATTAAGTTCACACTACAAAAATAACAGTCTTCATGATGATCTCTCGGCTCCCTCCATATCATGGGTATGGCAAATGGCATTGAAGCTTTCTTTTTGTTAAGCCAATCACGTAATCCATTTGAACAGCCAGAACAGATTCGATGTGGCGCCCATGGTTTATCTTGGTCACCTAGATGGCAACCAAAGTATAGCTTGTATATTTTCTTAATGTCGGTTGTAATACTTCGTCGCTGTGTTTTAGTTGTGAACTGGCCGCATACGAAACAGAACTTGTCGGGGTCATTCTTACATTGTCGAGGCATGTTGACTGACCTGAGCAAACTATAAATTCAAAAAAAATGTACACCAACTTGACACAACAAGTTCTTGGACTGGACTGATCTTTTGACACACAAAGCACGGCGTTGTTGCCTGAATCACAATGCTGCTAGACGTAAAAGCTCACACCTGAAATACATAAGATGTATAATTAAGATAATTGAAATAAATAAGATGAATAAACTAAAAAACACAATAAAATAACACAATCAAATGTTGAAATATTAGTATTTTGCCTATTTAAAATGGTTAAATCTGTGTAGTTATATATATGCCTTCATCTTGAAAACTATACGTGCTAGAAAAGATCTGAATGCAGTTTTGGAATCAGCGTGAAAAATGCTATCCAGCCAACGCAAATTTTACTCTGATGAAAAATCTTTGTTGACCAGTGTAATTTAGAAATTTTGCATCTTCTCTGTAAACTCATAGATAGGTATTATAGTAAGATAATATCCCTGTTAAGAGAAGCAGGAAGCCCCCTGATTAAATCTTACAACTATCATACTGAGATTATTCCTGGATAGAATGATTTTATTGCCCCCCCCCTGAAGAGGGAAGCGAAAGACGCCTATGATTTGTGGTGCTTTCATGGTAGACCCAGATTAGGACCAGTATACATGAATATGTATAGAAGTAGGGGTCAGTATAAGGCGGCCATAAGGCGATGTAAACAGGAAGAAGAGTCCATTCGAGCATCAAAAGCCTGTGAAGCTCGCATAAATAACGATAATAAAAAATTTTGGAAATTTGTTAAGAATCAAACGGGTGTCAAAAATGTCCTCCCTCAGACAATCGATGGGGTGTCTGGGGAGGATGACATTGCAAAGCTGTGGAAAAACCACTACTCTAACATTCTTAACAGTGTGAGTCGGGATAATGTTAAGATAGATTGCAGCGAAACGACTGTGGGAGGGACAAGGGAAAATACTTTGATATCATTTTCTGAAGTAAAGAGGTTAATTAAAGAGTTAAAGACTGGTTCTGCGGTAGAGGTAGATGACTTATCGAATGAGCACTTAAAATATGCCAATGACGTAGTATGTCTGCATATATCATTGCTCCTATCAGCCATGCTTGCTCATAGCTATATCCCTGCAGAGTTCATGAGGGTATATATCTTGCCCCTAGTCAAAAATAAGTACGGAGACATTCTGTCCAGCAATAATTAAAGGCCTATTGCTGTCGCTTCCTGCTTCTCGAAACTACTAGAAAAACGCTTGTTACTCCGATTAAATGATTTCCTATGGACATCTAATCAGTTTGGTTTTAGAAGGTCCCACTCAACTGACCTGTGTATCTATGTACTTAAAGAAACAATATCTAAATACATTGACAGTAATTCAACTATTTATAGCTGTTTCCTAGATATAAGTAAGGCATATAATAGGGTGCACCACACTATTTTATTTGAAAAACTAGAAGACAGGAAGGTTCCCATGTACATATTAAACGTATTGAAATTTTGGTATTCCCACCAATCTTTCCACCATTAGGTGGGGCAATGTACTATCGGAGTGTTTTGGCTCCTCTTACGGGGTGAGACAAGGCTCCTTGCTCTCCCCTATGCTGTTTAATGTGTATATTGACGGATTAATTGCTTCACTTAATGAAGCAACAGTGTGATATTGTATAGATAACACAAGGATAAATAACTTAGTTTATGCCGATGATATGGTGTTAATAAGTCCCTCTGTTAAAAGTCTGAATCGGCTACTAAAAGTCTGTGAAGTGTATTCGCAGAAACATGATATTCTTTTTAATGTTACAAAAACTAAGGTTATGCAGTTTCATCCTAAGAGCTGTAATCAGCCAGCTGATATAAGGTTTAAAATAAATGGTGAAGTAATTGAGGAAGTACAAGAGTTTAAGTATTTGGGTCAAACTATTACCATCTCCTTGAGTGATGACTCGGATATAAGAAAACAATCTCGAAGCCTGTGTGCTAAAGCGAATATGACCATAAGAAACTTTCGATTCTGTACAAGTGAAGCTAAAGACTCTCTCTTTCGTACTTTCTGCAGTAATATATACGGACAGCAACTCTGGGTGAATTATAAAAAGGTTCTGGCAGAACCCTAAATTTGCTCTACAACAGGTCTTTTAGACTCTTACATAAATTACCCCCGAGATGCTCAGCTTCGCAAATGTTTGCTACCCGCAATGTCCCGAGCTTCCCGAAGGTAACAAGACGTGTTCAATACAGTCTAATGCAAAAAATTTAAAAATCAACCAACCCGATTATCCAAGCTATCCATGAGTCCTGCCATTTATCCTCTACCTAAGCTATGGAATTCTTGGTACGAAAACGTCTGTCTGTAGCTCCACTTAACTTCGACATTACGGTATTATTTCTAATCAATTGTATATATTTCTATCCTTAGTATATGAACTGTCATTGTATTAATGATATTTGTCATATGGACTATTGTCTGCCAATAAACCTTTTCATTTTCATTTACCTTTCAATTTCCTTTCTGGCCGATATATAGTTGCGGTTGTAGATGGCCACTGTTCTTCTAAAGCTATCAACAGTGGTGTTCCTCAGGGTTCTGTCATATCACCCACTCTTTTCCTTATATTTATTAATGATCTTTTAATTCGCACTTCTTGTTTTATTCACTCCTATGCCGATGATTCCACTCTTCACTTCTCCACCCGCTTCTCAAAGCGTCCCTCATAACAGTCACTCCATGACCTCTGACCTTTCTGCCACCTTCGATTGGGGCAGAGAAAACTTTGTAGCTCTCAATGCCTCAGAAACTCAGTTCCTTCGTCTGTCTACTCATCACAACCTTCCACACGACTATCCCCTCACCTTCAACAACACACAACTCAATCCTTCCTCTTCTCTTAACATTCTTGATGTTTGCTTTTCTCGTAATATTTCCTGGATAGATTACATATACTCTCTTTCTAAAACAGCCTCTATTAGGTTAGGTGTGCTGTACCGGCTTCGCAGTTTCTTCACCCCCGCTCAGTTGCTGTCTCTGCGCAGGGGTCTCCTCCGCCCCTGTATGGAGTATGCTTCTCACGTCATGTATGGGATGGCTCAACCCCCACAGCTGTACTTGACCGGGTGGAATCAAAGGCTTTTCGTCTCATCAGTTTCCCGCATCTTACTCTCTCTCTCTCTCTCTCTCTCTCTCTTCGCCGCAATGTTGCCTTACTCTCTCTTTACTATCGCTTTTGTAACGGACATTGCTCTTCTGAACTCTAACTGGGTGCCTCCTCCTTTAAGGAGAGCACTCAGCACCAGACTTTCTACACTTTCTTATTCCTTTTCTGTCCAACTCTCTAAAGCAAGGGTTAATCGGTATTTCCAGTCTTTCATCTACTCAACCGGTCAACTCTGGCACAATATTCCTTAATCTATCTTTACCCCTGTCTATGACCTCCAATCTTTCAAACGCAGAGTGCCTAGGCATCTCGGAAACCCCGGACCTTCATTTTGGCTCTCTTCTTCTTCTATGGAAGGGGGCGCTCTTGCGGGCGTTCGCCCTTGGCCCATCCTTCCTGCATAAAACAAATACACATGCGATAAACTAGGGGTGGACTACAAATAGGTTACCCTTCGATAATTATATAAGCAGGACTGAAAAAGGATTCTAGAGGTTTCCCCGACGGGTAGTCGGGTTGAGAGGTCATTAGTGAGAAGCTAGACCAGAAAGTCAAAAGGGTGGTTATGTTTTGGGCCAAGTATCATTGTTAACGTTTAAGCTTACTTCATTAATAAACGGTATTTGAATCAGAAGACTTGTCCCATACTAACAACAGTAATAAATAAATATGGTATCTTTGGCTTTCTATGAATTCCCCTCAATAGTGTCAGCCGCTACAAACCTTCTATGGATTCACTAATCGGTGATAGTTGCAACAAGTGACCTCTCATTAATCCGGCCCGCATTCCTGCTAAAGCCCTCATCCACTCGACCAATTTGTATTTATATATATATATATATATATATATATATATATATATATATATATATATATATATATATATATATATATGAAAGGTTATCTTCATAGCCTTCGTCTTGTCTGCTCATATTTTTAATGAAAAAAAAACATGTAAAACTTCCTCTTATTTGAAAAATATGTTGGAACGTTCAATGGCTTGGTGTTTCTTTTTTATGTCCCAGCCGCACCGAATGATTCAGGTTTTCTTCGTGTCTCCTTATGAATTTTAGCCCCCACTCATTAGGGGTATTTGCCATTGCCAAGTGGTTCACTGTCGCCTGCTTATATTGTCTCGACGCAGCCACGCAAGCGCCTTTACTTGGAATTATCACTCATGAACAGCAATCACGGCCAAAGAAATAACAATGGCACATCTTCTCGATACGTAACCTTGATTAAAAAAAAGGGAGCAATACAAGATTAGTGCTTAGTTAAATTAATTAAGATCTATGTTATTCAATATAAAATTAAAATTAAGTTGAAAACAACGTACATGAAGTTAATATAGTTGATTTAAAAGAAAGTGTAGTTGATCCCGATCATCTAGCTCCATTCCTACAGGAAAATGGAGAAAATTCAGTTAGTGTTACTTCTCTGACACTCACTTTGTTGCTATTATTCTGAAGTAACTGCTCGCAGAGGCACACATTTTAATTAGGGTACAAGTTTAATTTTTTTTCTACAGTTGCGTTGAACATTTCGCCAAAAATACAAAATTTAAACACAATTAACACTGTAAAAGGATTATATATATATATATAATATTATATATATATATGGGATGAATTTCACAATTAAACACGTGAAATGAATGAATGCTGCAAACCCACAAGGAAAAAGAAAAACGATTCCAAGGCCTTTCGTGTATTCAGAGCTACACCTCGTCAGGGAATTCCCTGACATATATATATATATATATATATATATATATATATATAGGGTGAACCAAATGTAGGTGGACAGTAAATGATAACGTTTATTTTGAGAATACATATTTAATTTTTTGTATACTATAATACAAAATAAAATTTAAATAAATTTAGTTATAATATTTAATATAATAAAACACAAACACCATAGTTATAATGAACACCATAGTTATAATATAATATAACACAAACCGTATTCAACCTACTGTCCACCTACTTTTGGTTCACCGTGTATATATATATATATGATGAATTTCATAATTCACAATTTTTTCTTTTTTCTTGTGGGTCATATATACTGTATATGTGCATTTATATATATATATATATATATATATATAATAATATATATATATATGATGAAAAAAACCACGAAGGAAAGGAAACAGAATGGTGCTCAAGCGCTTTCGTCTAATGACATCCTCATTAGACGAAAGCGCTTGAGCACCATTCTGTTTCCTTTCCTTCGTGGTTTTTTTCATCATAAATATTTTGCACGTGTTACTGTCGTGAAATAATATATATATATATATATATATATATATATATATATATAATATATATATATATATATATATTATATATATATATATATATAAAATGCACATATACAGTATATATGTTTTAGCTGAGAACTGGGGTCAAGTGTATGTGTGACTGGCTGATTGGCTGAGTGGTGAACGAGTCGTAGTATGAAAGTAAATGATTGTATGAATATATTTTTGTTCTGAGATCGAGTGCTGTAATTTCATAAGCAAGCGTTAATTTTCGTTGAATCTTAAAACCGAAGTTAAACGGATCATAAAGGAGATTGTGAACAGGATTAAATCTGAGGCCTCTTTACTGTATTTTGGGGCTTCAGAGCTAGATTTTGAGTCTTGCCTCCTTGTTGTTTAAGAGTCACTCGTAACTAGTAAACCTTATTTTGTGCTATTCGCAAGCTATATGTATTGTCCATTAACTAGGTTACTCGAGTCTCTTATCTTCGTAGTTTAAATTTTTTAGTTTTTTACTTGGTTTGTTTTCTCATTTAGTCGTTAAGGAATAAATTAGTTATTATTTATAATCGGTTATTTACCTTTATTTTTGTTTGTTAAAACTTGTTTTAAAGAAACGTACGAGTTTAGTTTGTGTAAATTGGTTAAAATAATCAGTAAGGGCTCCAACTGTACGAATCTAGCGTGAACAAAGAAAATATAACCACACCGTTTTTTTTGTGATTGGTTACCAAATAAACTGTTTTCCGAGATATCGCCCTGACCATATATATATATATATAATATATATACAGGGTGTCCCGTAAGTCTGGACCCATAGGGAAAAAATAATAAAATTACAAAATAGTCCAAAAATTTATTACATAATCTGTTCAAAGTGTCCGCCGTTGTGTCGCACACATAGTTGAAGACGCAATCTCCACTGCGACAGCACTTTCTGAATCACAGTCGCAGAAATTTCTTGACACGCCTCCACAATGCGTGCTTTAAGGTGGAAAATGTTCTGAAGTTGACCTCGTACACTTTGGCTTTCAAGTGGCCCCACAAATAAAACTCCAGCGGAGTAAGATCATAATAAAAAAATAATAAAAATAATAATAAAAATAATAAAAAAATATATTATAAATAAATTTTTGGACTATTTTGTAATTTTATTATTTTTCCCTATGGGTCCAGACTTACGGGACACCCTGTATATATATATATATATATATATATATATATATATTAGGGTGGCCCTTAAGTGGTGCTAAAATTTTAAGTTACGATTTTTTTTCCTTTCACCCTTCAGTTGGATTCTATATCGCTAGAAAATAACACGCACAAAATTTTAGTGAGATATAAATATATATAGGGTGTGCTCAAGGACCTTAAACTTTCTCTCTCGACTCTCTCATATATTATCAAATAGGTGTGATCGGTTATTGGTAGAATTTGCTTATTATATGACTTGCCATATTATACAGGGCTATTTAAAATGAGTCATCCGATTTCAACTGAGAATACTTCCGTACCTATCAACCGTGCATCAACTGGGCATACACCACATGAAAGAGGAAATCTCCGAGTTTTACAAGATCACCGCGAGAGGGCTCCAAAGTCACGCCGTGGCCTAGCCTAGCAACAAACATTCAGTGTGAAAATGGCGTCCGCACAGCAGAAGGCGTTTTGTGTGTTGCAGTTTTCGAGCTGTAAATCGGTAGTCACAGGATAAAAGGTCGCCGGATCTTACACCGTGCGACTTCTTCCTTTGGGGGTACGTTAAGGATACTGTGTACGTGCCAGCGTTGCCCACATCTTTGGATGAGCTCCGAACTCGCATTGTTACTGCCGTAGAGTCAATGACAACGGACATGCTGGAGCGAGTATGGGAGGAATTCGACTATCGTGTCGACGTTGCTCGTGTAACTAGGGGAAGTCACATAGAGCATTTATGAGGTGAGAGACAAAATTTGGACAGTTTTTCTTTTGGTTGATGTATCACAAATCACTCTGTATTTGTAACATTAAAAAATATTCTCATTTGAAATCAGGTGAATCAGTTTGAATAGCCCTGTATATGGTTAATTTGAAAAAAATAGTAGCGATGATCTTATGTTCTTTTATGCTAAACGACATAACGCTTTCTTTTTATCTAGATATATAGATTTTTTTATGATGGCTAGTGGAACTCGAAAAAAACATACGGTTTATTTGCTTGAACATACTCAAAATTGTTTATCAGGTGCAAAATTGCCAAGTAATGGGGATGTTATGAGGTACTATCTACATTTGCTTCAGTCGATTAAGAATAAGCACAAGACTGCTCAGTTGACGATAGCGGAAGTGGAGACTTTTTGGAAGGTGGCGAGGATTCCACTGCGGCCAGTTCAACATGCAGTGAAACAGTTGGAGAGTCTGATGAAGAAGTGGGATCTTTTGAAAAAAAATCAGTCCCGGAAGACGGATACACAAAGGAAGAAAGAAGAAGAGCTGACATCCTGCTTTGATGACCTTTTCGACGTTGCTCACCAAAATGCTATGGTGTTGATGACGAATGAGGAGGATAAAGCGTTCCTTTTGGCACAAAGAGAGAAGGGCAGAAGAGGCTCCATTGCTGGAATTGATATGACTTTGACTAAAAAAGAGGAAGCAGCTACGAAGAAGCGAATTCGGAATGATGAATTTAAGAAGAGACATGAAATAGAGAATCTCATACTTAACAGAAAAATCGTCCTGGAATCTTCTTCATCTTCCACAGGTGAGAACACCACGGATTCAGAGAATGAAGGAGCTGTTGGAGGAGTCGTAGTGTCATCACCTCATCCAAAAAGAGGCCGCAAGAATATCCTCCATCCAGAAGTTCTTTCGTCGTTGGATCGCACTAAAACTAGTGACCGTGATGCGGTCTTTACCATCGCGTCAGTGATCAGTGCTTCCGGTCAGAACGTTGGGGAATACAACATCAACAGAGCTTCTCTGCGACACACCTACAGCAAAAGGAGCTCTCAATAAAATCCTTGCTCACTTATGGTACTTGAGTGAAGATTTGGTGGGCCTTGCCTTCTTTGACAGAGACTTGGATTTGCAAGAAAAAAGAGTTATGGTTAAGAATCTACAACGGGAAGAACAACATGACGCACCAAAATGAATTCATTTGAATAAGAGTGACATCCAAGGTAAGAAACTCAGCGACTTGGTGTCTGCTAGAACGAAGGTTTTGTTCACTCTTCTAGGGCTTGAAGTCGAATTCTTGCGTGATAATCCGGAGATGTGGATTGAAAACCCTGAGTACCTACTGGCAGAAGCAGTGGTCAAAGATGTTCGAGAAGTGAATGACACTGCTGAAAGGGGAGTTGCATTGGTGCAGGAATATAATAGACTCCTCAGCAAGAACGAGGAACAGACCCAGTTTGTCGTTCAAATTGTCCAAGAGCATCGGAAGAAGTACCTCGATTCCAAGAAGGATACCATTCTCAAAGGCATATCAGACTCTTCTTGCAACCTTTAAATAAGGGTTGTGTTGTGCTAACTTTTCAGTTCAATTTCTTATCACCTTTAATTTTAATAAAAGTATTTTTTGTTGTTTAAAAATCTTTTATTAATTGAATGAAATAAATAAAAAAAAAAAAACGGTGGGGCTTTGCAAATGATATGGGGATCTAATAAGCTAAATTTGATTATCTGCAAAGTCGTGCCCAGCTCAAATCACATTATTTTGAGTCCCATTGCCGCGGAACTGCATTGGGATGATGTTCCATAGTAGCGGTCATACCCACTATATATGTAAAGATTATTAATTTTATACATCTAGTTCACAAAATTAAGTAAAATTTTAATAGCACCCAAGCTTGTTGTTAGAAATATATTAATAAATACTAATTGTACAACTTTTTTATATTAAATGAATATTGGATTTGAGTGTGAGTGAATCTGTAATGTATTATAAAAGGCAACTACAGAGTTAGGATGCTTAAAATTTCGGACAGTTTGAGCACACACGAAATATTGTCCAAACGCTATAAAGTTTTGCATGAAAAACTTTCTCGATAGGAAGCATCTAATGAAGGGGTGAGAAAGAAAAAATAAAAAGTGACAAAATAAGGACCACCCTAATTATATATATATATATATATATATATATATATATATATATATATATATATATATATATATATATATATATATTGGTGTCATGAACTTTCAAAACTTTGTCAGTCTGGATTTCCATGCATGCATTCGAGATGTTTCTTCGGGTGCCATATGACACGTCTTGCAGACAAACATTTTGGCCAAATTGTAGAGCAATGTAGAGCAATTTTTCTCGATTATAAAAATGTTTCACGAAATTCTTGAAAAGAATAATGAAGCACAAAATGATCTAAGCAGAAAACTAACTTAACCTAATTTCACATAATGAAGTCTGACTTTACTTAACCTAACCTAGCCTTAAATAGAAATACTAAATAAATCTATAAATAATAGTTAAACGTGGGACTAGTTGGTATAGCGTATAGAACACCGGTTGTAAGAAGAGGCTAATTTGTCACCAAAATTCATTGAAAAATGAACCTTAATGTAAACACATTTAAACGTGGTAGATATGTTTCAAGTCGCAACTTGGTAAGGCCTACTTAGCTATTTAAATATTTGAGCGATTAATCATATTAGCCGAAATCCATATTGGGCTCCAAATAAATCTAACCTAACCTAACCTAACTTACAAAAACCACTTGTATGTGGTTGTATGCTCTATTAAAAGTCCAATAAGCAATTTATTTTTTTTTAAATAAAAAAAAAATTGTCCATTATTCTTAACTTTAACACCATCTTTATTTTCAGTCTAATCTTTATTTTATAACCTAATCCTTATTCTTTAGATCAGTTTACAAACCTCAGAAAAAATGAATAATGTAACGCATATGATACTTTGGTTACCTTCGTTTTGCTTCTGCCCGAACTGTTCATTCTCACGAAGTTCAAGTTTATTGCTCCACCTTAGACCTACAGCTTAACGTGGAATTTTATTGTATGGTTATTGTATGGAAGGATGAACAGCTGGGTTTGTTGCATGCCGCCTACCGTCACCGCGAACCCGGGGATGGTGGATTCGTAGTCAGTGATGCTAACAACCACCACCACCACCACCCCACCACCGTACTGTATGTTAAGTGTACAGGGTGTTCGAAAAATCCCGTCACCCCCTACAAAATGTACATATTGTAATACCAACTATATTTTTATGTGATTAATTGAATTTATATGTGATTTATTGACATTTTTTTCTTTTCCACGTATTAGAGTGGTGTGAACAATGGCAGACCAGTCTACTTACACTCTAGACTCTAGAGGAAAGGATAGTGATGAGCACATGGGCTCATGAAAGGTCATATATTGGCAAAACGATGCATGATATCGAGAATGATTTCAACACAAGATTCAATAAGGCTGCACCACCAAACAAGACGGTATTACGCTGGGAGAAAAAGCTGTTTGAAACCTGGCTCCATCGAGGACAGACCACGGTTGGGAAGAACAACAACGCGAGCATAACAATGTGAAGGTGTGATTGCATCGGTGGCTCATTCACCGAAAAATATCACTCCGGAAACGATCACAAGAACTTGCAGGACCCATGTCCACAATGAGAGATCACATGACGAAAGAGGCGCATAATCCTTTGTTACGAAAATGATGGTGCACACAGATATTATTGATTAGTAACTGTAATTAGTAATTGTATTTACTGTAATTAAAGTAATTGTTGCTAGCGACTTGTTTCTTAAATTACACTTACCACATACAAATACAATTAATCACAAAAATAAAATTGGTGTTACAATTTGTACATTTTGTAGGGAGTGACGGGACTTTTCGAACACCCTGTATATTGTAAAATAATCTAAAGTTTATAAAAAGGATATACTATATTGAAAACCTATTTTCCTCTTCATTTTCAAAATTATTATGAGCGCAATAAGTGAAGTTAAAGAAGTTTGTGCATTTCCCCTAATTTGAGAAACACTGATTTAAACGTGAAACTTTAAACACTGCTTTAAAATGCAAAATCTAATCATCATTGAGAACATTTTGAAGATTTTTATACTCTCGTGGTTTATCGTCGAAAGCGTAATATTATTTTATTCGTCTCCTTCAGTGTGACAAATGGTTAGAACTGTGAACAGATGGTTTGAGTGATTTCGCACTTCCCTCCCCACCCATCTCCTCCAGGGTAGTAGTAGTTGTCAAAAGTGCGTGTGACATGCCACGAAGAAAAAGGACTCGCCCTAAAGAATTTGGTGCAGATACAATTAAGAAGAGAAGTCTCTCAATTAGGCAAGGAAGGAATACTTTCAGGAAAAGATTTAAACACACCCAACTCACTCATATATATATATATATATATATATATATATATATATACCCTTGAAGTCTAGAGAAAATACGATTTGTCTGCCCATGAGTTTATTGTACTTTTAGTGGGTCACCTTGAAATTATAAGTAGCTTTAAAAAGTATTAACTGTTATCAAGAAATGACCGTGTTCTCAAATTACTTTTATCATAAATATGAAACCAATACCAGAACAATGACACGAAGTGGTTTAACCTTTCTTCATTTTAAAAATGGTTAAACAGTTCCCTTGTTTTGAAGAGGAAGACGCCCTCATGTCCTTCTCCATTGTATCATACTGAGCAATATATATATATATATATATATATATATATATATATATATATATATATATATATACAGGGCGTCCCAAAAAAATGTATACACACTTTAACAGCTGATAGCTCAATTGATGTTTCTTTCTTTCCAAGTTAAACCCATTAGAATTAATAATGGCTGTCAGACTAAGCTTTGAACAAAGGAAATTAATTCTAAAATGCTACTGGAAGTGTGAAAACGCAGTTGAAGTGCAAAGACAGTTTAGGAGGGAGTTTCAAACAGATCCACCAACGCGACTTACCATCACTCGAATTAGAGATAAGTTTGAAGCCGATGGAACTGTTCAGAATGTCCACAAGAAGCGTTCCGGAAGACCACGGACATCGACAAGCCCCACAAAGCAAGAAAGAGTACTGGAAACGTATCACCAAAGTCCAAGAAAATCTGTGCGGCAAGCGAGTCGTGAGGTAGGAATTTCAGAATCGTCTGTCCAACGCATTTTGAAGCGCTGTCAATGGAAAAGTTACATTCCAAGATTAGTCCATGCTATTAATGAAGATGATCCGGACCGAAGAGTGGAGTATTGCGAGTGGTACTTGGCACGATGTGGATGTGGATTGGACGAAGGGGTTTCGTAGAATACCCTCCGCGTTCACCAGACCTCACACCACTAGACTTTTTTTTATGGGGATACTTAAAAGACAAAGTCTACGCTATAAAACCTGCAACAGTCGCTGAATTGAGAGCAGCCATTGAACGAGAATGCACACAAATACCAAACGAAATGTTTCGTGATGTTTGCGATTCCATTGCTTCGCGTTATCAGCAGTGCCTGGACCAGAACGGACGTCAGTTTAAAACTGGCGTTGACAAAACAATTAAATAATGTCTCTAGATTCTATTACATTTTGAAAATGAAATGTATTTTAATAAACACTGCCTTTATAATTATTTAAAGTGTGTATACATTTTTTGGGGACGCCCTGTATATATATATATATATATATATATATATATTAGGGTTGCCAAATTTCAGTTTTGAGGATACGGGACACTGCCGCTTTCTGTCCGGGTTGACCTAAAAAATCCTGTAGTTGGGTGAGCTCAGAAATTATGCTTATTCAGCTCATATAACTGTAACTGTAAGAGTTAATGATAGGAAATAAACAAAATAGACGTCAAATATATATTTATTGCTACGCTCAGTTATACTTGTCTGAGGCCTCTGCATCTCTTTACAAATGATTGTTTTGTCGCGCATACTGTACTTATAAACCTCGTTGCACTGTTTCTCTTTCTTAATAAAATTTCACTGTTTAGGATAGTCGTCGCTAAATGTGTACCTGCGTTTCGTCATAATTAATAATTAAAAGGGTGAACATAGCTCCCGCCAAAAAAAAAACCCAAAAACAATATATTACTGACACAACACACCTGTATTCTAACAATACCAGAATTGCGCTGATGAGTAATAATTTGCACTGTGATACTCTCTGACAACTCTGATTTGCAGGTGGCAGCTCCCCAGTGCTTCGAGTTCTGAGTTTTGACTATCTCTTTCATTATGTAGCGATTTATTTAATATTTTTCACGTCAAGGTATCAGGGCCACTCAATACGGGACAATATGCGGGGACAACGGGACAAGGCAATGAAATAAGGGATAATCCTGTATATAAGGGACGTCTGGTAACCCTAATATATATACTGTATATATATATATATATTTTTATTTTTTTTAATTGGGGTTGTTTAACTTCCTTCGCAACATCTAAGGTCATATGACGGAGGGGACCTACAGCTTTACGTGGAATCCGAACCACGGGTCGCTACATAATCTGGGCGCGGAGGACGGTCTCCCATCCAACTACTACCCAGACCTAATGTCGCTTAACTTTGCTGATCGATATATATATATAAATAATTTAGGATGGAGCGAAAATATGAATTTTAGAATATCAATTTCGAATACCTAGGAAAAGTTGTAAATGACGCTAATTTAAATGTCCACCAAATTTGAACTAGCTGCTGTTCCAGTAAGAGGCTTCCCAATGACCTTGAAAAACCGTCACAGTTTGAGCCTCAGTCACTCAGTCTTCCTAAAGTGCGTGCAGTGATGAGATGTGTTACAGTTTAGCTTAGCCTATTAGTATAACTACTTAACCGTTTTTGCATGCATAAATATTTATTTCTTGTAATTCTCTGATTTAATTACATTAATTCTATTTTTTCAGAAATATTAAACTGGATAAAAAAGTAAAGACAAGGCAGTGTAGTATATGCCCAGTTTTTGGCGCTGCTAAAGAACTAAATAGCAATAGGCTTCCAACCCATGAAGAAATGTTTAGACATTATTTATGGGTAAGAGCTGACATAAAGTTCATTAATAATAACAAAGATCCTGCAGTCTCTGACGTATCAGAAAGAGTCGCTTTAGATATTGAAAATATTTGGGTAAAGGCTTCAATTCCAACAGTTTCTCACAAAAGAGTTTTGCAGCTTATTCGCTCCTATCATAATAAATATATGGTGTTGATAAAGCCATACAAAGGAAGAAAAGGAAACCCAAATTATCAAGACAAATTAGTTGTTCAGAGAAAAATCTAAAAATTTATTTGATATCGCTAGCTGCAAATGTGAGTTTGATTCATGTCACTGTGATAAAACTAAAAAGGTTCCTCGCATTGAGCAAAAATTTCTCGCTGATCAAAGAGGAGATGGGAAAATGGCAATTGGGAACATAGATAAAATAACAACTGAAAAACTTAAAAGAATATGAAACGAAAAGAAGTGGAACTTTCTCGAATTAGCAAAAGCGTTTCAACTAATGATGATGCTGTAGGTCTAGGCCTTGATTCTTCTGATTCGGAGGGTAACATTTCAGCTTGCTCAGGGAAAGAGTCAAACCCGACCCAAACAAGAGCTGTTGATGATGCTAGACCGTCTAACTCGCATCAACAAATGATAGTTAATTTAGGAAATGTTGCACAAGTTTGTGATAGATACGGTATATCGTAATTGACAGGAGTAAAATTAGAAGAGAAAGGACGAAAATACGGCGTAAAATGCAGCAAGAAGATAATGAGGAACACTTAAAAGCTCTATATTTTGATGGAAGAAAAGATCAAACTAAATGTCTTATCAAGCAAGGCAAAAAATATTATTACAAGTCGGTCATTGAAGAACACATAACCTGAGTAAGAGAACCAAGGTCTTGCTATGTTGGTCATATTGCACCTGTCTCTGGTACTGCTCATGGTATTAAAGATTCGTTAATTCAGTTTTTATCAGAAAATGTTCAAAACATTGATGAACTGGTGGCTATTGGATGTGATGGAACTCCTGTAAACACAGGAATGCATAATGGAATTATTAGCTTCTTAGAATTGGCATTAGGTAGACCTTTGCAGTGGCTAATATGTCAATTGCACGCTAACGAACTTCCACTTAGTCACTTGTTATATCACATTGATGGGAGCACAACAGGACCTGATACCTTCTCTGGAACAATTGGCAAAGCACTGAAAAATTGTGAACAACGTCCAGTTGCAGGGTTTCATAAAATTGAAGCTGATATACCATACATAGCAAACGAAGACTCAAATACGGACCAGAAGTATTTGCTTGAAATCTGTAAAGCTGTGCGCTCAGGTAAATGCTTTCAGGATTTGTCTGCAAAAATTCCAGGAACTTTATTTCATGCAAGGTGGATAACTACAGCAAATCGAATTCTACGCTTATACATTGCTAAAGATAAACCGTCAGAGAACCTTCGTGCATTAGCAACATTTGTAATGAAAGTTTATGTTCCAATGTGGTTTACCATAAGTCAAAATCTTCATGCATAGAAGGAGGAAGACATGTCTGGGAAACCATTTCAAGATCAAGATACCTTCCACTTGAGCTGAGAAACGTTGTGGATTCTTCAATACAACGCAACGCTTATTTTGCTCACCCAGAGAACTTATTTCTCTCCATGATCACCGATGATCAGGAGCACATCAGAGAGCTGCCAATTTGAAGAATTATACTTGCAAGAAGCAAAACACAAAAGGAAATCCGTAAGTTTACAATACCAAGGCTGAACTTTGGAGCAAAAGAATACATTGATTCTATTAACTGGAAAGAAGAAGGGCGATTAAGTCCTCCGCTGCAGCTCTATCCATATAAGCTTCAAATTGTTCAGCATATAGCATATGAAGATCTTAACAAAAGGAAACATTATGCTATGCACAATATATCTAATGTATCTAATGTATATAATGTATCTAAATGTTATAATTCACATATATCATATAAAACTGTAAGACATTGACTATTTACTGTGTGAATATTACATTGTTTGCATCATTCAATAACAAATTAAAAGGTTTCAAAGTTGTTTCATTTCGAATGGAACACCCGGTGTGTGTGTGTGTATATATAATATATATATATATATATATATATATATATTATACCCGGGGGGTTTCCCAGTGAGTTTTTACCCCCAAGTATAATAGAAACTCTTCCGACAGAGTGCGCTGACCTCCAGGTCACTTGCCGGGTTCGGGAGCTTCCTCAGCTCCTCTTTTACACTCGTCGAGTTTAAGTTTATTGGGATGGAATTAGTCTACTTTATTTTCAGGCACTTTAATTATATTTAGGTAAGCGGATTACAGGCGATAATGTACAATGCTTCGTTTAAGTCTTTATTTCATAAGGTCACCTAAGTTCACCGGGTTAAGATTTAGTTATTATTGTTCTAAGGGTGAAAATTAAGGTCACCAGGAAATAAATGAATTTAGGACTACTGGCGCTTCCTCCACTCAGATCCGGTAATTCCCATATTCCAATTTAAGCCTTAATTTCTAATGTGAAATATACCCTTCACCCTGGGTATCCTTTTCCGTTCCTTTAACCGATAATTCCGACGGCTCTGTTCTCGCGACACTGCCCTCGTGCCCTTTCTTAGGGTCCGTCAAAGCGTGGACTTATCCGTAGCCACAAAGCGTAGCTAATCATACGGAACAACTCGCGCCTCGTTGCTCGCGGGGACCGAGACCTGAACCTCCTCTCTCGAAGTTAGAATCTACAAGCTCCTCGTTCAATGGCTGGACCCTTTCTTTTATACAAAGCAATCCACATCTCTCATACGTCAGAGGTGTACGTCACTATGAGAGAACGAGGCTTTGGTAATCCCCATGAGTCGAGGTTCCGATATCACAGCTCGGGACGGATGTGAGGTGTTAGCTGGGAAAGTACATGGACCAACAGCCAGCGAACGATGTCACAAGAGAGCGTCAGAGCGTTCTTAATTAGGCTGAATCTTGCATTTTCAGCTTTACGAGCGCTGGCTTGAGGGCGTAGGATAGATTTGGGCGAGTTTGAGCGACAGTCTGGAGATAAAGCGACCGTCTGCTCTTGTTGTGAAGGTGGGCGTGATCGTGTACAATGGCCAATATCGCCAGAGACTTGCCTCGCGTATAATATATATATATATATATATATATATATATATATATATATATATATATATATCTTATTCATGATTTAATGAACTTGTACATTTAAAATAAAAATCTTACAAACATATTGAATAATTATTTAGAAACTAAAAATTTTAATTCATACAACATTTTAAGTCTCTAAACTTGTCAGCGATCCTTTCTTTGAAAACAACTTTTTTTTTTATTCCAAGGCTGAAGAATAGCGGTATAACACACGAAACACAGGTGAAGTGTCGGGACAAAAAGGTTAATTGCAAAGGTTCACCTGATCTACATCTCGTCTTAAAACTAGTTTTCGCCTCCGTTGACTTCAAATTTTGTTTGTCATCTCAGTTCACATTAAATTTATTTTTGTTTTATTTTTCTTTGCGTGTACTTTCCATAATAAAAAAAAGTTTTTATTATTATTATTATTATTATTAACAGTAGTAGTAGTATTAGTAGTATACATGCATTTGCACAATGTTTTCAAAATTAATACACACACACACACACACACACACACACACATCCACAATTCGGGAGTACTCAACAATTGGAATTGAACCAAATATATATATACACAGAGTTTTGTCAGGAATAGAAAGTGAGGACGGCACACACACACACACACACACACACACACACACATTATTGATTTGAAATCACTGTTAAAAATGATAATTATCAGAAATCAACTTAAAGGGTTTGCATCAGACAACCAGTCAAGAAATGGCGCTGTTTCACTGAGCAGTTAACCCAGCAATTGCCATATCATTATTATTACGTGCTGTGATTTCACGAAGGTCAAGCTTATCGCGCCTCCTCTCGAGTTGGTTTGATGAAACAGTGAGTTGGCTTCTTTTACTATCCACCTCACAGGTACACCCGACTCATCGGGGCTTGTATGTACCAGGCGTCTAATATTCTTTTACACTTTTAGTTCCTACTTTTTTCCGTACCGTAACAGTTGAAATTTCTTAGTGTTAAACTTCATATAAAAACAAAGCGACTTCTCCTAAAACTTTCTACATTATTATCCTTGTCCCATCCTTCATGCATTAAAAAAGTTCTACTTTATTGGTAACCTTCGATTAGCATCCCCTCGAATTGTTCATTCTGACGAAGGTCAAGCTTTTCACTCCGCCTTAGACGTTGGGTTTAACGTGGAATCCGAAACACCAGCAACACAGCGTCTTAAACACTATGTCACCCAGGGTACCCATTTATCTACCAACCAATTGTGTGGAAGGATGGTCGTTCACCGCCCGCCGGCGGCCGTCACCGGGTCTCGAGCCCGGAAGAACTCTGAAACTAATCTTTTTATTTCACCGCTCAAGTTATAGGGATACCTATACTCGAGGCAAATGACCTTCATATCGTTCAATACTATTTTTGTTCCCCACTTTACTTTCGGTTGGTAAGTTATCTTTAAACGAATACATTCAAAAGCACGCACAAAAAGGTTATCGTTAGCCACAACATCATTAGCCACATCATTATTATTCGGGAACTCTTCTTCACATTGCATAGCGGCAGTTGAAATAATCTTCTAAGTCATAATGACATTTGTTCATTATATAAAGAACCAGTTCTTCAGGGTGAACAGTGTAGGTGAGCTCATTGCATCTGTATAAGTTTGTTTTTCCTTTTCAAGGGATCACCTGTAAATATCTCACAAAAAACAAATTCCCACGACAAATTTTCCTATTGAGATGAATGAGTAGGAAAACTGAACCGCGCATCCGTTGTTTTAAGGGAGGCGATCGTGTTTGTGACTTGCAACGGGTCGTCGTTGAAATGGTCTATGTATATCCTTCTAAAGTCCTGGAGATGCCTGGTACCCTTAAAAGTATAGTAACATTAGATTTTTCAATTTAGCACTGTTAATTTGAAAGTTAATTTTAATGTTATTCATTTTATTTCGAAATCATTGTTAAAAAATGATAATTATATGTAAAATCTGAAAACAACTTTCAGAGTATGATTAAATACCGAACGACTTTTCGAATGGCAATTTACAATAAATCCTGGATTATTCTATAGACTATAGAAATTCATGTTTTCAGATAAAATTAATTCTCAATAAACTGCGAACTGAGGACGGCACACACACACACACACACACACACACACCACACACACACATCTGGAATGGTCAAAAGGGAATATTCGAACTGACCTACATTGTGCGCGTAACTGATACGCAAAGAGAGAAATTGAACAAACAGATGTAAAAAATGTAATGACTATATATATATATATATATATATATACAGTATATTCCTCGTTTAAACTGTGTATTTCTTATATTATCATTTTTTTTACAATATATATATATATATATATATTCTTCGTTCAACTTGTGTAGTTCTTGTACTATTATTATAAGCGAGGAGATAGCGGGTGGAATGTTTTGCAGATCACTTGCACGTGTCTACTCTCCCCATGCATATCAAACTATAGGTTGACTTGGAACACACACACACACACACACACACACACACACACAATGGAGAAAATGAAACGTTATTTGAAACATGAATTACACCAGTACACATTTGAAAACTTGTCGATCGATTTATACAAACTAGTTGGTGATTCTATATAATTTGAGTGCGCTGATCTCAAAAATATAGTTAGTTTTTCCCTATCACGTATAGTTTTCTTACTACAGGATGTGTAATAAATCCCCCATTTATCCCCAAATGTGAACCATTTTATCGAGACCAACATTGGATTGCACATGCTAAACCATAAATTTTGTTGTTATAGACTACGCTTACATAATAATGTAGGGTAAATATATATAACAACCAGTCCCGTTCCCATCAAAATACTCTCTCCCCTCCCATCAATGGGTGGTTAACATTTGAGGACAGATGAGGTATTACAACACCCCTTGTAGCACGAAATATTTAGGTGATGGAGTAAAACCTAATTAAAGCAGAATTAAATAGCTCCTAGCTCTTGGACAAGCATATTACTTGTTTATGAAAGAATAAAAAAATAACTGAAAGAAACAAAATATATTTACCTTCTTTACTTGCAAACATTTCTCACGATTTCTGTACCAAGCGAAGTATGTGTCGGATGCCAATAAATTGTTCTCCTGCAATCTAGACCCCAAAAGTTCTGCAGAGTCCTTAGGCAGATTCAAATCCCTGACTAAGTCATTTAGTTCGGCTTGGGTTAATGGTTTAGGATCTCGGTCAGCTGTTGGCTGTTCATAAACAACATCATTGTCTGGATTTGGAGCTGAATCAGAATCTGAATTGTATTGATCCAGACTCTCGGGTGGGCGGGGAATAGGAACTTCTGGACCATGGGGTACCGGCCTTATTGCAGATGGAAGACTTGGGTATTGAAGGCTCTCTTTATTCTTTGCATTATAACCTTTAACATTGCAAGAACAGAAGTAGCAGTCGTCGGTATGGTTTCTAGGCTCGCGCCATACCATAGGGATCCCAAATGGCAAACTTTTCTTTTTACCTTTGCTCCAATTCCTTAGTGCCGCAACACACGTAAGACAAACCTTGTGTGGAGCCCAACTTTTGTCTTGATCTCCTAATTTAATTCCAAAATAAGCATGATAAGCTCTCTTAATGAAGGTCATTATATTTGTCCTTTGTTTTATAACAACATACCGACCACAAATATAACAAAATATGTCTGGACTATGGGTACATCCTCTAGAAGCCATTATTAAAATTTTAAAGACGTAATGTTAGAATTATCTATCTGAAAAATATGAAAAAACGAAATTAATTAAAGATAAAAAAGGTAAAAAATTACAAAACGCCCCAAAATTGTTTTGCTAATAACTTTAAAAGTGTGGGTGATGGACAAAAACTGGTAGCATTTTTTAATTCAGCGCAGCGAACAGCTTCAGAATCACAACTCAAAATAAAGAAATCGATTTTCATGCAGACCGGTGTTATTTAATAATCATCGACAAGTAATTAAATCATGGCATATATTCAAATGCACATAATAAATAAAATAAACATCTTTACGGTAGAACTTTTTTAAATGACTACTTTCAAGCTCCTTATAAAGAAAGAATTTATTAAATACCACCACGGAATACGTGTTCCAAAAAGCGTTTTTCAAACTATGAACCAAATCTGAGAAAACATTTGTCGCTCAGCCATTTCTGCCTAGAAGGTCTTCAATTAACTTAATATCAAATTAGTACGAAAGAACTCTCGATAGTTATAACAGTAAACTGCCAAACCATCGCGATGTAAGAATGCACAGTAAAGTTTTCAGATACTTACTATTTCTGTCACATGTACTTCTCTACTATTAGGAAAATACTCGTCTTATTGTAAGTAAATGACTGATTTTAGTATGAAATGCAAATAGTGTAGAGGAACTGTTCACGGCTTCTGAAGGTAGCCTGTTCCACGTGTCACAGATCTTATAGGTAAAGTAATTCCCACACACACTAGTGCTAAACCGTTTCAAATCCAACTTCCAACCATTGTTGCGAGTTGAGTTATCATTTAAACTAAATATGCTTCTAAAATCGACATCGTTGAAACCGTGTAAGAGCTTTAAAACCTCGATGAGTTGACCGCGCAGCCTCCGAGTTTCCAATGAAAACAAATTTAGGGTGCGAAGCGTCGATTGTGTCTCATATGCCTAACGGAAGGGATTAACTTTGTGGCCTCGCCTGGACTCGCTCCAGCCTGTTAATCCCTTTTTTGAGGGTGGGTGATCAGAACTGTACAGCATACCCCAGGTGCGGCCGAACCGGGGAATTGTACAGAGAGAGCACAATCTCCTTGTTTCCGAAATCGAAATTGCCTCCTGATATAACCCAACAACTTCTGGGCTTCCTTTTCCACCTCTACGCACTGTTTGGTAAACTTAAGGTCGCTGCTAATTAGCACACCCAAGTCCTTCTCCAAATCAGTGGCCTCGATATTACTCCCCAACATGGAGTAGTCCGACTTGGGATTAGTGTAGCCAACGTGCATGACCTTGTATTTACCCAAGTTAAACGGCATTTGTTATTTTCCGGACCATTCTCCCATCCTACGTAGGTCCGCAGAGAGAGAGAGAGAGAGAGAGAGAGAGAGAGAGAGAGAGAGAGAGAAGTGTGTAGTACTCGATATCTGGACAATCAACGCGCCTGATTCGGATATCCGGTAATGGGCACGCAGGTTGGATGCCAAAATTGCAATTAATTTATCCTTTCATTTATGAAGTTTCGGAACATTACTCAATATAAATACTTGCGGCACACACACACACACACACACACACACACACACACACACACACAATGTTGCAAAAAACACAGGGTGTTTTGTTCGATGATTTTTTTTGTATACTATAGAAAATGCGATGATTCCTCATTTCACGAAGGTCAAGCTTGTCGCCCCTCCTCTCGAGTTGGCCTGGTGAA
Organism: Bathynomus jamesi; assembly: GCA_023014485.1. Taxonomy (NCBI): domain Eukaryota; kingdom Metazoa; phylum Arthropoda; class Malacostraca; order Isopoda; family Cirolanidae; genus Bathynomus; species Bathynomus jamesi. The sequence continues at coordinate 549,322 of JAJOZX010000348.1, forward strand.
GTAGTGAGTTGGTTTCTTGTACTCTCCACCTCACATAGCCAGGTAACCCCGGCTCATCGGGAGTTGTTCTGAGCCAGGCGTTCTCTTTACTGCATGAAAAAACATTTGTGTAAATTTTCGTCCGTGACCATTTTTACCAAGAAGGTCAAACAGGTTACATATTTTATATTGTTAACTTTCTAATCACTTCCCCTTGTGTTAGAGTAGTTGGGGGAGGGGGGTTCTATAAGAAAGTTTAGAGAAACCTTTTTCTTTACCGTATAAAATGATTATTTTTTCGAATTTCATCCGCGTTAGGAATTTAATTAAAAAACCTGAAGTCAAATCAGTCGTCCTTTTGCTTCCTCATCCCTTACACGTTAGGTTAGGTTAAGTTAACCCAACATAACCCATCTTCAAAAAAGGTAAAACTCAAAAAGTAGATCATGCAAGAAAATCCGACTTGATTACAAAGTTCGAATTAATTGGCAAATAATGTGACTTACTATTGACGCTACGATATATATATATATATATATATATATATATATATTATATATATATATATATAAAAGAACTAATAACCCTGTTAACCTTGTTGCTGTTTCGTGCATTGACCTCTCTTCACACGGAAATCAAGCTGGTGGCCCCGCCTCTTGGTCTGGCTTGGTGGAGGAGCGAGTTGCTTTCTTGCGCTCTCCACCGTACATAGCCGGGTACACCCGACCCATTTGGTACCGTCCTGAGCCATGCATCTAGTATTCTCTTGAAGACTTCAACTTTGACCCCTGTAACGCTTCTGAGGTCCTTTTGAAGCTGGTTGAAAAGTCTTGGCCCCTGCCAACCAAGCTACTTTCCTTCAGTGTTGAGGAGGTTCCATGTCGGGCATTTAATTTGGGAACACTACACATTCTGCCGTTCCTATTTTCCAGTGTTGATTGAATGGGAACTGGGTTTAGTTTTAGGTTTGGTACCAATTTTTCAGTCATTTTCCATATGCAGATTATGGTGTGCGTCTCTCTCCTTCTTTCCAGGGAGTACAGATTTAGTTTACGTAGTCTTTCCCAAGAGTTGAGTTCTCTACAGCCATCAATCTTAGCTGTGAAATGTCTTTGCGTTTCTTCTAGTTTATTAATTTCTTCCTTTTTATATGGGATGTCAAAACTGAGCAGTATTCAAGTTTTGGTATAATCAGTGTTCTTAGCAGGGGAATCATTAATGTCCTGTCCCTTCTTTTGAACGTTCTTAGTACCTGTCCCGCGACTCTTTTTGCTTCATTTATCGTTATCTGATTTTGTGTTTCGAATTTATTTGGCATCTTCGGTCATTATTACCCCAGATCGATCGCTTTCGTGCTTCTCTGATTTTACTCTCTATCTGGAGCATGATATGCAGTCTACATGTAAGTTCCTCTTCTCTACCATATCTCAAGAGCTCAAATTTCTCGATGTTAAATGACATGTTGTTGTCTTCTGACCATTTGTATATTTTGTTCGTGTCCCTCTGCAAGGCCTCCACTTCATTTACATCGCTGATTTTTCTGCTGATCTTTGTATCATCTGCAAAGGATGTTACTATACTGTCGCTGTTTATTCTGCAGTGTAGGTCGTTTAGTATGATAATCAACAGGATATGCATGGGGACAGTAGACACGTGCAAGTGATCTGCATGACATTCCACCCGCTATCTCCTCGATTATAATAATAGTACAAGAAATACACAAGTTGAACGAAGAATATATATATATATATATATATATATACAGTAAAAAATTATAATATAAGAAATACACAGTTTAAACGAGGAATATATATATATATATATTATATATATTATATATGACGCGTTTCGGTGGAAGAGTGATGAATTCAACAAATTTCACAAAATGAGTTTTTGATGGCAAAGTAATATTTGTAACCTCTATTTTTATTGTGCAAAATATTATAGCTGAATTCGAAGTGAAATAATAGAACGATAAAAAAAATCGATAGAAAAAAGTTGAAATTTTTGTTAATCATCATAAAAATGAACAAAAAATTGTTTGGGTAGAGTTGAAATTTGCCTAAGTCTACGTAGGCCACCCTGACCTACTGAGGCAAATTAGACAAAAGGCGGAGGTATGCGCTCTCCGAGTGCTTTCTACTGAATTACTAATGTTCTGTTAAGAAGACTTGATTATTTAATTAACTAGCCTAAATTAATGATGCTCATTTAAAACTATTGATTAAGAGAAAATTCAGTGAAAAAAAACTTTAACTGTCCCTAATGACTCGGTTAAGTAAAATTAAGTAAAGTTAAGTAAAATTTTCTTCTAGAAGGTTACGCGAAGGAGACGGATACGATATCATTCAGTAACAAAACATTGAGACAGATATGATATCATTCAGTAACAAAACATTGTAATTTTTTTTATGCAATGAAACAAAAGAATATCGAATCGACGTGAAATAACACGTTTTGTCAATCGTAGATTCGAAGTATAAAAGGCATGATCTATGTGTTGGTGTTAAATACTTATTACTCAAATTTTTACAGAAAGATTTTTATATGAAAATTATACGAGTACATCATAAACATGCATGATAATGATTAAGTATCTGATTACGATAAATAATTTTATTTTATTAATCCAGAGGTTGTCCCATAAGTTAGGTGTTTCGATAAAGATTGTCATTTTGTTTAGTAGTAATTTTTAGGTATGGCAAATAATTATTATTAAAAGTATTATATTAATAAAAGGAATTTTTATGCCGATTTCAACAATGAAGGTAAAAAAGTAAATCTTTTTTTTTCAAATTACACCCAACTTCTGGAACAGCCTGTATGTAAGATAAAAATTACTCGACTAACTAGGGAGTATTTTGTAATTTTGATTCAAAAAATTATAAGTGCAAAATATAATCAGTAATTTTATTTCATTTGTTAAAAAAAAAGATGCCAAAATTAGGAATTATCTTTTAAAACTTAATTGTAAATCAAACGTTTTACATGCTTTTTTCTCCTTGATCTTTTTAATTTACAATTTTGGAAAATAAATCAATTAATCGGTAAATAATTAGCAAGGCTCATCATTAGTCGTTTTTTTGAAGCCAGAATTTTGAGTTTACTTAAAATATAAAGTTCTCTGTACTTTATCCTTTAAAATTTCTTTACAGAAATAATAGTAACTTTTGAAAAATTGCTTTGAGTTCTTAAAAAAATATAATATAAAATCACTGAATATCAATTAATGAAACGTAGCCCTTCAAAAATGAATGGTAGAAAAAGAACCAGAAACACACAAAACTGGAAAAGGAATATAGCAAAGTATAAGAGAAATACCGGGGATGAATATTTAAGCAGTTTTTCAAACAAAATCATCAGTAAGCGAGCAATTGGTCCTGCATGTAACTGTAAAAGAATGTGTTTTAATAAAATAGGATTTAAAGAGATTTCTGAAATATTTACTTCATTTTGGCGAATTGCTAACTTCGATGAACAGAATGGATACATACAAAGACTTGTTAGCAAAAATATTGTTTCAAGAATTTACAAAAAACAAGGAATAAGTCGAAAGAAATCAAGTTCTCAGTATAAGGTGATGGCTAATGGCATGATGCATCAAATCTGCAGGATAGCTTTTCTTAGTATTCATGGACTAACAGAGAGACGTGTAAGGACAGCTTTAACTAAACAGAGTAAAACAGGAGTCTCTCAAAAGGATTTAAGAGGAAAGAGTGTGCCTACGAATAAAATTGACGAAGTGAGTCGGTTGAGAGTGAAGGAGCACATTGGAATGTTGCCTACTTTTACAAGTCATTATTCGAGAGCTCACTCTCCTAACAGAGTATTTTTAGCCCCAGGTTCTATCAATTCAGTAAAAAGTTTATACCAAGCTTATAATGTGTGGATGTTTGACTACTATCCAGAAGAGAAGATTGTAAGTATGGATTATTATAGAAGAATTTTCACATCTGAATATAATATACATTTTGCACCACCAAAATCTGATACCTGCACAACTTGTGATAAATTTAAAATGGGCATTCAAAATGCGCCAGATGAGATCTTGAAGCATTCAATTGAACAAGGTTTTGAATTTCATAAGAGAACGGCCAGTGAAGCTAGAAAGTTGATGAACTCATTTAAATCAAACGATGACCCTTGTATATTGGCCATCTGTGTAGATCTACAGCAAACCCTTCCAACTCCAAGATTGAGTTCCGGTGTGGCTTATTATAAACGAAAGTTATGGACTTATAATCTAAGTATATCAAACCTCAAGACCAATCAACCTACCATGTACGTCTGGGACGAAATAACTGCCAAGCGAGGTAGTATTGAAATTGCAAGTTGCATACACCATTGGATTAGACACAATAATGATAGCGAAATTATTACTCATTTGTACGTATTTTCAGATAACTGTTTTGGGCAAAATAAAAATATAAATTTAATATTAATGTATCTTAGAGAAATTCACTGTGGCTCACTGATTCACATAGAACACACTTATCTTATCCCTGGTCATTCTACAATGCCTTGTGATGCTCAGTTTGGACAAATCGAACAAAACATTAAAAAATATTACAATAATGTTATTTATACAAAAGAAGATTATGTTACAGCAATAACTACAGCAGTCTCGAAGCGTTTCTCAGTGGTGAAGATGAATCAGTCTGACTTTTTAAACTTTGATGGTCTGAAGACAGGCATTGTTAGGAGGAAATCGCCAAATGCCAAATTTAGTAACGCAAGAAAGTTCATATTGGATGTTCAGTACAAAGAAGGCTACGTAATCTCTACCTCATACCAAACATCTCAAAGCAACAGCCATCACATTAGACTGCAGAAAGGAAAATATAAACAGCATGATGACAGTTTGTTTAATTTAGCCAACTACGAACTGCAACCAGCGTATTCTCATATGCTCCCAATTTCGAAAGAAAAAATGAAAGATCTCAGAGAATTGATGGAACTGATGCCTGCAAGTGCAGCAAGATATTATGAAGCATTATTAGAACAAATGGATATGACACCAAATGACATACTCGTAGATGATAATACCACATTCGATCAAAATGACCAAATGATGGATTACACCAATTAAGTAACTTAACAAGAGGTAGGTAATCGAATTACAACAAAATTTCTGTATTAAATTATACTCTACAGTATGTCCCACAAAAAAGTACACCCAACTTTAGATTGTACTAACTCCTCCAAAAATTGAGATATTTTGGATCTGTTTGTTTGATTTAATATAGCAAATTATTCTTTGTTAACGTTCAAATTTATTCATGTTTAAACGAATTAGTTGTTTAAGCATCTGCTTTTAACTGAAGGGTACAACAAAATGGATTGCGCAAAATTGGTCAATGAAAAAATAATGTGTGTGCTATCGATGTAATGAAAAGACAAATACATAATAATAGATACTTTAACATAATTTTAATAAGATACAAAGCAGATTTTTCTTTATTCCTTATTACAAAAGTTATGCTTAGTTTCGTTTTCTTTCAACATGACCGCCATTCCTATCGATACAAATCTGGAGTCGAGCTCTCATCTTCCCCATCACTCTTTTGATAAGATCTGGATTGTCTTTTGACAAGTTGATTTCAGCTGTGATGCGAGTCCTCAAATCATCTAAATTGATAGGTTGTGATGCAAATACTCTATTTTTCAAATGACCCCATAAAAAGTAATCACACGGGATCAAGTCAGGGCTTCTGGGAGGCCATTCAATGTCATGGCCTGTAGCAATTACTCTTTGGTGGAAGACTTCCTGCAAGCGTTCCTTCACAATAACTCTCCTGTGAGCAGGAGCTCCGTCTTGCACCCACCAAATACGATTAAATCGGTTTCCATAAGCAATACGTAATTGTGGAAGGATTTCTCGGTCTATCATTTCTAGGTAAGCTTCACCATTTAGATTGCCATCGTAAAAGACCGGGCCAATTAACGCTCCATTACCGCACAGTCCTACCCAGAGAGACAGTTTTTGTCTAGAGTTATTCTTTTCGTAGATATGATTTTCAGGTGGATGATTTTTTGGTGCATATTGACGGCAGATTTGTCTGTTCACTAGACCATTCATAAAAAAGGCCGCCTCATCTCCAACCACTAATTGTTCCGTGAATCTTTCTGGTTTTTCAAGAAACCAATGGCGGTCATGTTGAAAGAAAACGAAACTAAGCATAACTTTTGTAATAAGGAATAAAGAAAAATCTGCTTTGTATCTTATTAACATTATGTTAAAGTATCTATTATTATGTATTTGTCTTTTTATTACATCGATAGCACACACATTATTTTTTCATTGACCAATTTTGCGCAATCCATTTTTTTGTACCCTTCAGTTAAAAGCAGATGCTTAAACAACTAATTCGTTTTAACATGAATAAATTTGAACGTTAACAAAGAATAATTTGCTATATTAAATCAAACAAACAGATCCAAAATATCTCAATTTTTGGAGAAGTTAGTACAATCTAAAGTTGGGTGTACTTTTTTGTGGGACATACTGTACAATATTTCACTATATTGTATAGTTATAGCCAAAATATCTTTTTTAGTCTACAAACTTTAAACGCTAATTGCGGAGAATTTCTCAAATGTTGAATTCGTCATTCTTCCGCCAAACGCGTCATATATACACCTTTGGTTACCTTTGGTTAGTTTCCGCCCGAATTGTTCATTCTGACGAAGGTCAAGTTTTTCATTCCACCTTAGACCTACAGTTTAACGTGGAATCCGAACCACGCCCCATCAGCAGCCCAGCGTCGTAACCACTAGGCCACCTAGAGTACCCATTTATCTACCAACCACTTCCTTTATTGTGTGGAAGGATGGACAGCTGGGTTATGCTGCGCGCCGGCTGCCGTCGGGTCTCGAACCCGGGGCCGATGGATTCGTAGTCAGCGACGCCAACCACTACACCACCGAGGCCCATATATATATATATATAGATATATATATAATATATATAATATATATATATATATATATATAATTACATTTTTTCATCTGTTCAATTTCTCTCTTTGCGTATCAGTTACGCGCACAATGTAGGTCAGCTCGAATATTCCCTTTTGACCATTCCAGATTTGTGTGTGTGTGTGTGTGTGTGTGTGTGCCGTCCTCAGTTCGTAGTTTATTGAGAATTAATTTCATCTGAAAACATGAATTTTCGTATCTTAGAATAAAAAGAGAATTTCAAAATGAATTAATACTTTGTTTTTCCCATAATAATAATAGTAATAATAATAATAATAATAAAAACAGAGACGATGTAAAGGATTAACACACACAGTTACAAATTGGGGGTAACCGCATTCCGATACCTCTATGGTTTTGAAGTGCCTCGGGCTATTCGCGTGCGTGTAAAGTGAATCGAGTTTTACATTGTTACACATGTTTGTGGAATAAAAAGAAAAGTTGATTTTGAAAACACTTTATATAGAGAGGATTGACAAAAGTAAATGAATGTTATTTATTTACTAATTATTATTATAATAAATAACCTAAATTTGCAAAAGGTTTAAAAAACTATTAATTAGAATTGAGAGAAATTTTAATAGGAGAATTGAAGTGGAAACATTAAGATTGAAAATCTTTTGTACAAGTAAAAAGTTTCACTTTCAGATTGATTGCTTGCTTGCATGCCTTCGTGCTTCTGCTGCAATAAATAACTCGACATTGTTTGTTTGCTTGCTTCTCTGTTTTCGTGGTTCCTCTTCTTTGGATCAACTTTGATTTCGCGAAGTTCTTTAGATCTTGAAATAAATGCATCTCGGTAGTGTGGGGTCGTTGGATTCGTATTCAACGACCCCGGGATCGATACCCGTGACACTTTCTTTTCTTTTTTTAATTTTTAAATAATTATTCCTTATAATTGTAAGATTTTTCTTTTAAATGTACAACTGGGTTAAATAGTAATTGAAGTCTGTTTTCCGGTTTTCATACGTGGATGATATGATTTAGTTGAATATTCATACGATATGTCACGGTTAACTTTTCTTATTAAGCCAAGGTCGATTCTCTTTTTTCAATTTTCCCTCTTTCTGAATATAAACATATATATATATATATATATATATATATATATATATATATATAAAGATGGAATAAAAATTAGGAGCTTTGTGGTTTGAATATAATGTTTTGCAGTGAAGGTAATGAGTTCCTTTCAGATTTTAGGTGGTATGACTCTATAGTCTATAGAATAATCCATGATTTATTGTAAATTGCAATTCGAAAAGTCGTTCGATATTTAATCATACTCTGAAAGTTGTTTTCAGATTTTACATATAATTATCATTTTTTAACAATGATTTCGAAAGAAAATGAATAACATTAAAATTAACTTTCAAATTAACAGTGCTAAATTGAAAAATCTAATGTTACTATACTTTTAAGGGTACCAGGCATCTCCAGGACTTTAGAAGGATGTACATAAACCGTTTCAACGGCGAGCCGTTGCAAGTCGCAAACACGGTCGCCTCCCTTAAAACAACGGATGCGCGGTTCAGTTTTCCTACTCATTCATCTCAACAGTAAAATTTGTAGTGGGAATTTGTTTTTGTGAGATATTTACAGGTGATCCCTTGAAAAGGGGAAACAAACTTAGACAGATGCAATGAGCTCACTTACACCGCTCACCCTGAAGAACTGGTTCTTTATATAAAGAACAGATGTCGTTACGACTTAGATTATTTCAACTGCCGCTATGCAATGTGAAGAAGAGTTCACGAACGAAAAGCTCGGGTCGGTAAGAATAAACCCTCGAATGGAAAGGAGTGTTTATAAATTTGTATTTAATAATGATGTTGTGGCTAACGATAACCCCTTTGTACGTGCTTTTGAATGTATTCGTTTAAAGATAACTTACCAACCGAAAGTAAAGTGGGGAACAAAAACAGTATTGAACGATATGAAGGCCATTTACATCGAGTATAGGTATCCCTATAACTTGAGTGGTGAAATAAAAAGATTAGTTTCAAAGTTCATCCGGGCTCGAGACCCGGTGACGGCCGCCGGCGCGCGGTAAATTACCATCCTTCCACATAATTGGTTGGTAGATAAATGGGTGCCCTGGGTGACCTAGTGGTTAAGACGCTGTGTTGCTGGTGTTTCGGATTCCACGTTAAACCCAAGGTCTAAGGCGGAGTGAAAAGCTTGACCTTCGTCAGAATGAACAATTCGGGGGATGCTAATCGAAGGTTACCAATAAAGTAGAACTTTTTTAATGCATGAAGGATGGGACAAGGATAATAAGGTAGTAAGTTTTAGGAGAAGTCGCTTGGTTTTTATATGAAGTTTAACACTGAGAAATTTCAACTGTTACGGTACGGAAAAAAGTAGTAACTAAAAGTGTAAAAGAATATTAGACGCCTGGTACATACAAGCCCCGATGAGTCGGGTGTACCTGTAAGGTGGATAGTAAAAGAAGCCAACTCACTATTTCATCAAACCAACTCGAGAGGAGGCGCGATAAGCTTGACCTTCGTGAAATCATAGCACGTAATAATAATGATATGGCAATCGCTGGGTTGACTGCTCAGTAAAACAGCGCCATTTCTTGACTGGTTGTCTGATGCAAACCCTTTAAGTTGATTTCTGATAATTATCATTTTTAACAGTGATTTCAAATCAATAATGTGTGTGTGTGTGTGTGTGTGTGTGTGTGTGTGTCGTCCTCACTTTCTATTCTTGACAAAACTCTGGGTGTGTATATATACGAGTGTATATATATATTTGATTCAATTCCAATTGTTGAGTACTCCCGAATTGTGTGTGCGTGTGTGTGTGTGTGTGTTAATTTTGAAAACATTGTGCAAATGCCTGTATAATACTAATACTAATAATAAAAATAATAATAATAACAAACCTTTTATTATTATGGAAAGTACACGCAAAGAAAAATAGAATATAAAATAAATTTAATGCGAACTGAGATGACAAACAAAATTTGAAGTCAGCGGAGGCGAAAACCAGTTTTAAGACGAGATGTAGATCAGGTGAACCTTTGCGGTTAACTTTTTTGTCCCGACACTTCACCTATGTTTCGTGTGTTATACGGCTATTCTTCTGCCTTGGAATAAAAAAAAAAGTTGTTTTCAAAGAATGTATGAATTAAAATTTTTAGTATTTAAATAATTATTCAGTATGTTTGTAAGATTTTTGTTTTAAATGTACAAGTTCATTACATCATGAATAAGTATATATATATATATATATATATATATATATATATATATATATATATATAACGTTTAAAGTGTGTATTGTTATTTTTTGTGCATTTTTCTTTTATTGTTAATTAATTATACTAGCATGAAGGTACGAAATAATTTTAATTGAATAAATAAAGGAATCCTCTTCTTCATTTCGCGGACTTTTGTTTATAAAAAATATAGAAGATATATAGAAAGAATTATCAAAAGTAGATGAACACTTTCGGTTTGGCTTTAGAGTAATTTTTTTTATATATATATATATATATATATATATATATATATATATATATATATATATATATATATATATATATACTCCTCGTTCGTATTTCTTATACTATTATTATTATTTTTTTTTTATCATATATATTCCATCGTTTTTATAGAATGAACTATTGTATATTTATTTTTTATATATTTCGTGAAATTGAATCCAATAATTTGTCTAAGCAAACAGAATGATGTAATGGTGTTTTATTTAATTCGGTTTAATTGTATTTCTTTTATTATTAATATTGGGATTCGTTTAAATGATTAGTTCCCTTGCTGAACAAATTTAAGGAGAAAGTCACTCTTGCCTTTAATAAATAATTAAATAAGTGGAAACTCATCTAAATAAATTAAAATAAATGGTGGTATCTGCTAACTCTCCTTATATAAATAAAAATAATAACTGGTAACTCATCTAAATAAAAATTTAAATAAATGGGGTAATCTGGCAACTCACCCTAATAAGGTACACTGAACATAATTAAATTATATTGGAGTCTCTGGAAACTCATCTATAAATAAATAACTAAAATGGTGGTATATGGCAACTCACGACCCTCTATATAACAACTGCTGGGCCCCTGGACGCTCATTATGCGTCTGGCTGGAGCCAGGCGAACACCCGTCTCTTCTCCTTAGGTTAAGGCTTAGGTTAGATTTCCTTTTGGGAAGTGAGGACATCCCACCTTCTCCTTTCTCTCCCTCTCTTAGGTTAAGGTTACCCCTTTGGGGGGGAGGTCATCCTCCCTTCTCCCCCAAAGCTCCCTCACCCTCACCCTTTGCAGCATTGATTTGTTGCATAACCCCTTTCCCCTTCATTGCATACCCCTCCCCCTGCATTGCATAACCCCGCCCCCTTTGTTGAATAACATCTTGCAACATTCCCCTTTGCAACAATGCTCAAAATTGCAACATTGCCACATTCTTGCCCTCTCCCATTTTGTACCCTTTATTCTGTAGCTCCTTGTTAATTACCATATCTTAAACGTTGGAATTTTTCTTCGTTGAACTTCATATGGTTGTCTTCTGCCCACTGGAATAATGTTGCAATGTCATTTTGTAATCTTCCTATGTCACCTTCGTTCAATATTTCCTTGCATATCTTTGTGTCATCCGCGAAACATGATACAATACTGTCATTGATATCTGCATTAATATCTGCAATCATTATTATGAAGTGCAAGGGCGCTAGTACTGTTCCCTGTGGGACAGAGCTCTCTACTTCTGAGACTTCCGATTTGACTCCATTTACCACCACTCCTTGTGTTCTTTGCGTCAAAAAATTAAATATCCATCTTCCTAGCTTTCCAGTAATTCCTGTATTCTTAAGTTTGTGTGCTATAATTCCATGGTCACATTTATCGAAGGCTTTAGCAAATTCAGTATATATTACATCTATGTTTTGTCCTCGACACAATGCTTCCAATATTTTCTCCTGGTGGTCTAATAGCTGTGATAGGCATGACTTTCCAGCCCTGAATCCATGTTGATTTGGGTTGTATAAGTTTTGCCTCTAATTATACGTTCAAAGCACTTATAAGGTGGGAAGTGAGAGCTACCGGCTGATAACACTACACAACACAATTTCTGTCCTTTGCACAAATTCTACTGATTTTTATGTATTTTGATGCGCTGATTACGAATATTTATTATTTTTTCTCTAACACCCACCAGTTTTTCCAGAAAACTACGTTAATGTTTCACAAAAATTATCAAAATTATATCAAACGCCTGCTCAGCAAAGGAACGGCCCTACGGCTATTGATCATTATTGTGACACGTGTTGCTCACTGATTGGTTATTCGAAATGTTGTGTTGTTCTGTGATTGGTCTAAAGGTGGTCAGGTGATTTCACAGTGGCTGCCAAGTGGAAAATTATTTTCTTTCATTGTTTCAGCTGCTCTGTTGATGTTTGGTGTTAAGGTACTTTCTGCTGGATCTACTGTGTTTATTAACTTCTTTTGTCGAAAACATTCATTGCTTTCGCGTTTTAACTTCAATAATGTTTATAAAATGTGTAAACAGTGCCGATTTATTTTGTTATGTGTGTGGCGAACTAACATTGAAATCCCCAAAACAAACATTTACCCGTCTGGTTAAAAAGGCATATGAATTATATTTTGGATGCAAAGTGAGTGATCAGGACAGAAGCTGGGCTTCCCACATGTATTGCAATTCGTGTGCAAGGAGCTTAAGAGCGTGGTTACAAGGTTCACGTCCATCAATGTCGTTTGCTGTCCCTATGGTCTGGAGAGAGCCAAAAGATCATGTTAGTGACTGCTACTTTCATTTAACAAATATACGAGGTTTCTCTTCGAAATCCAAACATGCAATACCATACCCAAACCTGCCATCAGCTATTCGATCAGTTCCTCACGATGAAACCCTGCCAGTTCCTAAGCCACCAAAAGATTGGACTTTGGACGAGGAATATTGCCACTCCGAAATTTAAATTGAACCACAAGCAGCCAATGAGCTTGCAGATCCAGAATTTCTACCATCCACATCATCGTCACCTCACCTTATTACTCAGGCAGAACTAAATGATCTCGTGAGGAGATTTGAATCTTTCGAAAAATCAGGCTGAACTTCTAAGATCTAGGCTGCAAGGGTGGAATCTTTTAGAAAAGGACACCAACATTACTTAATGTAGAAAGCGTCAGAATAATTTCATTATTTTTTTTTCTATAAGTGATGGTATTGTGTTTTGTAATGATGTAGACAATTTAATGGAGTCTTTGGGGCATCAACACAAGCCGGAGGAATGGCGTCTCTTCATTGAGTCCTCCAAATTAAGTTTGAAGGCAGTGCTTCTACACAACGGAAATACTTATCCTTCTGTTCCAATTGCACATGCGGTCCACATAAAAGAAACATATGAGAATATGTGTATTTTACTTAGATCCCTTAAATATAATAAATATAAGTGGAATATTTGCGGTGATTTAAAAGTCATAGGCCTTCTCCTTGGAATGCAGCAAGGGTACACAAAATATTGCTGCTGTTTATGCGAGTGGAACAGTCGCGCTAGAGACCGCCATTTTGTCTGTAAAGATTGGCCTGCCAGGATGAGTTTTGTTCCAGGACAGACAAATATTTCCAATGAGACTTTAGTAGATCCAAAAAAAAGTGTTATTGCCACCACCTCACATCAAACTGGGCTTGATGAAAAAAATTTTGAAAGCTATGGACAAGAACAGGTAGGCGTTTATTTATTTGAGGAATATATTTCCAAGGTTAAGCGAAGCTAAAACCAGAGAAGGAATTTTTTTGTTGGCCCACAAATAAGGAAAGTTATGAAGGATACCAATTTTTACAGCAAATTAAATGAGGTAGAAAAAACAGCATGGGTGGCCTTCAAATCGGCTTCTTCAAACTTCCTTGGTGAAGTCAAGTCTGACGATTATGTTACTGTGGTGAATGAGATGTTAAGGTGCTATAAATCTATGGGTTGTAATATGTCCTTGAAGGTGCATTTCCTTGACTCTCATTTAGTTTTCTTTCCAACCAATTTGGGCGCCGATAGCGACAAGCACGACGAAAGATTCCATCAGGAGATAGTCATTATGGAAAAGCGATTCCAGGGAAGGTGGAATTCCAGTATGTTGGCTGAATATTGCTGGTTTATCATTAGGGAAACTCTCGAGAGCAATAGCGGACTGGCCATCTGGAACACCGGGAGAATTCCCGGTGGGCCGGTCGATCTGTGGGCCAGTGAGGGTAACACAAAAAAATATAAACAAAAAAAAAAAAGTAAGTGATCTCTCATCTCCCTATTCCTCCGTCTGCGCAGCCGCCGCAGCTCATTCCCCCATTGATGTAAACAAATAATAAGTCAGCAAAAAGAATGATCCGAATGTATTTATAAGTGTTATATTCCTGCGTAATACTAGGATAATTTTGACCTGCATCTAGGATAATTTTTTTCTAGACCTGGCAACCCTATGGACAGTGGACTGGTGGTGTTGCTCGGTCTGCTATGCCTAGATGTTAATTCAGATATTGCTGTTGACAAGCTATGTTTATCAACTAATGTAAAAAAAATACAATCAATACTGTTATAAACATAATTCGGGACATTATCCAAGATCGACACAACCCAGGACATAACCTCTCGTGATCAGTGTGCAGTCATTATCATATATGTCACAAATATCATACATGAGAGACTCGTTGCGGTTGTGAACTGTGAGGCCGCATCCACTGGAGAGTACTTGGTTCAGTTGCTGACGGAAGTTATTCAGAAACTCAAACTGGACATCAGCAAATGTATCGGCAATGCTACAGATGGAGCCTCGAACATGCAGGGCCAGTACAAAGGTTTCTCTGCCCTACTCTCCTCACACTCTCCCAACCAAATACACGTATGGTGTTATGCACACGTTCTGAACTTAGTGTTGGCTGACACATCAGGAGTGGTTATAGCAAATGCCTCACTGTTCTCTTTACTGAATAACATCGCCGTGTTCATCCGAGAGTCCTACCAGAGAATGAATGTATGGGAAAGGGAGAGCCACAACACTCGCTACCAACGCCTCTCTCCAGTCGGAGAAACCCGCTGGTGGGCAAAGGATGCTGTGCTGAAGAAGGTCTTTGGATTCTTTGGTAACCCAGACAATGCTCTGTACACTGAGGTATTGCTTACACTAGCTGTAATACAAGGCCAAACAAATATCAAGACCACCGTACGTGTCAAGGCAAGAGCATTCATTGAAGCACTGCTCAAATACGAGACCATACTGACCGCTCAAATATTTCTTCGCATATTTGAGCACACGGTTCCGCTCTCCAAATACTTGCAGACGAGTGGCATGGACATTATCTTTGCCCACAGAATGGTTGTTGGAATACAAGATAATCTCAAAGGGATGGCAAGAGATTTCGACGCCATCAAGCAAGCTGCAGATACATTTGTTCAGTGGGCGAATGACAAACTGCAGGAGCAGGAAGAGGAGACAGGGCTGGAAGTGGAGGCCACCCTGCCACAGAAAAGGCCAAGAAAAAAGAAAATCATGCCTGGTGAGACGGCTCATGATGAGACGTTGACAGATGCAGAGAGGGCCTACAAATTTGAAGTCCACAATCAAATAATGGACACAGTCACTGAGAGCGTCCATCGCCGTTTCCTCACCCATGGCACTCTTTATGCTGACTTAGCCCTTCTGGACCCCAGAACCTTCCGACATGTACTGGCCGATGCCAGTGGTTTACCCCAGTCAGCCCTTTAAGAGCTCAGCAAATGCTTGCTGAAGTTTGACAGCAGGGCAACAGTTGAGAACTTGCAATGTGAGCTGAAGAGTCTGGCTGCACAGTGGGAGAGGCTGAAAACATTAGCACTGGAGGAATACACCATCAGAATAGTCACTGAGACACCTGAGGACGGACCTGAGGCTGATGGAAAGGAAGATGAAGTGGAGATGAGGAATAAAAGGTGTTCCTCTTGTAAAAACTGTGCAGTATGTTGTTACCAGATAATCCGAAGGTACAACTTGTTGACAGATGCTTACCACGTCATAGGCCTTGAGTACAAGTTCCTGCTCACCCTGTCACTTACCCAGGTGGCCTGTGAGAGAAACTTCTCAACCCTGAAGTACATCAAAAGTCGACTCAGGAGCACTCTCTCCCAGGAGCACCTAGAGGCGTTTATGCTGATGGCAATTGAAAAGGACATCTTAATGGCCCTGGGTACAGATGTGATGATAGACAGAGTTGCAGAGAGGAGTGAGATGCTGAGAAAACTGCTGACACATTAGAGTAATACATATTTTTCTATTTGGTAGATAGGCTTTTTTGCTTTCCATGTAATTAATGACATAGTGTATGACTATGTCAATTTGTGGCGTCGGTATTTTCTGTTTTACTGTGGTGTCTATAATAGCGGCTCTACTATATTAACAGTGTGTGTGTCATTGGGTGGCGGTATTTTCACTATTTTGTGACCCTAAGGGTGGTGGTGGTGGTGGTGGTGGTGGGGGGGGGGGAGGGCGCACGCGCGCGTATTGTGTGGGCCGGTCTGGGTGAAAGTCCAGGGCCACTTTTGAGTTCCAGTCCGTCCCTGCTCGAGAGTATGTGCAAACGAAAAACATCAGCAAAAAGATTTTAATTGGTGTTCTGATCTTGTAATAATTATGTTGAGGTATTCAACATATTCTAATATGTATGTAAGACTTTTATTACACGTCCCTTCAAAACAAAACGGTGGGTGACATAAGTATTCTGACATCAGATTTGAACTCAGCGCATCCAAATTTATAAAAAACACTTCGTTTCGTTTAAAGGACAAAAAAAGTTTGTAATTTTGTCGTGCAGCGTATAATTCTTGGGCATTCCTCTGTTACCACCTTTGAATAAGGGGGCAATGTTCGTGTTCTTTAATGGAAGTGGAATTTGTCCTGTGTCGAGTGCCAGTGCCAGTGCCGGTGACACTTGTCAATTTCGTGCTCCTTCTTCCTATCAAAATTAACAGTGTTTAAAGTCAGTGAACTATTGTGTTACTTCTCCACTAAAATTTGTGAATGTGCCAAGATTACGCAGTTACAATCTCATCAGATAAACTTCAATACTTAATTAATAATATTACATAAAACATAAAAAATGAAAGGTGAAGTAATCGAGGAAGTACAAGAATTTAAGTATTTGGGTCAAACTATTACCAGCTCCTTGAGTGATGACTCGGATATAAGAAAACAATCTCGAAACCTTTGTGCTAAAGCGAATATGACTATAAGGAACTTTCGGTTCTGTACAACAGGTCTTTTAGACTCTTACATAAATTACCCCCGAGATGCTCAGCTTCGCAAATGCTTCGTACCCGCAATGTCCTGAGCTTCCTCAAGGTAACAAGACGTGTTCATTACAGTCTGATGCAAAGAATTAACAAATCAACCAACCCGATTATCCAAGCTATACATGAGTCTTGCCGTTTATCCTCTAAGCTACGGAATTCTTGGTACGAAAACGTCTGTCTGTAGCTCCACTTAACTCCGACATTACTGTATTATTTCTATTCAACTGTATATATTTCTTTTCTTAGTATGTGAACTGTCATTGTATTAATACTATTTGTCATATGGACTATAGTCTGCCAATAAACCTTTTCACTTTCATTTTCATTTCCATATCTTCAAAATTTTCTAGCGACATCCGGCACTTCCTTTATAGTCCTACAAGGTAGCAAGCAGTGACCTTGAAGTAACTGGTATACAAACGACCGAACGAGCGAGCCCTTTAAACTTACGAACGAACGAACGAACGAGTGAATTTTAACTCCATAAATTGCTCACGATGGGTTCCAAAGGTCAGGTAAACGCCCTGAAATCTGAACTGAAGGACCTAGCAAATAAGTATAATTCCCTCTTTGACTTAGTACACGAAAGTAATAGTGTAATCAAAGACCTTGAGGCAGTAATAAAAGTTGTGCAACATAACAACGAATTGTTAAAGAGGGACAATGCAAAACTGAAATATAGAAATATAGAGCTCGAAAAGAGCATTCAGTATGCACACGATAAGATAAAGGATCTTAACTCTAGTCTAAGCTCGCTTACTAAAAATAATCGTAGTATGGAGATGATTAAAAACCGAGCACGATTCAATTAGGAATAAATTAAACAGCTTAGACGATAATTAAGGTGCCAATAACTTAATCCTAATGGGGGTATCTGAAATGAATAGAGAAACGAACGGTGAAACGAAGAAAAAGGTGGAGGACATAATAAAAGATAGACTGACTTTGGGGAATATTAAGATCAAAAGTGTTTTTAGTTAAAAAAAAAAAAATTCCACCACAAAAGGCAAATTCTAGAGTTAAAGACACGATTGAATCTAAGACGCCCACTTCAGCTATAAAAGTAATATGTGAAGATGAAACTCACAGAGATTTAATACTAAATAAAAAACAGAAGAAAGCTGAAAGGATCAAAAAATCTTCGTCAATGATGACGTATGTGAGGAAACACGTAAAATTCATAAAGAAAAGCTCCCTAAACTCATAGAAGCGAGGAAACTTGGGAAAGTTGCCTACTTCCTTGGAGCGAAGTTAATTATTAAAGAAAGAGAGACTCCTCCAACGTGGCATACTTCGGTCAAAAGAGTTCACCTTGTTGTGAAAAAGCATTCGAAGCTTTGAGAACTACGAAAGAGCCAGCCGACAGTCGGCACAGAGGAAGCCTGCGAATAACTCCGCATACAATCTCCTCAGTCGACTTTCCCATTCTCGGCTCAACGGGCGGTAACTCCTTATTTTCGTATTATGTATTTAGTGAAATTGTTTGAGATCTACTGTTAAAATGGCTTTCATTGGTAAAGACTTTAATAATATATGTGCCGATATTACTCATTTCAATTCATTAACAAAAAATTCTATATCCAGCTTAGAGAATCTAGAACAGGAATCTGATGTAGACAATTACATGGTCTCATCGATGGATGAGTTTAATGCCTTTGTATTGCAAAAAAATATTTATAAAAATCTTTCAGTGCTAAATCTAAACATTTGAAGCTTACCTAGGAACTATAACTACTTATCGGCCCTTCTAAAAACTTCTACGGTCAAATTTAGTGTTATAATTCTCACGGAAACCTGGTTAAATAGTAGTATTGAAAACGTGTATAATATAGATAATTACATTGCTTATCATACTGTAAGAGGCAGGGTTGGCACTAGTGGGCCCAGCCCGAAAAAAAACCCACCCGGGCTTTTTTTTTAAAAAAAAACACTTGAAAAAACCCAATATTTTACCCACTTGTGGGTTTTTTCATGAAACTTAAGAAGTGCATATGCAATTATTTTTAAAAATTGTCATATAGGCGCCTATAATGATTTTACATGCAAAGCAAGCAAACATGAGTCAACAAATAGACCTCTTTGGTGAGGTAGCAGGTTATAGAGTGTAGACATCAGCCAATCAGGGTGTTATACATCCTAATTCTTCAGTCAACTGCATCTTCAAGGAATTTTCTACTTCTTCATGGATTGTATTTAAAAGTGGACCAGACAAATTTCGACGGGAAGGTGGAGTGTAGCCTGGTCTTAGAGTCTCTATCATTTCAATAAAATACTTAGACTCTGCACATAGAAATGGAATATTATTTGCATAAAAGAATTTGGCTATTTTGTTATCAATGACATTTTTCTGCAAAGTTGTTGTTGTCATGCCAAAATCGCTTACTTTCTTTAGAATTTTTCTTTTTTTCATCTGTAATTGTGTCAGTGGTGGTGAGGATGAGTCTGGATCATCTGAGAGGTCTATGTCATGGCAGTATGAAGATGATGTACTGGCAGTATTGTCAGTCTTGTTTCTTGATTCCATGTGTTTCAAACATTTCATTAAATGCATTTTTATTCGCTCTATTTTATTACTTATTTCATTATTGCAATGTTTGCATCTAACTTTACTAGTCCCATCAATAATATTGACTTCACTCCATTCATGCCCTGATTTTCTTCCTGATCCAAAGGTCTTTGGCATTATTTAATGCAGTTATAACTTCAAACAGACTAATTCTGTAGGCTAGCAGTAAAGATAAATATGCTGTTGCCAGTTTGTTTTATTTAACTGTGAAATAAAAGAAAAAATATTCAGTAATATGAATTAAATAGATATAACTAGCTGAATTAAGTTCCCTTTGGGAGCTGTAATTCATCTACTTCCAGCAGAAGACACAGGGGCCTGTCTTCCATAGGAAGTATAGCCTAACAAATAGGATAATTTACCACACTAAATTTAGTTCAAATTGGTCCATGTTTTCCAAATTTTGTTGTGAAGCTCAATCTGAGAAAATAATAACTTTTTATGCTTAATTGCCTGGAAGGCAACCTTTTTGCTAAAAACAAGACAAATGTTATATTAATAGTGTACGGTACAGTACAATATTATTATAAAAATAAGAATAGGTAGGTCTAATATGAACTACCATATGGACATATGAAAAAACCAATTTTACTCGTTTTTTTCGGGTTTTAGGTGAAAAAAAACGAAAAAACCCATCTGGGGTGGGCTTTTTCCAAAAAAGTGGGGTTTTTGCCAACCCTGGTAAGAGGTGGTCAGATTGGTTGGGGTATCTCTGTGTATGTGCATAAAACTTACGACTCTAACGAAGTATTTTCTGTGTGTAATAGTGATAATGAAAACCTGATTGTTAATATAAAAGACAAAAGTAATGTATATTCTGTCCATGCAATATATAGACCACCTAATACTAATATCAATAGCTTTTTAATTCACTTAGATAACATGTTATGCAACTTCCATAAATCGAATGCCATAGTTGCAGATGACTTCAACATCAATTTGCAATCTGAAGCAATCTCATAAATTTTTAAACTTAATGAATTCTTTCTATCTTAGTCATACTATTACCAAACCCATTCGAGTCTGCAACTATGGTAATCGAATAACAGAATCTACGATTGATAATATATTTGTAAATAGCAATGCCCTCGTAAATTCTGGAATTATAACCACACACATCAGTGATTATTTTCCTACTTACGCTATATTCAATAACATTGTTCAGGTTGCGGACAAAACAACTATTGATTACAGAATATTCTCAGAGGTTAACAAAAGAAAATTTATTGGGGCTGTAGAAAATACTCGATTTGACTGTGACGAACCTATAAATGACCCAGATCATATGTTTCAGTTCTTCTATGATACCTTATTCCATATTTTTAATATTTGCTTCCCTTTAAGGAAAAAAACAGTTTCGCCCAAAAGTGTCGCAAATCCATGGATCACTCCAGGAATTATCACTTCAATAAAGAACAGAGATAAATTATTCAAATTGCAATTACAAAGAAAAATTCCTAAAGTACAATATACTCAATACAGAAACAAATTAACTAAAATAATCAAAGTTGCAAAATATAACTATTATAACAATCAATTTTCCAAACATAAAGGAGACATGAAAAACACTTGGACAACCATAAACAATCTTCTCGGAAAACAAATTAAGAAAAATTCAATAGAGAAATTAAATGTTGCGAATAAAAAAATTACTGATGATACTGCTATTGCAGACTCTTTAAATATACATTTTACTTCAATAGCGGATAAGCTTCGCTCACAATTACTAAATAATGATCACTCACATCTAGAATATATGCCACCCAGCCCACTAAATTAATTTTATTTTGTTCCTGCTACCTCTACTGAGGTCCGGAATATTATTGGTAAATTAAAAAATAAAAAAAATAACATTCGTAACATTCCTGTACCTATATTGAAACTTGTTAAAGATAAGATATCTGTAACTTTGGCTAAAATTATTATCAATCAAAGTATTTCCAAAGGAATATTCCTATCAATGCTAAAAACTGGTTGTATAACACTTCTTTTTAAAGCGGGTGATCCTATATTAGCAAATTACAGGCCGGTGTGTTCATTATCTGTGTTCAGCAAAGTTTTTGAAAAAATTGTAAAAAGTAGAATGCAGCGACATTTAGAATCCTACAATTTATTATCTCCAAATCAATATGGATTCCTTAATAATAAAACAACGGAAATGGCTATTTTAAATTTTATGGAAAATGCAAATATAGCTAAAGAGAACAAAGAAATAATAATATCAATATTTATGGATTTGAGTAAGGCGTTTGATGTAATAAACCATAATATTCCACTTAATAAATTATATTGTTACGGCTTTACAGGAGCAATCAGTGATTGGTTTAAAAGTTATTTGTCCGATAGATATAATTTTGTATCAGTAAATAAGGTTTGCTCATCTAAAGCGCTTGTCAAACATTGTGTGCCACAGGGCTCATTTCTGGGTCCGCTGTTATTTTTATTATATATAAATGACCTTCCACGTTCATCTGATATACTGAACTTCATAATGTTTGCGGATGATACAACTGTGTTTTTTTCTTGCAAAGATGTTAATTCAGCTAAGAATATATTTAATTCAGAATTCATCAGTGTAATGAAATGGTTGACCACCAATAAACTCTTCCTAAATACCAGTAAAACACATTTCATGATTTTTACTAATAAAAGAACTTTATTTTGATGAACTTAATGTTGCTGAAATCGCTGTAAAGGAGTGTACTGTAACGAAATTTCATGGTGTAATGCTAGATAAGAATTTGCAATGGAGTGATGATGTAAATTATATCGCGAAAAAGATTTCAAAGAGCGTTGCTTTAATGTTTAAACCTAGAAGTGTAGTCACTAAATATGTTTTATTAACTCTTTATCATACTCTTGTTCTTTTTATAACGTACTGCACCCTTGTTTGGGGAAACTCCGCTAACAACGCTTTAAACGGTATCTTTGTCATCCAAAAAAAAAGAGCAAAAACAAAGTGTAAGAACAAAATCATTAACTTACAATGGGTAAATTGATATTTTGTAACTCATCAAGAAATCCACTCATATCAGACCAGAAATAGATCAAAGCATGTTATACGTCAATTTAGATTGTCTTCATTTCAAAAACTACCCATTTTCATTGGATTGAAACTATGGAATGATTTATATGCTGATATTAAAAATATTGTGAATGTAAATTCGTTTAAAACCAAGTTGAAATCCCGATTAATAATGACATGCTAATAAAAAAATAAAAATAAAAAAATTAAATTAGTTTAAAAATAAACGTGTTTATTCATTTCTCGTGTGTAATCTAGGATTAAAGACATTTCTTTTGATTGTTCAGTTCTTACCTCTCATGTATAATAATGATTTCTTTGTATGGTAATGGTATAATTCCTTCAATAATGACCTTGCATTTGTCATACCGATAATGATAATTTAAGGTCAATACATACTTTAACTGTTAATAATTCTTATTTATTTATTTATTTACTTATTTATTTATTATTAATTAATAATAACTATCTGTTTATTTTTAATAAGAACCCAGTAAAGCCTAAAGCTTAAGGGCCAAATTAAATAAAATAAATAGTCGAGCTTCACAATTATTCATGTCATTGTAAGTTTGGCAATACTCTCTTTACATTTCTTCAGAAACGTGGCAATCCATGTGTCTGGTCCTGGTGTGAATTGTCTCGTATCTGTGATAGAGCCTTAATTACATCTCCCTCCGAGAAATCTAAGTCCATTAATTGGTTTGTGCCAGAATTTGTCCTTGGCTGATTCGTCTCGGTTTTCTACTTTCATCTCGGACTTAGAGGTGCTAAACACAGAGTTAAATCGTTCCTTAAGCAGTTCGCTCATTTTTTGGGGGTCATTTGTGTGTTTAGCCTCCCTGTCTGTCAACGGACCAATACTCTCTTTACACTGCATTTTCCTTTTCGCAAACGTGTAGAAGTATTTTGGGTTATTTTTTATGTTTTCTGCTACCTTGTTTTCCTCCTCGTTTGTCTTATGTATGAATGTTTGCTTTAGGTCCATTTCTATTTCGCCTAGTTTCCTCTCTAGTTTGAGTCTCCTTGCATTAGTTCTGCATCTATGGAGATGTTTTAAGGTTTGCTTCCGTTGTCTAAATAGTGTCCTGATTTTTCTCTCGAGCTTGCTACGTTTTCTTTTTTGTCTCTCTGGAACATGCTTCAGTAATATAGGTTTGGTTTCAGTCTCCATTATACCTAGTATGTGTTCTGGAGTCGTCTCGTGAAGTAGCAATTCCCAATTTACTTCCTTTAACTCTTTATTTACACTTTCCCAATCTACTTTCTTTGAATTTATGTTTAAGCCTTCAAATATTCCTTCTGCCTCTCTGGGATGCATTTTCGGACCTCTAGGTGCTAACTTCAATTGTATATCGATGAGGTTATGGTCGGAGAAATTTGTGTGCGTTACCTTTTTATTTATTATTATCTCATTGTTATCTGTCAAAATTAGATACAAAACGTTCTCTTTTCTAGTGGCTTCACAGATTTCCTGAGTAAGGGCATAATGTTCCATTATTGCTTGGTTTTCTATCATCTTTTGTAATGTTGCCATGAAACTTCTCAACATATATGACTTCGTCATTTTTCTTCCATGTTATGAATGGGAAATAAAAATCTCCGCAAATAAGAATACTTGTTGCTGAAGTTTCAAGTAATTGTAACATGTTTTGTATTTCATTAGTGGCAAAGTGGAATTCACTTTTTATGGTGTTTGGTGGTCTGTAGACGTCCATAATGGTTAGGTTCAGTTCTTATACTTCTAAAATAATAATTTCGACTGTGTTGTTTGATTTGCTTGCCTTCACCTCACATGAGTATGTGTTTTTCACATAGATACAACACCCTCCCCCTCGTCTGGCCACTCTATCTGCTCTGTATATGTTGTAGTCCAGCAATGCTATTTCAGTATTCTCGATGCAGTTTTCACAGCCTTTTTCGCATTTATTCAAGTGTGTTTCCGTTAGGCATATGATATCTATGTTAGCTTGCGTAGCTAAATTTTGCAAGTATTGTAATTTGCAGTCTGCATGGTCAGTATAGAGGCCTTATATATTTATGTATAATACATTTACTGGGTTTCTAATCTTGGTGTTCGATTTTCTTAAATAATGGTAATTTCCTGGTCGATGTCGGTTCCTTTTTGGTGTTATTGGTTGGGCCGATGCATTTGGGAGTATTGGGGTTGCGGCCCTTGATACCACTGTGGTTGTCGTATTATTGGTGGGTGTTGTTGTTGTTGTTGTTGTTGGTTAGCCTGGTTAGCCAATCTGCCCACCCTGATCGAGCAAGCCGGCAGCACGCAGGTAACCGATCGCCCTCTCCAGAGTGGACCAGAGGTTCAGCGCACTAGTGATGTTGTATTGTGTTCGTTGTTGTGCTAGAGCGGTACAGTCTGTCATAATGCATTCAATTGTTTGTGGTGTGTCCTGGCACAGGTGGCAGGTGTCGTCTGTGGAGTTGTCTAGTCTGTGTTTATATGTCTGTAAGTTGGGGTGATGTCCACATCGGAATCGTGCTAAGTTAACTCGATCCAATCTGCTCAGGCTAGTCTCTGACCTGTCAATGGGTGGCGGTTTCGCACCTACGACCGCATTCGGACCGAGTCGTGTCAGTGCTTTCTGTACTGTGTGATGTCTGTGGGGCGTAGTATGGAATGGAGTATTTGGTTATAATATCTCTCTGGTGTTACCTTAATGGTGCGAGGTGTCGGTGCATGATTATACATGCAGTGGCAAGGATGTTGTGGGTTAGTTGTCGCTGCTGCCATGAATTGTGTTCCCCTCATGTCTAAATGTTCCCCAACTTTCAGTATTTTTCTTTCTGTGCAGGTGTTCTATTGGTGTTGTTTGAGTGCATCCTGTAATGATACAAAGTGCGTTGTTTTGTATTGACTGTAAGGTGTTTATGTGTGTGTTTGAGATAATGGGTGCCCAGCATGGGCTAGCATAGTTCATAACTGAGCGAATATATTGTCTGTATATGAGTGATGTTGTTTCCTACTGGTGTCCAAAGTTTGTGCCTGTTAGTACCCTAAGTGTGTTAAGTCTTGACGTACATTTGTTTTTAATGACCTGAATGTGGTTTGCAAAAGATAATGATGTGTTGTATGTGACCCCAAGTATTTTGGTCCTGTGAGTGTGTGGAATGTTGGTGTTGTTTAGTGTAAGCTGTGGAATTATCTGGTGTTCTTTTGTGTTGCTTGTAACTTGTAAGCAAGGTGACGCGATGGTTGATTTTGTGGGCGCTACTTTGAGTCTATTGTATGTGAGCCAGTCTTCTATACTGTTTATGTATGTTTGTAGGTTATTTGTAGCGGTGTCGATGTTGTTGTTGTGGGTGGATGTTAGAGTGATGTCATCTGCATATGATGATAAGGTAAGCTTGTTATCTATGGGTGTTGGAATGTCATGCATGTATAAGTTGAACATGTTGGTGAGAGAACAGAGCCTTGAGGGACCCCGTTCGGAAAAAGCTTGTTTTCGGATGACTTGCCATTAAATGTGACATGTGAGTATCTTCCTGAAAGATAGTTGCTCAGCCATCTTTTAGTGTTATTGTGCATGTTTGTGTTGAGTATTTTGTTTATGAGAGGGAAGCGTTTTCGGTTGTGTCGGCGTTTTCTGTTGTTTCCTGGTTTTTCTCGGTAAAAATGCTGTACTTGTTTCTTCTATTTCAACATTTTGTATTCCCCTTTGTACTTATTTCCTACTGTTTTCCATGCACATGACGCACAGGAAACCATAAAGGCCTATGATTTTGTTATTTATTCTATTTATCATTTTCCTGTCTTTTCTATCTAAGTTCGTGCATTCGTAGTGTTTAAAGGTATTGCACAGAATGCATTTTAAGCCAGTGGTCTGGTCTACTTCATTTCTGCAATCGCAGAACTGGTGCACAGCGCATTCCATTAAACATAAAACAGCTCTATTCAGCTTCCTGAATTTTTCGTAGTTTACACACTTCTTCATATATTTTGCCATTCTTTCCTTTATTTTGCCTCTTTTCTTCTCACTTCTCAAATTTCGTCTCGAAAACTCGACCGTCCCGTTTTATAGCTCTTTCGAATTTTATATGACCTGCTTCCCTTCTATAGGCCTAATGTACAAATCTTAGGAGCTGTTTTTTCGTTCGAATTGATTTCAATTCATGTTTCAATTGATGCTTTTTTCTTTGTGCAAGTTATATGCCACCGGTTTTCACTTAATAAGTTATTATCGCGAATTCACTGATATTTATTACACACACTGGTATAAGATAGAATTTACCGCTGAACTTATAAACACTAGTTATTTCGATATTACACAGAGCGGAAACAAAACGTCCGTACACCACGAGGTAGAAACACTCTCTCTCTCTTCTCTCTCTCTCTATATATATATATATATATATATATATATATATATATATATATGTGAGCGGTTTGAGGGTGGTAGAAGAAGACACAGATAAGAGATGGAGTTATATTCCGTTACGTTTCGGCACAAAGCCTTGCACCTCATAAATGCTCTATGTGACTTTCCCTAGTTACGCGAGCAACGTCGACACGCTAGTCGAATTCCTCCCATACTCGCTCCAGCATGTCCGTTGTCACTGACTCTACGGCAGTAACAATGCGAGTTCGGAGCTCATCCAAAGATGTGGGCAACGGTGGCACGTACACAGTATCCTTAACGTACCCCCAAAGGAAGAAGTCGCACGGTGTAAGATCCGGCGACCTAGGGGGCCAGCTGTGGAGCACCAAGTCATGGGGCCCACTGCGACCAATCCAACGGCGAGTGAGCACTTCGTTGAGAAAACGGCGAACATCCAAATGCCAATGAGGCGGCGCCCCATCTTGCTGGAAAATGTAGTCGCCGGAATCTTCGTTCAATTGGGGAAATAACCAGTTCTGCAGCATATCCAGATAGGAGTGACCAGTCACTGTGTTTTCCATGAAAAAGAAGGGGCCGTAAACCTTTGCCCGGGAAATGGCACAGAAGGTGTTAACTTTAGGTGAGTCGCGCTCGTGCTCGATTGTTGCATGTGGTTGTTGCGTGCCCCATATGCGAAGGTTGTGACGGTTCACCTTGCCACTTAAATGAAAAGTTGCTTCGTCACTGAACACCAGTCGGGGAGCAAATTCGTCATCCTCCATAGCCTCCTGCATAAGATCGCAAAAGTTCTGTCGTTTTAACTTGTCCCCCGGCCGTAGAGCCTGCAACAGTTGCAACCTGTATGGCTTCATATGCAAGCGCCGTCTCAAAACACGCCAAACAGTCGTCTGAGGAAGTCCCAATTCTCGACTGGCGCGGTTTGTTGATTTCCTCGTGCTACGTTGGAAACTCTCTCTGATTCTTTGCACATTATCCTCAGACACGCGCGGTCGTCCTGTGGACTTGCCTTTACACAAACATCCTGTTTCCTCGAACTGCCGTTACCACCGACGGATGCTCTGAGCACCCGGTGGATCTGTTCTGTAACGTCGACGAAACTCACGCTGCACTGTGACTACCGATTTACAGCTCGAAAACTGCAACACACAAAACGCCTTCTGCTGTGCGGACGCCATTTTCACACTGACTGTTTGTTGCTAGGCTAGGCCACGGCGTGACTTTGGAGCCCTCTCGCGGTGATCTTGTAAAACTCGGAGATTTCCTCTTTCATGTGGTGTATGCCCAGTTGATGCAAGGTTGATAGGTACGGAAGTATTCTCAGTTGAAATCGGATGAATCACTATGAATAGCCCTGTACTTAAATGCAGACAATCTTTCCAAACCTACTGGACAAACATTCATGGCTTCACCTGATTGGCTGGTTACTGTTGATGCTCCTTGGTCCTGCCCCTTTCTGCTAACTTCCACCATAATTTTTCGATTAATTTGGCTAAACACATTTTTGTTTTCAGATTTTGAACAAATTTAGTTTCCTCAGAAATTTTAAGAGGTTATTCCTGACTTTATATACTCTCACTAAATCACTAAATGGTCTGTCTTTACTTCGTAGATGCTTTGGAGCAGATAGTGATAGTATATAAGGTCAGGACTAACCTCTTAAAATTTCTGAAGAAACTAAAAAGGCAATAATACTGTACGTTATACGTAAGAAATAGTGTTGAAATTTGAAAGGATAATCAAGGAAAATAAAAAAAAAAAAACATGGAGGAAATCAGTGTAAAGTGTAAAACCAGCAATTTATCAGCAGGATCAGCTATTACTTATATGTAAAAATAAAAGTACAATAATAATGTTATTTCCCAACCATTTTCAGTTTTTTCTTGATGTGTTTCCACTTTCCAAAAACCTATATCTAATGACACAAATCTAATCTAATTTTATATCATAAATAGACTTTTTTCTAGAGTGCGGGGCCCTTAACATGCCCTTAACATGCCTCACCCAGGGAGTACAGATTTAGTTTACGTAGTCTTTCCCAGTAGTTGAGTTCTTTGCCATCAATCTTAGCTGTGAAATGTCTCTGAGTTTCTTCTAGTTTATTAGTTTCTTCCTTTTTATATGGGAACGTCAAGACTGAGCAGTATTCGAGTTTTGGTATGATCAGTGTTTGCAGCAGGAGAATCATTACTGTCTTGTCCCGTGACTCTTTTTGCTTTATTTATCGCTATCTGATTTTGTGTCTCGAATTTGGCATCATCGGTCATTATAACCCCCAAATCGATCGCTTTCGTGCTTCTCTGAATTTCCTGTCTATCTGAAGCATAATATGCTGTCTGTTTAAGTTCCTCATTTCTACCATATCTCAAGAGCTGAAATTTCTCGGTGTTAAATGTCATGTTCTTGTCCTCTGACCACTTGTATATTTTGTTCGTGTCCTTCTGCAATGCCTCCACCTCTATTGCATCGCTAATTTTTCTGCTGATCTTTGTATCGTCTGCAAAGGATGTTACAATACTGTTGCTCTGTACTTCACTGTCTATGTCTGTTAGCATGATAATGAATAAGAGTGTGGTCAATACTGCTCCTTGTGGTACTGAGTTGCATACTTCCGATTCTGATGATGATATACTTGAATTTTGACGACCTGTAGACGTTCTCCGAGGAAGTTGTAGATCCATTTTCCCAATTTGCCTGTTATTCCCATACGTTTCATTTTATGTGCTATTATACCAGGATCACATTTGTCGAAAGCTTTAGCAAAATCCGTGTAGTTTTCATTGACTTCCAGTGCATCTAGGATATTGTTATAGTGCTCTATAAGTTGTGATAGGTGTGTGTGTGTGTATGTATATATATATATACGTATATATATATATATATATATATATATATATATATATATACACCTCGGTTAACCTCGGTTCTGCTTTTGAATTGTTCATTCTGACGAAGGTCAAGCTTATTGCTCCACCTTAGACCTACAGCTTAACGTGGAATCCGAACCACGACCACGGGTGGTTACAAAGTCCTCGCCCGGACTCTGTTTCACCACCTCCCGATCAGCAGCCCAGCGTCATAACTACTAGGCTACCCAGGGTACCCATTTAACTGCCAACCAATATTTATTATATGTAAGGATGGACAGCTGATTTTGCTGCGCGCCGACTGCCGTCACCAGAAATCAAACAAGGGGCCGGTGGATACGTAGTCAGCGATGCTAATCACTACACCACCGAGGCGTATTCACTACACCACCAAGACGCATCCACTACACCACCAAGGTGCGTATATATATATATATATATATATATATATATATACCGGGTATGGCAAAAAAAACTAGGCCACTATTTTAAATGTATATTTTAAACAAATAATGTAAACAAATTTTAAAACAACTTTTTATCAGTATATGATCATTTATTTTACGCAGCATGACAAGAGATGTTCAAAATGCCCTCCGTCATTATCCCTACAGAGCTCAAGACGCATTCGCCACTTGTCGATAGCACTGTTCAGGAATCGTTGCGATATGCTACGCCATTCGTCCACGATTATAGTTCTAAGTTGTTGAACATTTCGGATTTGATGACCAGGGCGGTAAACCTTTTCTTTTAGTGGTTCCCACACTGAGTAGTTCAACATTTAAATCTGGGCTGTTGGCCGGCGACAACTGCAGTACTATGAAATCAGGGGCTGTTTGTCTCACGTAATCAACTGTGGCTCTAGCGCGACATCTTGCCTGCAAAAGAAGTTATCACCGCATATTTGTCTAATATCTTTAAAATATGGAATAAGAACATGATTACAGTAATATTCCGAATCCATTCGTATTCCTGGTTCTACAAAAACTATCCTTGTCTTTACGAGTTTTGAAAATGTTGCACCGACCATTACACGAAGAGAAAATCTATGTTTCTCTTAACAACCTTTCAGGTGTTATATCACGTTTCCTTATATCACAGTGGCATATACATGAAATTCTGTTTATTAATTGGCTTACTAACTGTAAATATTTTCTCATCACTAAACCATATCGTACGAACTGTGCGTGGTGAAAATCGAAAGCGTAATTACTGGCAACATAGCAAGCGATTTTGCTTATGAATGTCAGTTAAAGCTTGTACTGAAACTCGTTTGTATGCCTTCAAGTTTAGGTAAAATTTTGCTTTTCGCCGAACACTTCTGTCAGATATTCCTATTTCCATGGCTGTTTCATTTGGCGTTAAATGCGTCCCAGGTTCTTCTTGACTCATTATTCTTGTCCCTACGAGATCGATATTTGCTTGTGTTCGAGCCGTTCTACGCCTCCCACTATCCTTTCTGCACTCTACATCACCAGTTTCCTTCACTTTATCTGTGATATAATTCAAACCAGCTCTAGTCTATGGCTTATTCGGAAACTCTGTAAATAATTTTCGTGCTCCCCAAACTTTTTCTAACCAACAATTTTTTATTAATAACTCGTCTTTACGCGAATACTTCGGCATTATTTCGCAGGTTAAATCAGAAATATGGCATAGCCCAGTGGTCGGCAACCTCTGTCTGACCCGCGGGTCAATTGTAGTATATAGGATATATAAAATAATAAATATTATTACATGAAGTGTTTTTAATTTTAAAATGTCCCGAAAATAGTGTTTTTTTATTTAAATTTTAAACATTGACCCATTATCAAACTACCAATAAATCAATTGACCCAGTTTCAAAAAACGTTGCCTACTACTGGCAGTGGCGGATTATCACTGAGGCTATTGAGGCTGAAGCCTCAGATTCCCATGCTTGAGGCCCCCCCCCCCCTAATCAACTGAGTTTCGATGATATAATTCGAGATTTCGCAAACTTCTTTGATTAAATATGACAGAGTACACAAACTGACAAATTCCGTTTTATTTTATAGGTCCTAAAGTAAAGTTTGTTTAATACCGTTTGGTTTTGGCAAACGCCAAAATACACTGTGTTAAGGTTCTTTAAAGTTTGTTTCTCAGTTAGCCTGAGCACCGTATATATAATTCGTGTAAATGTACTATGTACTGTACATGTACATGTATTATTAATAAAACGCTATAGAAAAGGGCCCCCATATTCTTCATTGCCCCGGGGCCCCGAGGTGTCTTAATCCGCCTCTGACCACTGGCCTAGCCCATGGTATAGTAGTTACTAAGATTTGGAACTAGCCTATTCTTGGCCTATAGCCTCGATTTCGCTGCTATTGCGAGCGTTAGTACGTTTGTTTTGGTTACAAAAAATCCTTATAATTGTTTAAAATATACATTTAAAATAGTGGCCTAGTTGTTTTGCCATACCTGGTATATATATATATATATATATATATGAAAATTATTTCACGAAAGTAACACGTGAAAAATATTTATGATGAATAAAACCATTCATCATATATATATACTGTGTATATATATAAAATTTGTGTCTTACATGTAATATGAAGTTAATCTGTTGCCGAATCAAAATGAGGATCATCTTTCTTTTTTTTTTAAGCAGAAAGAGGACACTGAATTTATGGGGCAGTTCATTCATTCACAGGTGGTGATTTTTTGGGGTCAAAAGAACATATTAGATTTGAGGCGCAGAAAGCGCTTGAACAAACTAAAGTACTGAAGTATCATTTCCTTTACGCGCACACACACACACACACACACACTATATCAGGGGCGGATCCAGCAATTTGGTAAGGGGGGTTTATGCCTTTATGGTAATATTCAATATATATATATATATATATATATATATATATGTATATAGGTGTGTGTGTGTGAGAGTTTGATAATTTATTGAAACGGTTCTCGACATATTTCGACATTAAAGGTAAATACAAAACAAATTTTTACAAACTTAACAAATGTTTTCGTAGCAACTTATTCGAATAACATCGCTTAAAAGGATAAGAAAATTTTAGACGCGCCCAAAGGTGGGGGTTCGAACACCCAGAACCCCTCTCTGGATCCGCCCATATATATATATACACGGTGAACCAAAAGTAGGTGGACAGTAGGTTGAATACGGTTTGTGTTATATTATATTATAACTATGGTGTTCATTATAACTATGGTGTTTGTGTTATATTATATTAAATATTATAACTAAATTTATTTAAATTTTATTTTGTATTATAGTATACAAAAAAATTAAATATGTATTCTCAAAATAAACGTTATCATTTACTGTCCACCTACATTTGGTTCACCCTATATATATATATATGTGTGTGTGTGTGTGTGTGTGTGTGTGTGTGTGTATATATATATGTTAAACACAGACCGTGCATGAAACAAGGAACTCTTCTGGGAAATTACATCCACTATAGTTCGAATAAGTAATGATAAATGACAAATACTATAGTTGTTTCTTTTTCATGATGGAAAGAAAGCCCAACGTGGGCACTGGGTTACTCGAAAAGAGGCCCAAAATATAGCTTCCCTCACCAGCTATCTGCAAAGCAGATAGGATTCAGCTTTGGGACAGGATCTAGGGTTTACAGTTTATACCTAGCCTACTACATTCAGAACCTCAATATACGCAAGAAACTCGGTGCATTCACGTCGGATTGAGTACATCAAAGAAAAACGGGTAACTATTGTATTTTTAGCCAAAAAACAAAACTTAAACCTCAACCGGGACATTGAGCGTCTACTTTTCAAGGCACATAACACGTCCATTTAATATACACAAACTCCGTTTCTCAGAAGACCATTCTGTGTTTGTGTATATTAAACGGACGTGTTATGTGCCTTGAAAAGTGGACGCTATCTCGAGTGTGTGTGTATATATATATATATATATATATATATATATATATAATGGGGGTTTGCATCATTCATTCATTTCACGTGTTTGTGAAATTCATCCCATATATATATATATATATATATATATATATATACTCATTATCAGGGTTGTGGAGTCGGAGTCGGAGTCGTGGAGTCGGAGTCGTGGAGTCGCACGTTTCAGGGCGGAGTCGGAGTCGGAGTCGGTAAAAAACTTCCGACTCCGACTCCAATTTCTGTCCTGTGTCACCCTTAATTTCTAAATCCTAAATACTAACATTTAGGTTATTTAGTTTTTTTGGTCAATAAACCTTATTCATTGATAGCCCCTAGATTAAGTTTTTTTAATATTTTTTTTTTACATTTTCAGAATATACAATTAATATTTATTTAAATATAAAATATAAAATATAAAATTTCACACTTAGTGTGGTGGTGATGAAATGTCTTATTATTATGATAATTATAGAGTGAAACACTAGAGGAGTCGGAGTCGTATATTTAAAATGTGAGGAGTCGGAGTCGGATTTTTAGATTTTTTACAATGTGTGGAGTCGGAGTCGGAGTCGGAGTCGAATTTTTGACAATGTGTGGAGTCGGAGTCGGAGTCGGAAAATTTTGGACCGACTCCACAACCCTGCTCATTATACTGTATATGGAATATCATACATGAACACGCATGATTTTTGCATAATGCAAAAATGCGCCCACCAAGATTCCAATCCATCACCTCTTCAGTAGAAGCAGAGGACGCCGACCATCAAGCTACAACAAAGTAAAAGTTACTACAACCTCGAGTATATTTGAAGCTTCTTGGGAACACCCAACGCTTTCGCGTTCAGAGGTGTTTTCTTTACCAACCCCCTGCACTCGAGGTAATGGCGGCATTTCGGTCAAATCTCTAGGGTACCAATGGGAACCCATAAATGGAATATCATGCATGATCACGCGCAATTTTGTATAATGCAAAAATGCCTCCCTCCACCAGGATTCGAACCCAGCACCTCTCGCAAGGAAGTTGGTACAGAAAATACCACTGGACGCGAAAGCGTTATGGGTTCTATCGGGTCTTGAAATATGCGTCAGGTTGTACTAACTTTTATCATGTCATAGCTATTAATATATGATGTTATGGTTGATTTTATGGTCGCCATTTTGGATGCTGTTGATCTAGCATGGATTATGTTAGATATAACTCATATCTGTTGTTACGACTGAATTCCTCGACCTCAAAAACCTACATTTAGACACCAAGAATGCATCTTTAGCATGAATACAAGCGAAGATATGCCAATATTGTTTTTTGTAGCAGTCATCTTGGATTTCGCCGCCTAGCGAAGTTAGCCCACATTTTCGCGAGGGGTGCCCAAGCTTATTTTGATCAGTATCCTCAATTCATCTAAAATCAACCTTCAAACCTTGATCAGGAGAAATTGGTCACGGACTCTATTGGAGGGTCTTCTACTATTACCAAAGCTTATCAGTAAGAAAATTGGACCCAGTATTTCATATACTGTAGAAGAATATTCGCTTTTACAATCACATGAAGACTCGCTATCACGTATTTACAAAAGAATACAGTATTGATGAATTTATAGAAAAAAAGGCTTGATTGTGAGCTTCAGTGTGCATTCAACAACATAAAAGCAGATGAAAAGTTCGAATACACATTTTCCTAATACCTGACTAAGATATGTTAAGGCATAATTACACCCTATTTGTAAAAATATTCTTTCAGTGACATACTCCAACTCGGTCTTATTTCAGCAAAGAATGGTTTATAATCGGTAAAATTACTTTACTAAATCGAAATCCGTTTCTACGATGAAGTGTTAGGTGGCCACAGACAGACAGATAGACAGACAGACATACAGACAGATGGAGGTAAATAAGAAAATCATTAAAATATTAATTCGAAATGATGACAGAAGCGTGGATTCCTTATAAAACTATATTTCTTCTTAAATTTTTAAATAATTTTGGGCATCTTCTCAACATTTAAACGAAAGTCAAAAGTTTCCTCAAATTCAAAAGTTTTCTCAATACCATTTTAAGAAAAAAGAAATCATTTTGCTTTTCTTTGCTGTTATTTTGGTTAAAGTAATAAAACTAAAGTAAATATGATGATATGCTGAAATTATTGTCGTTTTTTTTAAATAATTGATTAGAGAGCTGCAAACCATCAGAGAATTCTGTATTCTACAAATTGGGTGTAATTATACTTTAACATATCTAAATCAGGTTATAGGAATATGTACTTGAATTTTCTATTTGTTTGTTTATTTGTTTGTTTTGTTAAATACACAATGAAGTTCACAATCAGTTTTTTCTATGATAAATAAATTCAGCAATATTCTTTTGTAAATATGCGAAGTCAAGCCTTCAAGGTTTTGTTAAAAGCTAATAGGTATAGTTTTCTTACTGATGAACTTTATTGTCAGTCTTTTTCCTACTTCCAGGTTCGAAATATGGTTCCAAACGACACTATTTCGCATGAAGTAAAGCATACTACTAGGGGCACTCAATATATTTTGCTCCACCCTTTTTTCATAGCTAAATAATAAGCCATTGGGCTGAAATGTCTTTTGGGTCGTAAATTTGAACTTTCTGCACTTCACATAACCGGATTTTTCCAGTTTGAACCTCCCCTCCTTGTATAAAACCGCTTTTAAACGCCCTTGTATAAAACCGATGGTTAACGCACTTTCGAAAATGGCGTCTGACGGTGATGTGCATCGTAAACAGAGAGCTGTTATCGAGTTCTTAACCGCAGAGAAGCAAACACTTGGAAATATTCACAAACGTCTACAAAACGTTTATGGAGATGCTGTTGTTGATTGAAGCACAGTTGGACGCTGGTCTAAACGTGTGAAATCATTGGAGAGAGGGAGAGCCAGCCTCGATGATGAGCTACGCAGCGGTCGCCCGGCATCGGCTGAGACATCTCAAACTGTGCAACGTACTAACAGCATCATTCGATCAAATCGGCACGTCACATACAAGGAGCTATCACTGGAGCTAGGAATTAGTGAAGGAAGTGTGAATACGATAATTCAGCAACTGGGATACTCAAAAGTGTGTTCACGGTTTGTTCCTCGCGAACTGACTGAAGATCACAAAGCCCAAAGAAAAGAAATTACTTCTGAGTCGTTAGTTCGATACGAGATAGAAGGGGATGACTTCCTTTTACGAATTGTGACTGGGGATGAGACTTGGGTACACCACTTTGAACCTGAAACAAAACGCCAATCCATGGAGTGGCATCACGTAGACTCTCCACGCAAGAAAAAGTTCAAACTGGCTCCCTCTGCAGGAAAGGTTATGGCCACCATCTTCTGGGACATGAAAGGGGTGATTCTGGTGGACATTATGAAGAAAGGACAAACAATCAACTCAGAGGCATATATTGCTACCCTACAGACACTCCAGAGACGTATAAAGCGAGTTCGAGAGGAGAGAAAACTGGAAGACGTCCTTCTTTTGCACGATAACGCAAGACCACACAACAGTTTGCAAACGAGAGAGGCCATCACAAATATGCGCTTCACTGTGTTACCATACCCTCCATACAGCCCGGATCTGGCACCTTCAGACTTCCATTTGTTTGGGCCAATGAAGAATACTATTCGTGGAAGAAAGTTTCAGAGTGACGATGAGGTTGTTGAGGAGGTTAAGAGGTGGCTCCAGCGGAACCCAGCGAACTTTTACCAGCAAGGAATAAAGGCCCTTGTTTTGAGGTGGAAGAAAGCCGTAGAAAAGGATGGAAACTATGTGGAAAAATAAAAACTTGTAAAAAAGGTATGTAACTACTTGTATACAAAATTTCTGGAACTTACAAGGAAACTTGGAAAGAAAAAAAAAAGGTGGGGCAAAATATATTGAGTGGCCCTCGTATATAACTTTATATAAAGAGGGCTACAGAGAAAAGGGAATTAGTGAAAAATTAAAGATTTTACACAGGTGTTTAAAACCTCATAAAGACATTCATTAGAACTGGAAACTACTGATGATACGAATAGACGTGAAAAATCGTCAAAGCTATCACAGTTTGATGCTGAAAAACCTGAACATTAGGTCACTGAGTGACAGATGTAAATCCAGTAGTTGCGTTGCTAGAGAACTGCAGGAAATTTACTCCATTAGAAGCGTAATATTTTTCTAAGGCATCAGAAAAATAACTACATCGTGTAATTTGGTGGCAGAGATGATACTACTTAAATATTAGGAAAGTTTTCGTTCATTTTTTATAATATGTAATTGTGAAATTAACAACATTATTTGGAGGAATGCGTCCTGTAAATAATGTACAGAAACAAAGTAAACTAAGATCTTATTAGCAATTTCGAGGCTGTTAAGTCTAATTTTTTATTGGTTTATCGCTGTTTGGATTTAAGATTTTACTTAAATGTTTAATTACGTTCGAGTGGATATGTTGCCGTATTATAAGTTAGAATATTATTCATTATTTTATTTATAGAATTTTTTGCTAATTTCTTATAACGCCTGTAAGAATTATTGTTTTAAATGTAATTTAATTTTTGTGCTTAATATATAGATTTTTTTTAAGAAAAAACGTGTATATATATATATATATATATATATATATATATATATATATATATATATATATATATATATATATATATATATATATATATATATATATATATATATACACGAGGGGCGGTACGGAAGTAATGCCTCTTATTTTATTTCTCACTAAATATAATTCCAATTACAATGAAAATTACGAGGAATATGCAAACATAGTGGCAAATATAAAATTGTTTCCTACTTAACGTCAACTGCAATGCACTTTTGCCAACGTTGAACCAGGAGCTGCATACCGGAGTTGTAAAACTCCTTATCACAACATCGGAACCAGTGGCGGCTCGTCGGTAGGCACTGCGGAACTGCAGTACCCCTAAATTTTTTATTTACAATTGAAATAATCAAGAACAATATAAGGATGAGCTCACTGAATAACTTTTTCAATAACTTTTGAAACTTTTATTCATTGCTCAATGCTCATCCTTTTATTTCAGTAATTATTTCAACCCATTCTTAGAGACAGCACCCCTAGAATTTTTAGTCACGAGCCGCCACTGATCGGAACTAGTCACGAACTTTCTTTATCTCGTCATTGTCGTCTTCAAAGTGTTGCCCACATAATCCATCCTTTAGCGGGCTAAAGAAATGGTACTCTGAACCTATAATAATGGTTAAACCATGTCTCGTCGCCTGTGATTATGCGCGATAGAAATTCCTCACCTTCGGCTTCGCAGCGTTCGAAGAGTTCCATTCAGATGGATTTCCGATTGTGTTTGTGCTCCTCCGTCAATAATCTTGGGACCCACTGCGCCCAAATCTTGGAGTATCCGGGTTCCTGTATAATGCTTGTGACTGTTGGTTTTCCAGTACCCATTGCCTTACACAACTCACGCATTGTGATGCGGCGATCCTGTTTAATGAGCGCATCAGTCCAACTTTTGCTTTCCAGTGTCACTGGCTCACTGCGGTTGCAGGCCGACCACTTCGAGGCTTGTCGTCGATATCGGTTTCCCCGCTCTTGAAACGCTTTGCTCACTGTCTAACGGTGCTCACATCAACGGTATAGTCCTTTTAGAAGGGTTAAATATTATCTGTACTTTAAAAGGAATTTGTGTTTTACATAAAACGTACACACACACACACACACACACACACACACACACACACACACACACACACAACTCCCTTATTTTTTAAAAGCACAAGGTCTTGTTTTTTTTTAAATTCATCAAATCATATGTACTAACGACTGGTATGAATAAAAAATCTGAATTCGGAGGCCGTGCATCTCCGAATATTGACTGGACAATTTAGGGTGGATCACACTTCACCTTTTTAAAAAATTATAGCTGGTCAAAGTTTTTCCCATGATTTGGTTCAGTGGAAGTACACTGACACCATTTTTACCAAAATCGATCAATATTTAGGAGTCGCGCATCGACCTTGAAAATTTCAATTTTGGAAATTTTGCCAAATTGACAATTTTTTACTGAATAAAGATAACTCATCAAATGACCATATTTTCTGAATCCTCTCAGTGAAAGAAATCCTCTCAGATACTTACCAAGTTGATAGGACAAGTGGTTTAGAAGTTATACTCACCTTGAGATAGCATTAAAATTTAAAATACCGTATTTGTCCCCGTACCTCCATATGCTGTCTGCCATTGTCTGCTTTTTAGGATAAGATAAAACGAATAAGGAAAGATCAAATGTATTTTGTATTAAAACGGTTTACCGATATCACTAAAGGCACTTACTCCGGTGCCCCTAACTAGGTTCAAAAACTGTATGAATCGTGGTTAGAACACACGTCATCTTAAGGCGTGCGCCATGTACTCTCTCTGCTAACTCCCTTTCCCTCTGCGCTACGTCATCTTGGCAAGTGACGACTTCTTGAAGTCACCGAGTTCTTTCCGGCTCTTTTCCACGAGCTGAAGAAGACCCTGCAGCTGTGACTCGTCTTTTGTGACAGTGTTCGCGTAATCTTCTATCAGTTTTATCCCTCTCTCTGCCACGTCGTTGGTAACTTTCAGATGCGAGATGACATTCTTCAGATCACAGTAGTTCTTATCTTGATCCCACTTATTCACCGGCAGAGTGAGCCACGTAGACGCGCACACCTGCAGGCCTGTGAACACGAACCACGATGACTCATCGATCAGGTCCGGAAGGCGCGTCGTGTCATCAACCGAGACGTTGTCATACGTGAAGTCCTCGGGCACAGCGAGGCGGCACAGCTTCTTTGCCATCTCGTGCTTCACAGTGTCTTCCACTTTGTCACTGCAGAGGGCGAAAACGACGGTCTGAGGCCTCAGATACCACAAGTGCCGCCTGATCACTGCCAGTGAAGCCTCTGCAATCTCGCGATCCACAGCCTGTACTGCAGAAGACGCTGGTACAACACAAGGTCATTCAGCGGGGCATCAGCTGCGACAGGAGCCGCCAGCCAGGCAGGTGCGTAGAGGAGTGCAGTAAATAGTACCACTCTCTGAAGTTTCTGTACCAGCTCGTCGTCGAACTCCAGCTGACCGCTGAACATCAGGAGCTTCGTGTAGTAGATGATCTGAAACGAATACGCACTGTGATGTATAAATACCGATACCACTCCATATAAGTTTGTTTAATGGTAAATTATTTATCTTATTTTTTGGTAGGGACTTCAAATGGCTGTTTGCAGAAGGCAATACAATATTTAACTTCTAATTCAAAATACCAACCTTGGCCATCCACCTCGCATGATGGTAGGCTCCTGGGCGCATGAAGTGTGTGCCACGACGTGGCTGGGCCCCGAGTACCAGGAGTGTAATCTCCGCCACTTCTCGGTAGTCTTCTCTGACAAGACCAGAAGCGGTGCCGAGGAACTTGACTGCCTCATCTCGGAGCTCCATCAGCCACGTCACCTCCGCCAAATGCTCGATCTCCAGCTCGCGATAAGTCGAGAGGTCGAGCTTGTCCCACCTGAAAGGGGAGTTATGAAAATATTGCATGAAAACGACTGAAGTTTCCCTTTTCGACTGCTATTAACATCATTAGTAGAAGGACGCTGATATCTCAATTGCTCTGAAGGCAAAAAATCATTGGAGAAAACAAATGCGCCTTAGACTTGAAATTCACCTTCTCCTCAGATACTGGAACAAAGGTTCAGTTGGTGCTGTGGTTCTTCCAAACGCGGTGATGACCACTGCCCCCACGATGAGCTCCATAACGTGATGGCGACAGCCCAGCTGGAAGAGCGGTTTACCAAGCATGTTCTCCAGCCGGACCACCGCACCCTGCACCCTCCCCGTATTGGAGGAAGTTGTGTCGAAGCACAGTCCAATCACGTTGTTCTCGCATCCCCAGTCTTTGAGAGCACGAAAGGTCGCCTGGGCCTGGGACAGACCGGTGCCGTCAGCAACAGTCGGAACGGCCAGCAACTTTCCTTCTGTGCATTGGGGAGCTCCGGAGATGAGAATCGCCTGGCGGTGCTCCAATGATCCAAGAGAGTCCTGAAACGTATGTCATACATGCCAATCCATTATCGTCCACTGGAATATGTCAATCCACTGTCGTCACTGGAACATGTTAATTCACTGTCGTCCACGGTGAGGGCAAAACTGACCTTGATTACTTTACCGTCCCAGTGGACGACAGCATGCCTCGGAGATACGAAGGATTTCTGCACAGCTGTCGACACTTCACAACGATGTGCCACTCTTCCACGGCGAGACGTGTCCTTCGAGATACTGAATTTGTCCAGGTCTGCGGGCGGATCTGCCGAACGTAGGACTGCCGCCACGACACTTGCCACCTATGTGCGAAATTGAAAGGAAATTGACAAGGATGCGTATGGTTTTTATGTGACAAAATAATCACTAAATTTTCCGTCGTTACGTCTATTATATCTTTGTCAAGGAAAGATCATTACTGATATATACACACCTGATTATTGGACATCCGGAAGCGATCAGCCACTTCAATAACAGCCGGTGCATTGAGGATGCGGTGAGGAAGGCTGATTGATACAGTTGATTCTCTCGGCTGTCGGTATGGTGGTTCTAGCTGTGATTCGGAGTTGCTCGATGATCTGCTTTCTATAGATTCATCGTCGCTCTCAGCTTCGGTTCCTAATTTCGTTTTTGAGGTGCCTGGCTCATCACGAGATTGTTGTCTTGAGAGTTGCCGTTTTCTCTTGACAACGAACACTTTATCATTCCCACTCATTGTTGCCTGGCGCAGGCCCCGTTGATCCTCATAAAATTTAATATCTTCTTGTTTGTTGTTGTCTGAGAGCAGTCGACTTTTCTGTATCTCTTCAATAGCATCGGGAGCTCCGATGTCCCAGAGCTTGTTCAGATTTTCTGAAAACTTCTCCCTGCCTTTTCCCGCGTCACTGTCTCTCATCTTGCTCTTCTGCAGCGAGCGCCACTCTTCCCACAGTAACTCCAGTTTTCTTTCGCAGTTACGCCTCGTGATCGTCTTTATACGTGCCATGTTCCAAAATGCCAGAACATTGGCCACCGTGTCTTTTACGGCGGCCTTCCTGTCAGTAGTTTCCTGCTTGGCATAGAAGAAGTACTGGAGAACTTGATGGGTGGTTGGCAATTTGGCACCACCGATCGAGGAAGATGGCTGACCAATTAAGAAGACGTCCGTGGCTGACCTTAGAGAAGGTGGTGCTGTTGTTGCTGCTTTCTCTTTTCCAGAATAAGTAACTTTCAGAGTCTTCCCACTCCTGGTTGTTAACAGTTTATCCATTGTACTAAAGTCTAGACTTATCAAACAAGAATCAATTGACACAGTTGATCTGTAAAAAGCAAACTGTGATTAGTAAAAATATTGGTCATAGACATAGCGTGTGTGTGTGTAATTGGGATTTTAGGATGCGCCAGCTACTGATGCTATGATTACGTCCATAACGGGGGACAAATACGGTATTTTAAATTTTAATGTTATTTCTAGGTGAGTGTAACTTCTAAACCACTTGTCCGATCAACTTGGTAAGTATCTGAGAGGATTTCTTTCACTGAGAGGATTCAGAAAATATGGTCATTTGATGATTTATCTTTATTCAGTAAAAAATTGTCAATTTGGCCAAATTTCCAAAATTGAAATTT
Source organism: Bathynomus jamesi (assembly GCA_023014485.1). Lineage (NCBI taxonomy): Eukaryota > Metazoa > Arthropoda > Malacostraca > Isopoda > Cirolanidae > Bathynomus > Bathynomus jamesi. The sequence continues at coordinate 592,958 of JAJOZX010000348.1, forward strand.
TCAAGGTCGATGCGCGACCCCTAAATATTGATCGATTTTGGTAAAAATGGTGTCAGTGTACTTCCACTGAACCAAATCATGGGAAAAACTTTGACCAGCTATAATTTTTAAAAAAAAGTGAAAAGTGATCCACCCTACTGGACATCTTCAGTTTTCTCTCCAGTCGAACTCGCTTTATACGTCTCTGGAGTCTCTGTAGGGTAGTAATATATGCCTCTGAGTTGATTGTTTGTCCTTTCTTCATAATGTCCACCAGAATCACCCCTTTCATGTCCCAGAAGGTGGTGGCCACAACCTTTCTTGCAGAGGGAACCATTTTGAACTTTTCTTGCATTGGGAGTCTACGTGACGCCACTCCATGGATTGGCGTTTTGTTTCAGGTTCAAAGTGGTGTACCCAAGTCTCATCCCCAGTCACAATTCGTGAAAGGAAGTCATCCCCTTCTATCTCGTATCGAACCAACGACTCAGAAGCAATTTCTTTTCTTTGTGTGATCTTCAGTCATTTCGCGAGGAACAAACCGTGAACATACTTTTGAGTATCCCAGTTGCTGAATTAACGTATTCACACTTCCTTCACTAATTCCTAGCTCCAGTGATAGCTCCTTGTATGTGACGCGCCGATTTGATCGAATGATGCTGTTAGTACGTTGCACAGTTTGAGATGTCACAGCCGATGCCGGGCGACCGCTGCGTAGCTCATCATCGAGGCTGGCTCTCCCTCTCTCCAATGATCTCACACGTTTAGACCAGCGTCCAACTGTGCTTCGATCAACAACAGCATCCCCGTAAACGTTTTGTAGACGTTTGTGAATATTTCCAAGTGTTTGCTTCTCTGCGGTTATGAACTCGATAGCAGCTCTCTGTTTACGATGTACATCACTGTCAGACGCCATTTTCGAAAGTGCGTTAACCATCGGTTTTATACAAGGGCGTTTAAAAGCGGTTTTAGACAAGGAGGGGGAGGTTCAAACTGGAAAAATCCGGTTATGTGAAGCTCAGAAAGTTCAAACTTACCACCCAAAAGATATTTCATCCCCATGACCTATTATTTAGCTAAGAAAAAAGGGTGGGGCAAAATATATTGAGTGCCCCAAGTATATTACAATATAACATTATTAACATATACAATTTACACATCTGTATACGTCTTTTCTGTTGTGATTTTATAAAAGTTAGACAAATGCTTTATGGTTGGATATATTTTTATATCAACATTTTTTACTTATCTTGGTTGAGGAATACCATGGGTACTGAAATTGAATTAGCTATGTATAGGAAAGATAGGAAAGGGTCATCTGAAGAATCTTACTGATCTGAAAAAGTTGAGCAGAATGTGCATAGTTACAAACATTTTGTTTCTATATTCAAGATTTCAAAAGTCCCTGCAAGACAATAAATGCACTTACTTCGATTGGGATAACAAAGTACAGAATCTCCTGAACAATCTAGATGCATTGAAGAGTCAATCGCTTCTTGGTGGATGGGAAAGTTCTTTTGAAGAAAATTTAGATGAGGACAACTTGACATTCTTTAGCATCCAGCTGAATGACAAAAAGAGCAGAGTGAGCCATCAACTAGTTACAATAGCAACTAAAAGAAAGATATGCTTTTGATTCTGATCGTTCAAAGTTGTTGAACTCCTTGAGAAGTTTAGATAGATTCCTCAGTGACTGACTTACACTAGAGAAATAGCCCACTTCATAAGGCAATGTAACAACCTCAAACATAACACACAAACACCACACACAGAAGCCATAAAACAGCAGATACAACAGATCAACACAGAAATAACAACAAACTCCAAGAAAAACAAACAGAAACATTTAGGGATTTCATAACAACACTAAACCACTCCACAGATACATCCAGGCTATAAAAGAATATAAACAGCATTAGCCACTCTAACAGCGGCATTCACACCTCACACGCGGCTATCTGTCGCAGCCAAAATAATATCCCAACATATACACAACAAGCTAACATCCTAGTTAATCACTACGCAAAAATAAGTCACTTAAACAGAGACAACAACCAGAAACACACAGACAGACAAACAGCCAGAAACAAGAAAACCTACAGACTCGACACGACCATTACACCCTTCAATACAGACCAGACCACTAAGATCATCAAAAATATTAAGAATTCAAAGGCTACTGGACCAGACAACATATCTAACATACACCTTAAACACTTGGGCCCACAGGAAATACTAGTTCTCACAAATATCAGCACATATTCATACCAACACTGTATTATTCCTGACATATGGAAACAAGGTAAAATTATTACACTACTCAAACCAAACAAAAATTCAACAGAACCAGCTTCCTATAGACCCACTACTTTACTATGCACAGTTGCACACCTTCCAAAGTAACAGAAAGACTTATCTTACAAATCACCAACCCACACATACCACTATCGCCTACTCAACATGGATTCAGACTTCAACACTCAACCACGACATTACTCATTAACCTTACGCAGCACGTCATGGATGTCATCAACTCCAGACGACCAACTCAACGTACACTATTAGCAACAATAGACATTAGTAAAGCATTTGATGCTATCCCACGCTTCCCTCATAAATAAAATACTCAACACAAACATGCACAATAACACCAAACGGTGGTGAGCAACTATCTTTCAGGAAGATACTCACATGTCACATTTAGTGGCAAGTCATCCAAAAACAAGCTTTTTCCGAACGGGGTCCCTCAAGGCTCTGTTCTCTCACAACAACAACAACACCGCTACAAATAACCTACAAACATACATAAACAGTATAGAAGACTGGCTCACACACAATAGACTCAAAGTAGCGCCCACAAAATCAACCATCACCTTGCTAACAAGCAACACAAAAGAACACCAGATAACTCCACAGCTTACACTAAACAACACCAACATTCCACACACTCACAAGACCAAAATACTCGGGGTCACATACAACACATCATTATCTTTTGCAAACCACATTCGGGACATTAAAAACAAATGTACGTCAAGACTTAACACGCTTAGGGTACTAACAGGCACAAACTTTGGACACCAGCAGGAAACAACATCACTCATATACTTCAATCATAATGTATTTGGAGTGGAAACAACTTCATATATTTTCGTCCCTGAATATATATATAAAAAACAAAAGTCTCAGCTGATTCAGGAAACGAGTTGAGAAATAAATGTTAACAAGTAAAAAGTAGAGTTTTTCAGTTATAAGGAGCTTCTCAGTTATAATCCATTCATAAGTTATATTTGGTTTATAACAAATTTCAGAAATAACAATCCTTAATAGCAGAACACTACTGGAGAAGGATGAAGGAACACAAGATGACGTCCTCCACAAGTAATATAAACAATGACAAAGGAGAAATTCATAATGTCAACCGGACTGGTGCACGAAAGAAAAATACCAATAAATTTGGAAAATGCGAGCTAACAGTTAAAGAGAATGATAAAGCATTAGAATGTGAAATATGTAACTGCTGGTTTCACATCAAGTGCGAGAATATTCCTGATCAGTTTTATAAGTTTATGATGGAAGAAGAGGCAGGACACTAGCTACATTGGAACTGCAGTTTTTGCAAAAGAGGGTGTGACAAAATATTTAAATACCTAAAGAAAATAAAAGTACAACAGTTGGATTTAGACAAAAGACAGAGAGCTATGGGGGAGGAAATCTCAGCTTTACATACGGCTTTAGGGGAGGAAATACTAGCAGTAAAAGAAACTGTTAAGGAAGAAATGGAAGGTAAGAGAGAAATAGAAAAGAGATTGAATTCCCTGGAGGCTAAGTTCCCCGCACTAGAAACAAAGAAAGACGAAGTAAATGTTGAGAAATTTAATCAAGGTGAACTAGTTACAAAAACTACCTTGGAAATTTAAGGAAGACTTGATAGGAAGAACAATGTCATCATATTCAATGCCAGGGAAATTCAGTCAAGTTTAAGATCTGAAGTTGTCAGGAATGATACAAATTTTCTTAAGGGTATTGGTGTAGAAATTGGCGAAGAAATCAAGGATTCAGATATTGTTAAAATTACAAGAATAGGTGAGAAAGGAAAGAAGAAGATAGTAAATGGCGAGGAGAAAATGTATCCAAGACCTATAGTTGTGACACAGAAAGCGGAGGCAAAGGAGAAATTGATGAAGAACATCTACAAGATACGCAGTAGCCAAAATGAAGCAATGAAAGCAGTTAGAGTGCAACACGATATGTCAAAAGATGAGAGAGAAAATGATAGAAAACTAAGAGAAGAGGCAAAGAAAAAGAACTCAGAAGACAAAAAACTTGTATGTGGTTCGCGGATTCCCATGTGAGAGGAAGGTTGTTACATTGATGTACGTGAGGAAGAATTTGAATCAGGCGAACCAAATCAGTCAGTAAACGTAGGTGATGTAAATAGCTATGTACGTAATATAAATACATTGGATGTTTACTGTTGATAAGCTACAAGAGTTAAAAGTTGTGCTATCAAAAAAGAATCCAGATATTATATCGCTCGCGGAGGTAAATCCTAAACACTCAAGATACGAAAGATACTTATCTGAATTTAAAATAGAAGGATATGAAGTCGCTGAAAATAGAGCCAGCAGAGGCATGTTGATGTACATTAGAAATGGAGTGAAATATACACCAGCGACTTTGAACTGTGGCTTTGAAGAATACATGTGTATTAGATTAAAAAGTACGTCAGATGAAGATATTATCATATGCAGTATATATGAGTCCGTCATCGTCAGAGGAGAATAATTGGGACTAGTATGTTTCATGGACTGCTCTCGATTTTCCTACAAAATTGCAAACAAGGGCAGTCGATGACCTTGATTTTGTTTCTGCAATCGATTTTCTTGAGAAATGATAAAGAAAAATGTTATTGGATATTAAATAAATTTATTTACTGAAACGACGCAATACACTCCAACATCTTTTTGAATAAGTCCGAGCTGGTGTGGCGCTTACGCCATACAAATTCACAAAGGTACGAGTCAAGTTGGTCGCGATCTGTTCCGCATCGCAGTTTGTTCGATTGTTTCAATGAATTCCACAAGCTTTCCACCTTCTGAGGGTGAGGTTAGGTTAGGTTAGGTTAGGTTAGGTCAGGTCAGATTAGGTTAGGTTAGGTTAGGTTTCTCAAGAAAACCGATTGCAGAAACAAAATCAGGGTCATCGACTGCCCTTGTTTGCAATTTCGTAGGAAAATCGAGAGCAGTCCATGAAACATACTAGGTCCGAATAATTCAAGGATATTGCGTTTATTTGATATGATAAGTGAACAAAATATACAATATGAACTGTATATAGGAGATTTTAATTTACCACATATTAACTGGGATTATATAACTACTAATAAAGACATTGGTGACATTCATTTTAAGTTCATAGAGAAAACAAGAGACTGTTATCTAACTCACTTTGTCAAAACACTAACGCGATATAGAGGATCAGATAAGGGAAGTTTATTAGACCTTGTCTTGAGTAATAACGAGAACTTTGTAATGCAAGTTGACACTTCTTCACCACTTGGCAAAAGCGATCACTGTAGCTTACATATCAAATGTGATGTGGGTGCAAAAAAGCAAAGCAAGAAAAAACTAAGATTGTGTATGATAAAGGCAATTATCTGAAAATGAGAGAATTAATGAGTGACGGATGGCAAGATTTTATTGACATAGACATTGTAGATGACAAATGGAATTGGATAAAAAATAAGCTTCAGGATGCTATAGACAAATGTGTACCAAAGAGAAAGATGAACAAGAATAAGAAAGTGTTAAGCGCTAAGCTACCAATGAATAGGAAACTATGGAGCAAACTAAAATGGAAAAAAAAGATTGTGGAACATGTTAACCCATTTGAAAAGAAGTGCTGAGTCAAACACAGAACTAGACAAAGAGGTAAAGGAAATGCAGGAGAAATACAGGAGACTCAGTAATGGGGTGAGATTGGAGACTAGGAAACTTGTGAGAAGTAATGAAAAGAGAATAGTTAATGAAATAAAAGATAATCCAAAAAAATTCTGGGGATACGTAAATAGACGAACTAAGTCTAAGTCAGCAATACTTAATCTTTATGTTGATGATGATATGGCTGAAAAGACAGAATGACCAACAGAAAGCTGAGACATTAGCAGACTTCTTTACATCATTGTTTACGAGAGAAACAGCGGGAGATATGCCTGAAGTGGAGTTGAAGACAGACGGAAACTTGAGTTTATAGATATAAGTCAAGGAAAAATCAGGAAGTTTTTGAAGAAATTGAAGAAAAATAAGTCCCCGGGTCCAGACCATTTACACCCCGAGAATATTTAAAGAACTGGCACATGAACTTGCCGGACCTCTCTCTGATTTATTTAGTCTCTCTATGTTAAGAAGAGAAATGCCTGATGAATGGCGATATGCTAACATAACAGCAATATTCAAGAAAGGAGATAGATGTTATCCGGGAAACTATCGCCCTGTCAGCCTAACCTGTATAGTGGTTAAACTGTTTGAGTCGTTGATAAGAGATGAAATCACGAAGCATATGAAGATAAATGGACTATTTAGCAAAAAGCAGTTCGGCTTTATATCAGCGAGATCTACGGTACTACAGTTGATCAAAGTTTTGGATAATTAGACTGAATCTATAGATAAAGGATACAGCATTGATGTGGCATACTGTGACTTTATGAAGGCCTTCGACAAGGTCCCTCACAATAGATTGTTACATAAGTTAAAGATGTATGGCATGGGGGAATTAATTACTAAATGGCTCGAGGCGTTCTTGAAGAATAGGAAGCAGCGTGTGATAGTGGAAGGAGAGGGATCTGGCTGGCGGGATGTTCTCTCGGGCATACCTCAAGGAAGCGCCATGGGCCCAGTGCTCTTTGTGTTATATATAAATGATTTACCTGATGTGATAACGAATGATAGTGACATTTATCTGCATGCAGATGACACTAAAATATTTAGGGGGATTACATGTAAAGAGGATGCAGATAAATTACAGGGGGATATATATGAAATGAGAAGGTGGTCCGATAAATGGTTACTCAAGTTTCACCCGGACAAGTGTAAGCATTTGCAAATAGGAAAAGATAGGATGACTTCGGAGAAAGGAGGTATAAAATGTTTCTCGAAAAGGACTATATGGACAAGAGTGATAGCGAAAAGGACATAGGAGTGATCATAGACAGTAATTTGAGTTTTGAAAAACACATGGCGGAAAAGATCAACAAAGCAAACAGGATAGTTGGACTCATAAGGAGGACACTCGAATACCTGGATAAAGATATGTTTAAGACGCTGTTTCACTGGTTAGACCTCACTTGGAATACGCGAATCAGGTTTGGTGTCCAAAACTCTCCATATCTCAAGAAACATATTGAGTCCATTGAAAATGTGCAACGGAGAGTCTCTAAGTTGGTTCCGGGGTTGAGTCACCTGTCATATCGGGAGAGATTAAGGGAGCTAGAAGTATCAACACTAGTATACAGACGTGTACGGGGAGACATGATCGAATGCTACAAGATATTAACTGGTAAATATGATGAGGAGGTGACGAATGACTTGTTCCGGATGAGAGACTACTCGAGAACTCGAGGACATCAGTTTAAGATATACAAGGAAAGAGCATCACGGAATATCAGAAAAAATTCGCTCACGCAGAGAGTTGTTGACATTTGGAACAGTATACCAGAGCATATCGTCAATGCACCAGAGATAATAGCGTTCGAGAAACTTCTGGCTACACACTGGAGTGCACAGGTCCTATTATACGACCACACGACAAAAATCCAGAGCTAGATCTACAGGTTGTGAAGCCTCTTTTAGAATCATTTCTACGACATTCTACGATATATACAAACAATATATTCGCTCAGTTATGGACTATGCTAGCCCATGCTGGGCACCCATTATCTCAAACACACACATAAACACCTTACAGACAATACAAAACAACGCACTTCGTATCATTACAGGATACACTCAAACAACACCATAGAACATCTGCACACAGAAACAAAAATACTGAAAGTTAGGGAACATTTAGACATGAGGTGAACACAATTCATGGCAGCAGCAACAACTAACCCACAACAACTTTGCCACTACATGTATAATCACGCACCGACACCTCGCACCATTAAGGTAACACCAGAGAGACATTATAACCAAATACTCCATTCCATACCACGCCCCACAGACATCACACAGTACAGAAAACACACACACACACACACACACCTAACCCACAAAGCACTGATACGACTCGGTCCGAATGCGGTCGTAGGTGCGAAGCCGCCACCCATTGACAGGTCAGAGACCAGCCTGAGCAGATTGGATCGAGTTAACTTAGTACGATTCCGATGTGGACATCACCCCGACTTACAGACATATAAACACAGACTAGACAACTCCACAGACGACACCTGCCACCTGTGCCAGGAGCCCAGGACACACCACAAACAATTGAACACATTATGACAGACTAATCAACAACAACAACTGACTTACAATTGAATGAATGCCATGCTTTCACTATTCCGGATCTTGACTTAGCAGCATTTGCACTACAGTACAGAGATGCCTGTGCATTACCCGGAGTTTCAAGTATTGGAACTTCAAACCTGATGAAAAGACTTCTGCAGTTAGAAAATCAGGAATTTGATGTGTTGATCTTTGTACTTGGTCGGATTGTTGCAGCAAAACCGCATTCAGTAGATGTGGAAAGACTCATTAAGTCTTATAATGTTCTTAAAACAGCCGATCGTTCACAGCTGTCTTCGGATGTGCTCATGAACTATCTTTATGTTAGGTATAACATGCCAGTTGTGTCACACTTTGATCCAAGAAGTGCGGTGTTGCTATGGTTAAATGACAAAGTAAGAAGAGATGAAGAACCAACAAAGCACAAAACTCAACGATGGTATGGGTCAATGTTTTTAGAAGCGTCAGATATTGAAAAAAATGTTACCAGTACTAAAAAAATTTATGTTCTAATTTTGAATATACTACTAATTTTGAAAGTCTAACTCGTTTTTTTTTGTACTTTGTCACAGGTGTGTATTTTTAAAATTTCCTAGAATAGTCTATGGGCGAAGCACAGGCACGAGTTTGCGAAGCACAAGCCCCGCCCGTAGGGCAAGGGAGCCAAAGACTCTGCTTGTGTGTATATATATAGAGAGATTTTTAAAAATTAAAATTTTTGTTTAATTAAAAAAAATTATAATTTTGTTTGCTGAATCGTAAATGCATTAAGTGAAAAGCACGCGTTAGAGCTCCGCCCATTTTATGACGTGTCTATGATGTCACTATCTTTCAACCAATCCGGAATACAGAGGGACGGACAGACAGGACTCCCTTTTTATAGAATAGACAAGCGGTAGCTCGCTATCTCCCTCCGGATTTTTTTTTCACTACTTCATTTTCTTTTATTGGTTGTAGATTTAAAATTTTATTATATGAAGCCCTCATAGGAAGAAGTGACTAAGCGACAAAAGTATGGCATATCACATCTATCTCATATATATATGGCATATCACTGGATTGTACAATTAGAAGCACCGTCTTTTAAATATACATCAATTTTTTATGATCCACAAATAAGAAGACAGTGTTACGTTTGTTGAATACTATAATATGATGGAATGCTTTTTCCCCCCTAACATATCGGAAAATGGTTCACTTGGAATCTAACTTTATCGTTTATTTCTTGTCATACTTTATAAAATAATATAATTACAAAAATTGTAATGAATCGTAACTGCAAATCGATGAAAGAATGGAGCTTAATATCCCAATTAAATTGTGTCCTTTCGGGCTATCCAATCAATCACAAATGTAAAGAGAAAAAGACATTTTTTTTTCACTTTTTCATGTATTTTTTTTATTATATTATATGAGGCCCTCGTAGGAAGAAGTGGTTACTTCATTTTTTTTTATTGGTTGTAGATTTAAAATTATATTATATGAAGCCCTCATACTCCATTACCCTCCCACCCCCACTCCCCCATTACTCCCACACACAAAAGTAAAAAACTCATTACCTCCACCCCTCTCCCCATTGCCGCCACCCCTACTCCCCCCAATACCCCCACCCCCTCTCCCCATTACCCCACCCCCACTCCCCCAATTACCCCACCCCCTCTCCCCATTATACTGGGGTAGCAGTATATATATCACAGTATAAATGTGAAGCTCAAGATTTTCACGGCTGCGTTCTTTTCTGTAGTTTTATCGCGGTGCTGGGCCGGGAAACTTGACAGAGCACATCGTTAGCTCATGGGCTATCAGTTGGTGGTGGTTGCAGAATTTTCCGATGTGCCGTTTAGGCTGTGCACGGTTCCGAAAAAAGCGGACACACACACACACACACACAGACATATTTTAGCTCAATAGTATATTAGATTATTATTAATTATTAATTATTATTACTTGCTTCTAAAAAGGTTAGAGAGTCCGTGTGGATATTGTTAATAAGTTAATTTAGCAGGCACTAGAATTATGCAGCGCCAAACTGCACTGCATAATTCATATATATATTGCATCATGTCATTGTGTTAAAAGATTAAGATAAATAAAATTCATAAATAATAAACAAATATGTATGAGAAATCTCATAAACGTTTCAGAAAACACAATTGACCTTCTCAAAAGTCAAAGCAGATTTTTCTTCTTTTAAACTTCAAAAAATATTTGTTTTCTTTCTATAAGTTCGATACTTAATGATCGAAATGTTGTCTACGAGCCAATTATGTTTTGGGCAGCAAACCCCAATGAATATATGATATAGTTGTAGAATTACCATTTGTACATCATATTATGATCTCTGTAGTTGTGACATCAGGAGGAGCATTGTTCGAAAGAATGTCCAGAAACTACATGGGACAAAGTACACAAAAGATTTTATTTGCAATTTCGAAGATGTTAAGTTTAATTTTTATGTCAGACATTTGAGTGATTGCCTTGACATTAAAATTACAGTTTCGTGCGTGTAATGAATCTCGTAAAAAATCTGAATATACTGGGTTTAATATATAACTATGTACGCCAACATTCTCGTGTATCAGCTGGCGCCACGTTCTTTAAGGTTCTATCAGAGTCTGTTACTTTATATATAAGCGCTGTGCAGAGTAAATTTGCGTGACTTTACAGTGAATCTACAAGCAACAGTAGCGCAGTGTTTCTTTCAGTCGTTGCTCGTATTCTAGCAAACAATCCTGCGCAGTGCACAGATCACTTCACTCTGACTCAGTAGTAAGCCAGCAAGCGAAGGAGGTGGGAGTGCGTGGCTTTATTCCAAAATTCTAAATTTTCTACCTAGTACATGGACCTTTAATACGTAAAGGTTTTTGATAAAGCAGTTTTTGTACTTTCTATTTATATACTTCTGAATGATTACTGTGACGTTATTATATATTAATGATAGTGTAATAAGTAACATATCTATGACTATAACGTTATATTTAGGCAAGAAAAAGCCTAGCTGAATATTTGACAAAATCGTAAGTCTTTCTTAATAAACTTTCCACGTGGAGTTATCAAATACAGTATATATAAACGCACACAAAAACTTTCACAGAAGAACAAATGATAAACTTGAACCATTGATTTATCAATCTATTATGAACTTTATTTATTATTGTGAAAGTTAAGAATATAAACATTAGTTTACATGTACGTTTCGCTGTTGTGTAATTCATGTTCATGAATTAGGCCCTATAAATACAGTAGTCCTTTTCAGTAGGCTATTTTGTCTGGTAAACATAACAATTCGGCTCAGTGATATTTATTCCGCTCTGTATAATGTACTTTTTAAGCATTTGAGGAGCATTTAGAGTATCAGGTATTTTAAGAAGTCTTAAAAACTGAGTTTCATTAACTGGATTTTATACTAAAGTTTTTTTTCTTTTTTTTGTGTGGTTACGTAGATTTTAGATTCGTGAGTCGTGAATAACATTTTTCATATTTTAATTTTAAGCTTCAAGCAATTTAGGAAGGATTTTGTGCCAGTTTTTTAATAAGTAAATACATAGAGAAAATTGGGTTCCAAGTATCAAACTTTCCTAAGCTTTCATTGGTACTTGTTAGGTTTTCCCCCCGCACTTGATTTGTCATCGTGGCAAATAGCATGGTCGCAGTAAACTCATTCTGGCTGAAAAAGCAATTTAATTAAATTGTGCAAAGGATTGGTAATATATACTGAAATAGATCCTATTAAATATATAATTTGGCTCGTGTAATAATTATTTATACGATTTATTTTTTAAACTAATTTATGGTCGGATTCTGAAGGATCGCCATTATATAAAGTTAAGGATCACCTGAAGATCAGGGCCCCCAGCCTTTTTTAGTTAGCTTTATAAGGCTAGCTAACGAAAATATCACAACCTAACCAGTCAAGGGCGTACAGTTGACTTAATGATTGGTTAGGTTAGGTCGTGATATTTTTGTTAGCGTTATAGTTATAAGGCTAACTAAAGAAGGCTGGGGACCCTGATCTTCAGGTGATCCAAAGTTAATGTAAGTTGTATAACAAATCAACAACCAATGTGCATCAAACATTCTAGAACGAAATGCTTGTTTGATTGTTCTGCCTGCGTGCTATTTGCCACAATGACAAATCAAGCCGGGGGGGGGGGGGGGGATAACCTACAAGTACCCTTTCAAGTACCCTGCATGAATAAACTTTGGGTACTTACGTATTATCGGGACTACCAAACTGTTTATTATGTAATTTTGCTCTCGTCATTTTCGTTTAAACTAACGAAAATATCGCAACTTAACCTAACCAATCAAGGGCGTTCAGTTGACCTAACCGGGCATTCAGTTAATTGAATGCCCGGTTAGGTCAACTGTACGCCCTTGATGATTGGTTAGGTTAAGTTGATATTTTCGTTAGTTTAAACGAAAATGACGAGAGCAAAAATACATAATAAACAGTTTGGTAGTTCCGATAATACCTAAGTACCAAACTTTGTATAAGAGGATTGCTTTCTCCTTTCTGAATTAATGCTTCAAAATACGTTGGTGCTGGGTTATATTTTCTTCAGTTACTGTAAATTTTTAAAATATACATAGTACAAGTGAATTTCGTAATTGTATGCAATATATTGAGGAGTTACATAGCTGTTTGTGTTGTATTTTTTGTAAATTTACTGACCAGCCCAATCTATCAGAGGTTAAAAAAAGTAAACATTACTTATTCACTTTGTGTATAATGCTTGTGACTTATCATTTGAAAATTCTCGCATAATTTGATACTTTATGTACATAGTTGGGAAAACTGAAAGCAGAAGTTACTCATAGTATTATTCGTTTTCTGTAAAGAAAACTTTTTTATTAGGAGGGTCTATTTTAATTCACGGCTCGTAGTCATTCTTATTAAAATTGAATTTTATTCTTCCATACGTAATACCTTTCCTAAAACAAGGTTTAGTTACGCTTTTCATATTAATTTTTAATAGAGTAAAACTTGGAAAATGTAATTCTTCACTTATAATGGTAAAATGTTAGTCATAATGTTTAAATTCACAAATTCTGAAACACAGGACAGCCTATATCGTAAAAACCGGGACAGAAGCAATTTAAAATATGATAGTGGCATAGGCCCTAATATGTTCTAAAACTACTTTGAAAGACGTTGCACATATTTGAAATATATAAACTTATTTAATTTGACGATGCTGAGGTTCCTTTATCACAGAATGGCCAACGCATCCGGTTTTGCTTTGCCGCCGACCTTGAAATATGTTAGAAAATTCCCGACAAATTAATAAAGCAGAAATATAAGTTATAATAATAATCATATTTTTTTTAAAAAGGTTTTCTTGAAAGTACTCTAAATTTGGTACTTTTGGAGTAATTTCAGTAGTACATGTATTACTTGTTTAATTGTACTCTTGCCACCTAAAATCTCTCTCTCTCTCTCTCTCCAACGATGTATTGCTGAACCCCTCACCCCCTCCTGAGTCTGGAGCGGGTGCTATGGCGACCATTATACTCAGTACAGGGGTTCCCAAACTTTTTTAACGCGACCCTTACCTAGGCTACCATCTATCTGTCTTTGAGGTAGGAAAGATCGGAGCTTTACGTGTCACGCATTAGGCTTGCACATTTGCATGCTGTCTGACTTTAACACGTATTACTAAGATTATCTTGCATTTTTTAGTAAATAAATCTAGACTTTGTTAGTGCTAAGAGGCCTCAAATTGTTGGGAAACAGCATGAACGAAGTAATTTCAAGGGTCTTTTATACAGAATATTTATTAGAGAGAAATATTTAATATTGTCTTAAGAAGATGAACCTGTAACATTCGTTTTAAACTTGTGTACTGTTGTGACCGTTCAAGTCCCTATTCTAAGCACGCAAAAACACAAGCAAATATGCAATATTTAGCGACCCTATGAGCTCTTTATGACCTTTCATGATTAGGCTTGCGACCCTTGGTTTGCGAACCCCCGTTTTAGTGTATATGATGGTGAAGTGCTCTGCCCATTGGCAGGTCCATATCATGACTTCCTCCAGGCTCCCCTGTCCTGTGCCAGAACCTTTGTTGATAGGTTCTACCTTCCTCGATGTCATCCAGCATCTTCATTCTTCGTCTGCCACGCATTTTCCTACTCTCCGTTCTCCCTTCAAGTACTTCTCTGAGAATATGGCCAATCCATCTTTTCTTCCTTTTCCAGATGGTGTTAATTAGTGTTCTTCCCTCATCTACTCTTCAGTAATTCCTCATTACTTTCTCTCTCCAACTGATTCTCTCCATTCGCCTCCAAAACCACATCTCGCAGCTTTCCAGTCGTTTGATATCGGCCTTCCTCAATGTCCACGTTTCAGAGTTGTAAGAACGCTCTAAATTAGTATTTTAATAATACTTTTTCAGAGCTCGGTCAAATCTCCTGGTAAACAGTACTTTCCTCATGTTTGTATGTATGTATGTGATGTGCGTGCGTGCGTGCGTGTTTCCATATATATATACCACTTGCACGTCTGGTACTTATTCCTTCTCTGTTTTCTTTTTTTTTTCTTACTCTCTCACTCAACAAGCTTTAGTCCCAAACACATTTTCACATGCTAGGTAAAATTTCCAGACCAATCTGGGATTAAACATTAGATACTTGTATTTAAATCTGGCACAATAAACAACATTTAATCGCAGAGAACGTAATTTTTTATGCTTATTATACTGTATATATACATAGAGAGTTTCCAAAAGGGCTGTCTACTTTAATTCATTCGTCACAGTATTTGGCATACATTTTTACCACACGTCATTATTTGTACGGAAGGCTGAAGTTTTTTATGTAAACCGATGCTTGGTGCGACAGCCATGGAGTTCAAGAATCCTTTCAAAGCGTCTTTTGAAATTTTCTATAACCCTGAATCCCTGATAAATGTCTCCTGGTTGATACTCTTCAGGACCGATATGATTTCCTTCTTTAGTTCTGGGAGAGTGTGAGAGTTAATGCTGTGCGCATTGTCTTTGGGATTCCTGGGTGGGCAGTTGCCCACGTACATAAAAATTTCACCCACCTACTAAAATAAAATAAGATCATATATGCATCAACATATACATTTAATTTGATTTTGTTACTTGTGATTTAAATACAAAAAAAAAAAGCTTTTAACCCATCCACTAAAATTGTTTAGTAGCAGCCCTGGGATTCCATATAGGAAGAAATATAATGGCTTGAGGTCAGGAAAGAAGAGGGTTTAAGGAAAATTTACTCCCGGTATTTTCGGCCCCGGCAAATTTACTCCCGGTATTTTTCGCTCCCGGCAAATTTACTTCCATGTAATTTACTCCTGGTAAATTTACTCCCTGTGGCAATTTATTAAGATATATTTTTTTGTTTCCATGTTAGGGTTTAATGGTTTAAGCCCCAAAGCCAGAACCTTTACTTTAGTTTTTGATCTATAATCACCATTAAAAATGGAATTTATTTGAATAAGCTTAGAACGGATGTCAAAAAAATTTGATGCAAAGGAATGAGCTAATAATTAAAACCATCAACTGGGGTTTACTTTCGTATTATTGATTTGTAATTACCATAAAAAATGAAATTTATTTAAGTCTCGCGTTGTTAAAAAAGTTAAAACGGATGTTATAAAAATTGATGCAAAGGAATGAGCTAAAAATTTAAAATTATTGAAAGTGATGCAAGTTATGAGCTTTTCTTCGTAGAAAGTCCATTTTCTTATCTGGATTATATCTATCAATATGAACGTGCTAACCTAACCACCTAACCTAACCTAACCTAAATTTAAAACTACTAGGAAGTGAAATTACTGGGAGTCAATTTTCCGGAGTGAATTCACCGGGAGTGAAATTATCGGTCACCCGTCAAGACCATCCACACCCAAAATGGTCAGGAAATCAGTTTGAAATAGCACGGTCATTAAAGTATTCAAATAGGTTGTTATCCAACACTGTATTTGACCCTTTTGGGTATGGATAGTTTTGGCCACCATATTCTCCTGTCCTCAACCCATGCGATTTTTTCCTATAAGGATTCATGAGATAATGTATGCAAAAATAACCACACACATCCGGAATTGAAGGAACTCGAAGGCTGTTAGTGTTACATACAGGGATGTCCAAAAGTCGTGATCGGAACGTATAGAATGGTTGATATAAGAAGGAGCTTTAACTTTTAAAATTTATTTAAACCAAATACAAGAAAAAACATTACAAATGAAATTGAAATTAAAAAGATATCTCGCTGCTTATACGTCCAATTGGTCCTTATGGATACCGTCGTGAAGCACTAACATCCGCATATTCCTGCGGTCTCCCACATCGTTTGGCATCTAAAACAGATCAGATTGCGAATGTTGTTTTCTCATTTCTGCAAATTTTGTTGTAGCTGCTTTATTAATACGCATTGCAAAGTCTTCTCTTATAAGTTTTACCAGTACATTCTTTTTCATGAACCCAAACACACGCCAGAAGACGCTCCTCGATTGTAAAAGAACCTACATCCGCCATGTTGAAGGCTTAATAGCCTACGTCATTATGAAGTTTGTTTACGTACCACTAGGCCGATGATGATTATCCTAGGCCTAGCTACTTCCATTTGGCAAATTTGTGTGAATTCCTTCGTAAATATTCTTTAGAACACATTCTTCGTCCTATTCCTGTACATTTCTAAACAATCCGATCGCGACTTTGGCCATCCCTGTACATTGAGCATCGGTTTGCATAAAAATAATAACGCCAAAGTTCCGTTAGAAAAAGGTCGTAAAAATTTGTCAGATATTTTAGAAATCTGCTAAATAAATTAAGTCTGATTTTGAACCATAATAAATAAATAAATATACTATATTTTTTATTTATTTTAAATATCGCAAATAACTAAATTCATGACCGTAATGCGTACTATATATTTGTATTATTGACACTTAGTTTTACGGAAACACTGATAGCAATCGGAATTATTTTTTATATATACGAGTATTAACACACACACACACACACACACACACACACACAGACCTTGGTTTTGCTTCCGCCCAAATTGTTCATTCTTGACGAAGGTCAAGCTTGTCACTCCACCTTAGACCTACAGTTTAACGGAAACCGAACCACGCCCCACCAGCAGCCCAACGTTTTTAACCACTTGGCTACCCAGGGTACCCATTTATCTACCAACCAATATTTTTTGTGTGGAAGGATGAACAGCTGGGTTTTGCTGCGCGCCGCCTGCCGACACCGGGTCTCGATCCCGGGGCGGATGGATTCGTAGTCAGCGACGCTAACCATTACACCACTGAAGCATAGATAGATAGATAGATAGATATGTGTGTGCGTGTGTGTATGTATGTATGTACGCACAACTTTCATGAATCTGTAGACATTGTGTATCATTTACAATAAACTCGCTTGCACAATCCGTTAATTAAATTTTGGGGGGTTCTGGTTTTCTCTTTGGTTTTTCTCTTTCGTGATCCCATCTCAGAAATAACGTTAGGATAGAGACCTTTTGTAAAGAATTTTTCACTCCATTTTGTCTTGGACTGATTTTACTACTATACACAAATACGCGTACACGAGAGCCTAAACATTAACTATTTCCTCGAAATGAAATTGTTGAAATATAAAATTTTAGAAACTTAATTTAACCTAACGTAACAGTTTCAAATTAGGTCTTGTTTAGTTAGATTTAGTTACATAGTATAACTTGAGGTATATAATTAGATTAAGAGAGATTGGCAACCATTTCCAAGAAATTGCCTCAACTACTTAAAGAAAATATGTTGCTCATTTCACTGTTTTTATACGAAACAATAAAAATACTGAACAATCATATCTACATTTCTCCTAAGGACACAATCACTGAATACTTATATTCAATATTGTTTTTTAGCCATTGGCTTTTCATTGGCTCTCGAAAGAACAGCAAGTGTGTGTGTGTGTGTGTGTGAAGTAAATGGTGCATGCGTGGTGGAACCATTAGAACGTAGATGTTGGTTTCAAAAAGATCTATAATCTTAATATAATCCTCCTTATTAGATGCTGTCATTAATAAGCCTACGAAGCGGTTTTTCACTGAAGGTTTTGAAGTAAAGGAATCTTAGTTAAGAGAAAAGTATAGGCTATGTGCATGGAATACGTAGCTATGTTTTTATATTTCATCTCTATCACCTAAATTCTTTAAAAGTTATCTTAAGTGGAAAGTGTGTCACATACGAAGAGTATTTGATCTACATACAGTGGAATACTTTTGTACATGATGAATCTTTAATAAAAGCATATATATAATCTTAAACGAGTGTTCGTATACATTATTTTCTATAAATTACTCTATTCATTTTGTGTTTTAGGATATTACAATAAATTTTTGTGATAATTAAAATGGCGAATTTACCCAATCGACCAACTATTCGACCTGCCGTGGCTTTCGACCCAAGCACTGACGCTGCCACGCTGAAGAAAGCAATGAAGGGAATGGGAACCGATGAGAAGCTTATAATTCAGGTTCTGGGCAGAAGGACGTCTCACCAACGCCAGCAGATACTGCACAACTATAAGCAGTTGTACGGAAAGGACCTCATAAAGGAGTTAAAGAACGAGCTGAGTGGTACATTTGAGGATATTATTTTGGCTATCATGACTCCCCTTCCTACATACTTAGCCCAAGAACTTAACAAAGCCACGAAAGGTTTTGGAACCAACGAGAAAACACTAATCGAAATTCTGTGTACCAATGATAATAAATCACTGAAAGAAATCAAAGCAGCCTATCAAAATTTGTATGGAAAGACTTTAGAAGAAAACGTAAAGGATGATACCTCAGGAGACTTTAGCAAATTATTGATTTCATTGGCATCGACTGGCAGAAATGAGGCAACAGTTGATCGATCCATGGCACATGGTCTCGCCCAGTCACTCTACAAAGTTGGCGAAAAAGAGAGATTTGGAACAGATGAAGCTGAATTTAATCGAATTGTGACTTCTTATTCTTTCCCTCTCCTTCGACTTGTGTTTGAAGAATACGAAAAGATCACGGGGAACCCCTTCGAACACGCGATAAACGCTGAACTGTCTTCTGATTATAAGGATGGAATTATGGCAATTTATTCGTTCACCATAAACAAAGCTGCTTTCTTTGCCAAATCGCTCCATGATGCTATGAAATGTGTTGGAACACGGAATGACGCCTTGATAAGGATCATCATCTCGCGATGTGAAATTGACATGGGGAACATTAAAGAGGAGTATAACAAGGCATATGGAAAGAAACTGGAAGAAGCCATAACGAGTGAGACATCTGGTGACTTCAAGAAGCTTCTCTTGGCCTTAATTCAAGAATAATTTTGAATGTGAAAATGTCATATGAACAACTATTGTACTTGTTCAGCTGAATCTGATTTCAAAGTCTCATGATGACTATATTTCTGTACTTAAAAACAGCTTGCTTCTGGTTTTCAAAATCCTTATTACAGCTTTCATTTTCTATATTCATATTCCTTTTTTTTATAAATTTTGCTTACATTTTACTAAATTACTTATAATACTAATGTACTTAATAAATGTATTTGTCACAAATTGTATAAATACACCTTTTATAAATACACCTTTACACCTCTCGTAAAGTTAAAATATTAATTTCCAAGATAAGAAATGTGCTATGAATATTTACTCGGGGAAACTCTTAAAACATTAGTTTTATAAAATTCCAAACATCTACGACATACAAAGTCATCATAACGAAAGGTTCGTCAGGAACTAATAAAGTTCATTAGTTTCATTTAAACTGCAGTTTCAATTATCAAAAATAAGTATACAGCAAAATACATAAAACTCTATTGGAAGTTCATTACGTTAAGAGATTATTTCGCATTTCGTCCCTCGGAGTCATTTGCAGTCTGAAAGCGAGAATGTTCGAGTTGATAATTGTAAATTTAACTTAACTAGTTTAACCTAACTAGCCCAACCTACGAACGAAATCCAAAGAGGAGAATGGGAGTGAAATGGAACGCTAAAAATATACCTGGAGGTAAGATAACTGCAGAAAAATGTGTGTGAACTCGCATGCCAGACGAAGACTTCACATTTTTGTAAATTTTTTTATATACAAATTAATAAAATGCATAAGGACATGGAATGTCTCGTGGCTCGATCGGTTAGGGCCCCCGCCCAGCACTGCTGAGACTCCGCTGAGTCGTGGATTCGAAACCCAGTGCTCCCTAGAGTGCACGGTCGTCTTTTCTATATCTTGACATCACGACGAAGCTGCGCCCCAGCCACCTCATTTTAATTCACTAAGGGGCCTAATCCCGTTTCAATGGAGAATATGGAATGTGAATGTTACCTTCGTGTTTAAATAAACGATCATGTTTATTAAATTTCCAGAAAACTGTTGCCAGCAAATGTACAAGTTAACAAGCAACCCAACATAATCTTCTTTAACTTGCTTTTGGGGAAATACTGATGTAATTGTTCTGAACGCATACACACAAAAACACACACACACACACACATATATATATATGTATGTATATATGTATATGCAGTCAAATCACAGAAAAACACGTGATCTTTTTAATAAGCAAACAACCACAGGAAAGGAAAAGTAAACAGAAATCCAATATATCACGAAAGCGCTTGGATTTCGTGTTTACTTTTCCTTTCCCTGTGGTTGTTTGCTTATAGATATATATATATATATATATTCCAAAAGCTTGTAAGTAGCAAAACCACAATTTGAAAAGAAAAAATGAAGAGAAATTTTACGAGTATTTGAAACCAAATTGTTACTTTGGGAAAGAAATCTAGAAATTGATTCTAATTTCTTAAGATTATCTGCCAACACGAATTGCAGCCAAAAAAAAAAAAGGATATGCGAAGTTTTGAAATATCACCCTCATATATATACTATATACATATATGTATATACTCTTGTTAACAGTTTTTGCTTCCGCCCGAATTCTTCATTCTGACGAAGGTTAAGGTTGTCAGTCCATCATAGACCTACAGTTTAACGTGGACTCCGAACCACGCCCCACCAGCAACCCAGCATCTTAACCACTAGGCTACCCAGGGTACCCATTTATCTACCGACCATTTCTTTTTTATTGTGTGGAAGGACGAACAGTGGGTTTTGCTGCGCGCCACCTGCTGTCAGTCTCAATCCCGAGGGAGGCGGATGGATTCGTTGTCAGCGACGCTAACCACTACACCACTTAGGCGCTAATATATATATATATATATATATATGTGTGTGTGTGTATATATATGTTAAACACAGACCGTGCATGGAACAAGGAGTTTGTGTGTGTATATATATATATATATATGTTATAATGTTTCAGACCAACAAAGACCCTAGAATCCACTCGTAGCTGGTCTACCTAACTGTGTTTGTGTATTGCGCATGTCCTCCGTGGTGGCGGAGGGGACCTGCAATTTTACGTGGGTTCCGAATCAACAAAAGCCTTAATTTTACTACCTTAAACTATACCCAATCTATCAACATATGCGTCTAACCGTTTTTTAAACATTTTTATAGACGTGCTACTAATTACTTCTACCGGCAAACTATTCCAGCTATTTACTATTCTGTGTGTAAGAAAGTTTTTGGCAACTGCTGTCTCGAACCTTCTGTTTGTCTCGTTATTTCGAGTTCTACTATATTGTGATATTTCGGAAAAGCTCTCTCTACGTTATCGAATCCATTCATGATTTTAAAAACTTGGATTAGATCACCCATTAGTCTCCTAGTCTCGAGTGTACCCAACTTTATATCCTGCAGCCTATCCTCGTACGACTGAATCATCCTGGTTGTTCGTCTTTGAACTCGTTCGATTTTGTCTATATCTTTGCGCATATGCAGATTCCAAAATTGGATAGCGTACTCTAAATGGGGTCTAACTAATAATTTATAAAGAGGAACAATAATATCGCGCGATTTGTACTCAAAATTCTTAGCTATAAAACCTAGCACTTTGTTCGCCGTATTGACCGCTGCTGTACTTTGTTTCCCCACTTTTAAATCAACCATTCACTATAACTCCTAAATCTTTTTCCTGTTCTACGCTTGCCAACTCCTTCCCTGACGTACAATATGCAAAATTACCGTTACGCGAACGTAGATGTAAAATTTTGCCCTTATCGACGTTAAAATCTCATTTGCCATGTGACTGACCAATCTACGATTTTATTCAGATCTTCCTGGATTTTACCTATATCTTCGTCATTAATCGCCCTACCACCCAATTTCGTGTCATCCGCAAACTTTGAAACTGTATTGACTAGGCAGACATCTAAATCGTTAATATATACACTATATAAGTAAAAGCAAGGTGCCCAATACAGAACCCTGAGGAACACCGCTCGCTACATTAGCACAAGACGACGACGCTCCATCAACGACCACCTGTTTCCTACCTCGCAACCACTCTTCTATCCAATTTATTACTACACCCCTGATCCCATGAGCCTTAGTTCTTTTCAATAAGTCTTTTGTGCAGTACGGTGTCAAACGATTTTTCAAAATCTAAATACACTACATCTACCGCCCGATGACTATCGTAAACTTCAACCACGCTTTGGAAAAGTTCTAAAAGATTAGTTAAGCAAGATTTGCTTCGCCTAAAACCGTGCTGCAGTATTTCTAATCAAGTTATGCAATTCTAAGTGTTCGACTATACGATCCCTAATTATTGATTCCAGTAGCTTACCTGCAACAGATGTTAAACTGATTGGCCTATAATTTCCCGCTGCACTTTTATCGCCTTTCTTAAAAATAGGTGTTACATTTGTTAACTTGAAGTTATCTGGTACGCACCCCTCAGAAATAGAAGCATTAAAAATCTTTTAGCGGCACAATGCTTTCTTTTAATTCTTAATTCTTTTAGTTGTATGGGATATATGGAATCCGGCCCCGGTGATTTAAGCATTTTCACTTTACCAATATACTGGAGTGCATTACCTCCTTTTTACTAACCACAATATTATCTAAAGTATTACCATTATCAAAAGGTATTATGTCTATGACCGTAGGGATATTCGTTACATCTTCTATTGTAAAAACTGACGAAAAAATTTGTTTAGCAGGGTAGCCATTTGCTTGTTTACAGAAACTAGTTCTCCGTCATGATTTTTCAACAACCCCAAGACACTCTTTACTGGATTCCTATTACTGATATATTGAAAAATCTCTTGGTTTTCTTTGCCGTCAGGAGCTATGGAAATTTGCTGGAAATTGGGAATTTTAGTTGTTAGCTGGTTTCGAGTGACTGAGAGGACAAACTGTACCATATTGTGATCGCTATTGCTTAACGGTTCTATCACTTGAAGATCATGACAAGCCTATCATCCGTAGTTATTACTAAATCTAAAATACTGCCCAACCTCGTAGGTTCCCCAACTTTTTGAATAAGAAAGCTATCCTCGAGAAAATTAGCTAAACGATTACCTTCTGCGTCTCCCTGCATTGTATCGTATTCACATTAACGCAATTAAAGTTACCTATAATTAAGGTCTGCTCACTACCTATTATTCTCAAGTTCATGACATAACGCTTCGTCCGCATCAGTTGTTTGATTAGGGGGCCTATATATATAACTGCAACAAGAAGTTTGAAATCGTTCAATTTGAGTTCTGTAGTCGAATCTCTGTTCTGGAATTTTGTGCTTTAATTCTATAACGTTCGCAATTTTATTTTTGATATAAACACCACCTCCCCACCTACCTATTCTGTTTTTAAGAAAGTCTATAATCTCTAATTTGATACTCCCCTACATAGTCACGTGTTTCAGTGCTAAGCCACGATTCATTTATCGCAATTAAACAGTCTTCGCAAGCAATTGAAGAAAAAAATTTTATTTTATTTTGTCGGCGACGAGCATTTAAGCAGAGAACCTTCAAATTGTTTGTAACGCGATACCTTCGCGCGCGAGCAAGGGAAATTTAAGAAAATTACGCCGGGACCGTTCGAGTCACGGCAACCTGAAAAGAAGAGACGGTATTATGAAATAGGCTTCCGAAACGCGCAGCTCCAACGTCATTAAGATGAAGACCATCTCCGAGGAACAAGTCCCTCATGCCGTAGAAACTGTTCCAAAATTTGCAAAATGCACTCCTTCCTGTTGGCAAAGAGACTTCAAGTTATTGTTAATATAGGTCGCCTTGTTGTAGAACTCGTTACGTTGGATAATTCGAGGAAGTATACCTGTTAAAACAATCTTACTAGTTTTTTCCTTTAGTTGCTCTAGTAAGTCCCTTTTAGGCTTTTACTAGCCAGCAGCTCTTCCGATCTAGAATTTAAAACGTTATTAGTAATGACATTAATAACATACGTTGTGTCCTCAGAGGTTGCGTTTGTAGAAAAAAATCAACACTATTAGTTATATCCTCCACTCTTGCACCAGGGTAGCAGTAACGCCTACGACGGGGGTTTCTCCCTCAGAATTCCTCGAGCTGCCCTCGAACAATGGAATCACCAACGAGTCGTATTTCGGATTCATCTACGTCTTCGAAACCTAAAACAGAAAACTTATTGTTCGTTAATACTGGTCGACAAGTCTTAGGTTGTCTCATTGGGGCTTCATTACACACTTGCACGAAGGGTCGGGAACTAGGGGAAGAGAGAGGGCTGTTAGCATTATTTATACTATTAGCAGAAACTGAAGCAGGAGAGGCCGCGACTGAAGAATGACTCCTCTCAGAAGGGCTAAGGGATTCTAATTTAGCCGTCAGGTGTTATATATTATTTTATTGGGTTCAGAATCCCAGCTGAACCCTGAACGGCCAAGCTCTGAAGGGCCAGTTCAACCTACAGCCCAAGTTAAGCTAGACTAAAACTTACGGACTTGAAGGTCCTATGAGGTCCTACTTCAGGGTTGCTGACTCGATGTGGGCCTACCTTAGGCCTCAGTTGCATAAAATTAAGATAAAAAGCAAAAGGGGCACTATTTATGGTCTTCTTTCTTAACCTTCAACAACAACAACAACAACACAACCTGCACGATGCAACAATCTTGTATCTAAACAACCAAACTGAATTGCAAGAGAGCTCTCTATAAGACCACGCCCTGTAAGTGTTATATTCAACAAACGCGTAGGAAGGACGCGCAGTGCCCCAAACAATGATGCCACAAGAGCCCAAAAATGCTAGCTCTAAATTAAGTGAATTTTTCACTAACCTTACAATTATGAGATGGATATATATACACCTTAACTTAATATATACAAGCAATGCTGCATCAATCAGCTTAGTCATCATATCGCCTTGGGACCACAATGGCTTTTCCTCTTCTAGATTTTCTAACACTCCCCACCGAAGAGGCATTGTTTTCATTATCTTCTGCAAGTTTAGCCAACCCTTCTCGAGGAGGCTGTAACTCGAATGTTTCATCTTGACTATCCGTGTTTTTGCTGATTTCTAAAGCATAGAGTTTTTGTATAGGTCTCTTTAATTTTCCTCCTGAAGTCTTTACCAGTGCACACCTAAGTAATTGTCTTTGCCAACAAACAACTCTTCAATTATGCCAAGCTTCCAGCATTGCCTTGGTCTTTCATCCCTAATCATTACCACTTCTCCCACCTTGATATAATTTGCAGTGGAGCACTTTACATTGCCTGATAGGTAATAATTGAGTTCTGGCAAGTATTCCATCTGCCACCTCTTCCATAACTGATCTTGTAGCTCTTCAAGGTACTTGAACCTTCTGGTTAACTCTTCTTGAGTGCTCTGGATAGGCTGTAAGTCTTCTGGCAAACTGGGGCTTGATGTTAATCGTTTACCACAAAGAAAATGATTTGGTGTCAATGGCTCTGCATACTGTTATAAACAAAGGTGATAGGCCTATTATTCGCCATTGCTTCTACTTCACACAAAACAGTGCAGAATTCTTCTTTGCTCAAATGAGCATTAGCCAAAAGTTTCTTTAATGGACACTACACTTCTCACTAGCCTTTCCCAAAATCTTCCCACTATGGTGCTCTCTCAACAATAAACTCCCACTGTACCCCATGGTGTGAAAAGTAAGATTGGAATCCCTCCTCTTTTAGCAAGGACCAAACTTCTTGGAGTTCCTTTGCAGCCCTTTTAAAGGTTTTTGCATTATCCGATATGATTTTATTTGGGAAACCCCTTCTGTTCACAAACCTTTTAAAGGCCAAAAGAAGTACATCATCACTAAAGTTGCTTACCAACTCCAAATGGATTGCTCTGGTGGTAGCACATGTGAAAAGACATATATAACCTTTTTTAGACTCCCCTTGCTCATACACATAGACTGGACCTGCGAAGTCTACTCCCACTACATCAAATGGGGCAGTATAGACACCGTTCTCTTGGAAGTGGAGCCACCTTTCCATAATAAGGCTTTGCACTCCAATGCTTGCAAACTACACATTTATGCAAGACCCTTTTTACGACTTGTCTAATTTTGGGAATCCAAAACTGTTGTCTGATCTCTATTATCACTTCTCTAACTCCAGCATGTAACAACTTATGATGAGTATCCAGGATCCAAAGTTCCACAAAGTGCCCCCCAGAAGGTAGCAAAATTGGATGTCTTTTCTCCTCTGGAAGCCCAGAAAACTGTAGTCTACCTCCTACTCTCAATAAATCCTGATCCAAAAACACATCCAAACCCTTGAGAGCAGAATGTGTTGGTAGAACCTGTAATGGACTGTTGGTGAGCAATTCTCTCCACCAAATTTTTCCTTCTGCACATATACCACCCAGTATTGCCTGGCTTGCTGAATCTCCTTACTGTCCAGAATTCCTTCCCTTCTTGTTTCTCCCTTTATGTTGTCTGTAAATCTATATACCCATGCTGTCACTCTTAACAACCTTTTCAGACTGCTAATGTCCTCAAGCCTCAATATGTGGGTCCTGCTGCATAACTTGACAACTGTTCACAGTGCATTTTCTCATCTCGCTCACCCATTCTTCTTGAGCCTGGCATTCTCCTACAATAGGGTGATTAGAAGGCCAGTTTTCACTTCCAAGTTTTAGCCACTCTGGCCAATTCCACCACAAACTTGAGAGTGCAAGATCTTTCACTGAAATTCCTTGTGTTGGTAAATCAGCTGGGTTTTGGGTGCCTGAACAATGCTTCCATTGCTTTGGATCTGTGTGTGCTTGAATTTCCTCCACCCTATTGGCAATAAAAGGTTTCCATTTCCTTGCCTGGCTTCTTAACCAGTGCCAAACTATAGTGGAGTCTGTCCAATAATAGCTTGGAATTTCATAAAGGGCCAAAAACTTTTACACTGTAACTGCAAGCCGACTAGCAATAACTGCACCCATCAATTCCAACCTTGGAATAGAAAGCCTTTTCATAGGTGCTACTCTGCTCTTTGCAGCAACCAACCTGCAACTTACTTCCTCTTTGAATGTGCCTTTTATATAAATACAAGTTGCATAGGCTTCCTCACTTGCATCACAGAAGGTGTGCAGCTCCAAATTGTCTGGACTATTGTTCAACGCTCCAAAGTACCATCTTGAGATTTCAATGTCTCCAAGATGTGCCAATTCTTTGAACCAATATTTCCACCTTACCACCATATGATTAGGTAACTCTTGGTCCCAATCAAGTCCAATTTCCAGTGCCGGTCCTGTCATTTTTGGCGCCCTAGGCGAGATCATGCAAATAACTGAATTTTAAATTTGGTTTTGAAGTTTTACGTCTAGTTGTTTTCCTATTAAAACCTGATCCTCCTGGTCTTCCTTGATGCAAATTCATCAATGATGTCATCATAGGAAATCTGCTCAGAAACCGCATGGTTAATGCTGATGACAGAAAGACCACTAAGGCGGTCTTGCATCATGGTGGATCTCAGGTAAGTCTTGATGGGCTTGAGTTTGGAAAAGCTCCTCTCCGCTCCAGCCACTGTCATTGGAAGGGTGATAGCAACCCTGAGGGTGACCTAGAGGTTAGGATAGATCTCTGTGAGCTGCTTTTGATGGATAAACGACAGCAGCTGAAGTGCTGTCATGCTCGTAGATGGCAGTTCAGGCAAATTCTTTAATTCCTGTGCCAACTCCCTACCATCTAGATCAGAATGTCCTCGACAGCTTAGTGTTGCTGAGGGTTTCTGATTGCTCTGTCATCTCATTTGACAAATTTTGGAAGTTTGAGAGCACTCCAAACTTGTGTCTCACTTCTCCCAAGATCTGCAATCTTTCCTGAAGTGATGAGATAGCAGCAGCCACCACCACATTGAAAAAGGTCACCTCCAAATTTTTAAGTACGTTATTGATGGGCTCATCGGGGGATGATGCACCTGACGGCTGTCCTCTTCAACATGATGCTCGGCCAGCCACGACTCATTGTAAACTAGAACATATACAAAATTGTGGAGTGGAGAAAAATCCATCGCTAGCTACACTCTAATTTACTCTGCTTGGTTTTAATAATTATAAACAGTTTTAACTTATACCTATTTCATTGCTTGTTTATTTTAATGAAATAACTTTTAATTTAGTTTTATAAATTGATTTTTACAAGCAAAATCGATACCTATCACCAAGGATAAATATCTATCTCCAACCGGGGTTGGTGAGACCGTGAGTTGGTAAATTACTGGAGCCTGTTTGAGAAAAAACAAAAACGGGCGTGCTATGTTGCCCCCGCCACCAATTGGCGCCCTAGGCGGCCGCCTATATTGCCTATGCCCAGGACTGCCACTGCCACTTTCCCAGAGGCTCTGAAACCAAATTTTTTACTTTATCACAAATGGACCCAGGAGTCCAAGAGGATCAAAGACCTTCGAAGCTAAACTAAGAGCTGTACGTTTTGTCCACCTTGTCTCATTTTCAGCCAGCTCTACTAAAGATTTCCCACTGAAGGTAAACAAATCCTCTCCTTGCTGCCAAACAATGCCTAGCACCTTTGTGTCTATTGCCCACAACTCCTTAATACCAGAATCCTCAATACTTTCTGCTGCATCAGGTCCTACACAGGACTGACTCAGAAACTGTTGTAACTGAGAATGATTGGTCTGCCATTTTCTAAGCTCCATGCCAGCCTCCCTCATTATAGCTCTAGCCTCCATGAATATCTGTTTAACCATTTCTGTATTATTCACTGAACACAGCAAATCATCAACATAACAATTTTTCCTTGTGTGTTCAATAGTGTTAGGATAGACTTCAGAATATTTCTTAAAATGATACTGCATAGTAGCTGCCAACAGAAATGGACTAGAGCTGAGGCCAAACAACACTGACTTCATTCTATATGCTTGAACCTTAGGTTCATTTTCCAAGTCTTTCGTATCCACCCACAGATACCTTACTGCATCTCTGGTTTTAACTTCATCCGCAAAAAGGCTTGCTTCACATCTGCAGTCAATGCTACTCTACCAAACCTGAATCTCAGTAACACGGAAAATAAATCTGCATTTAAATTTGGCCCAACATCCAAACAGTCATTCAAGGACACACCACCTTTGTCCTTGGCTGAGCCATCAAAAACTACCCTCAGTTTGGTGGTGGTTTTGTCTCGCCATACTACTACTACTACTGAATGGTGTGGCAGATAATGTGGCTCCTGGCTCACCAGCTCACCTTGCACCCTTTTAGCATAGTCCTCCTTTACATAGGTTAGGATGGCCTCGTTGTACTCATTTAACTCATTTTTCCTTAGCCTGTGCAATGAAGTCTCCAACCTTCTATTAGCTAGCTGAAGGTTTGAACTGGGTTTGCAAGAATCCTTCCAAGGGAGGCCAACTTCATAGCAACCATCTCTAAACCCAATCCCTTTTTCAAATTGCTCTAAAACATCACTGTTCAATGTATTTGCTTGCTTCTCCTGTTTGTCCTTTATGCCAATGGATTCAAGTTCCCAAAAGGCTTTCAAATGCCTTTCCAAACCATGGCTGTTCTCCTCAACCTTAACAAAAAGAGCTTTAACCTCCATTTCATTGCAATAGCTACCATGTAGCATCCAGCCTAGCTTACTTTCAATAGCTACCGGACCTCGAGATGTGCGGACAATATTACCAGTGATGAAGTCCCAATAATAGTCAGCTCCAATCAAAAGACTAATATCTTCTGTTCCTTCAAACTTATTATTGCCCAAATTAATTCCTTTAACTTGCAATTCTTGGACACATGCCATATCTAAACAAGTAGTGACTGGAGCACAAAGTTCCTCAATCTCTACAGCTTGGACCTTGATAGTGGGACTTTGTGGTAACAACCCCTTAACCAGAACTTCTACCTTCTTAACTTTGGTTCGGTTTTGAACGGAACCCCCAAACCCAGAAATTCTTAAATTTTCCCTCTTAAGTTCTTTAAACTTCAATTTTCTGGAAATTCTGGTCTTAATAAAGCTACACTGGCTACCACTATCAAACAACACTCTTACAGTAGCTTCTCCATCATTCCCAATTAATAATGCTGCAGCTGTTTGCAATAATCCCCCTTTACTTTTACTCCCTTTCATAGCAGTGGCATGTGCCACTGATGTCTCTACTTCTGGGGTAGGCCTACTAGGAGTGTTTTCACACAATAATGGCTGATGCCGGCCATGGCATTTTTTGCACAAAATTTTAAACTTACAAAACCTTGCTCTGTGACCTTTCAAAAAACATTTAAAACATGCTGTGGACTTAGTTACCCTGTCCTTTCTCTCCTCAACAGGTAAAGCCTCAGCCACTTCACATTTATATGACTTGTGGTTGCCTTCGCAAAATATGCATTCCTTGATTCCCTTTAATTTATTCTCACAGGATGCATGCAGCGCTGACAGTGTACCTGGGTTATTCCTTTTTGTAGAACCTTTGGTGCTGTGCCTGCCTTTGTCCCCTTGTTTAACATCCCACTGTGCAAATTCAATTCTCCCTCGTCTTGCTAATTCTGTGCCTAAAAGACTTAACATCTGCTGAAGGGGGATGCACACATGTTCTGTAGTGTCCCCTACTTAATTCAAGCAAAATTCAGACTGGCAATTTAGACTCCAGTATAGTGACCAACATTATACCATACCATACCTTTCCATTCCTACACCCTAGTTGTCCAGGGACCTAGTTCTAATTTCAAATTCATCATGTAACTGCCGTAACTCCTTGACATTATTGGCATTATTAACAGGAGGTATAGCTAAAAGTTCGCGGAGGTGGCTTTTAATTAAGATCTCTGGCTTACCAAACCGTTTCTTTAATATATCCCAAGCCACATTATAATTATCCTCTGTTAATGCTAATCCTGCTATTGTCTTTGCTGCCTCCCCTTCCAAGAGGGACTGCAAATAATTAAACTTCTCCACCGCACTTAATACTTGACTAGAATGAACTGCTGATTGAAAACTGTCTGCCCATCCTTGCCATTCCTGAATACTCCCAGAAAATGTTTTGAGTACAAGCCTCGGTAATTGAACTGCAGATCTGTTAACCTTAACTTCACAAACACCATTTGTTGAGGGTTGTGTTTCATTATTAGACCTGGTCTCTAACTGTACTGAGCTACTAAACTCTTTTGCTCTGTGGCATACTTTAATTGTCATCATTAATCTCTTCAAAGTAAATTGTTATTTTCTATTTCATCCTCTTCTATAAGAGCCTCCATTTTAACATTTGCTTCACTTAGAGCAACCTTTTTAGTTTCTAATATGGAAAGCTGCGCAGTCACTAAGTTTAAATCCTCTTGCTCTATGGCAGAATCTATAGTAGCAATGACCTTTGTAATTAGACCTTTGTAGGCGCTTCTCCTTTTTCTAAATTTGTTCAATTCAGCTGCACTCATCTTCAATGCAAACAACAATTAGTCTCAATGCCAAATAAGCTGAATTGGCGAAAATACTTAACCAAACTGATCAAACTCAAATTTTGCTTTTTTCAAATAAACTGAATTGCTTGGTTGGGATACTGATCAACCACCAGTATGGAATACTAAATTTTCCACCCAAGTAGTGCGCACTGAAGTCTGCAACCTTCACCTACGAACAATAAACCAAAATTAATCAAACCGGTAAAAATGTAGGCCCAAAACAACGACAGACTAGCGGCCAAGTTTCGCAATTGGGCGACCAAACTTTCTACCCTGGGACCTTAACTCAGCTCAACCCGTCCAGGCCTAACTTGGGCTACAATTTGCATAATCAGAACTTTGCCGAAAAATAGTCACTGACTCAGTCTTGGGGTAGAATCCGGTTTCGAAGGACCATGTTATATTTTATTGGGTTCAGAATCCCAGCTGAGCCCTGAACGGCCAAGCTCTGAAGGGCCAGTTCAACCTACAGCCCAAGTTAAGCTAGAATAAAACTTAGGACTTGGAGGTCCTATTTGGTACTACCTCAGGGTTGCTGATTCGATGTGGGCCTATCTTAGGCCTCAGTTGCATAAAATTAAGATAAACAAAAAGGGCACTATTTATGGTCTTCTTTCTAAACCTTGCAACAACAACCAACCTGCACGATGCAACAATCTTGTATCTAAACAACCAAACTGAATTACAAGAGAGCTCTCTATAAGACCACGCCCTGTAAGTGCCGTATTCAACAAACGAGTAGGAAGGACGCGCAGTGCCCCCAAAAAATGATGCCACAAGAGTGCCCAAACAATGATGCCACAGAGCCCAAAAATGCTATCTCTAAATTAAGTGATTTTTCCACTAACCTTACAATTATGGGATGGATATATATACACGTCTTCATTTAATATATACAAGCAATGCTGCATCAATCAGCTTAGTCATCATACCGCCTTGGGACAACAATGGCTCTTCTAGATTTTTTTAACATCAGGAGCATTACTCTTTCTTCAAACCTCACTCTGACCTCCCTCTCACGCTGTGGCTCGTTCTTCAGCAAACTAATTGATCGTTATTATTAGCTAAATTAAACACGTAAGTAGCAAACTTTCCGTCGCACTGACTGAAAGTACTTGACGGTGATGCCATGTTATTAACTAATTAAATTACTAGCTTTTGGAAATTGATAGAGGGTTAGTAATAGTAATCTAATAACGATGTAAGTCTCTGGTAATAAGTAAGGAGCAATTAATAAACAAAACGTAGGTCTACTGCGTGCTTAGTTGTGACGTCAAAAACGCAAGCCCGCCAAAACGTTCTTGAAACGCAGAAGACAGGTTCCTGTAACACAATTGTACTGAACGAATATACAGTATACGTAATTAAGCTACCGACAAAGGTTCTGCAAAAGGAAAAGTATTAATAAAGAGGGATAAAGATACAAGGCAATTTATGAATAACAAAAAAATAAATAAATAAATAAATAACTTATGTGCCCGCTACTCGGGCACCAAACCCTACTTTTTTAAAGCTACTTTGAATCAAACCACTTATTCAATTGTAACACTGGACACTCGATAAAACACGCCTGTTCACAAGGGAGGACAGATCGCGTGTGTGTGTGTGTGTGTGTGTGTCAAGGACTTAATGTTGCTAAGAACTATACAAATTATAACTATAATATTGCAGTTGTGAAAACTATCGTGGATTCATAAATTAAGTTTAAGAATGTACATTACTATTGTTTATTTCTCGTGTGTAATCTAGGATTAAAGACACGTTACTTGTAATTGTTCAGTTCTTATCGTGTATAATAGTGATTTCTTTGTATGGTAGTGGTATAACACCTTCAATCATTACCTTGCATTTGTTATATCGATAATGATAATTTAAGTTTGATACATATCTTAATTATTAATAATACTTATCCATGATTTATTAATTTAATAATTAATTATTAATAATCGTTTTATTTTTAATAAGAGCCCAGTAAAGTCAAAAGCTTGAGGGCCAAATTAAATAAAATAAGTAGTCCAGCTTCACAATTGTTATTGTAAAACCAATGTATTTATTTTATTATTAATAAAGATTATTCAATTCAAAAATATTAGCGAAAATCATATTTCCATGCAGATCCTGCAGATGAACAGCATATGGTAACCTTCAAGAAGAATTTTGATATACAGGGTGGCGCAGAATTTAAATTCTGTACCGATTCATCGATTTATAGTACCTGGTATTTCATGCATTAAAACCAAGCTCATCTTTTCTATTGTTAATTTCGCAGCCACCCCCCACCTAACAGAAAAGAATATAATCAACACTGAAAATTCCTATAATGCGCGACTTTTGCGCCACTATATATATATATATATATATATATATATATATATATATATATATTAGTGGAAGTAATATTGATGCTAATTATTATGGTTAAAATTGATTGTTAATGATTGGTGCTGATAATTCACTGCCCAACAAAAAAAAAGTTTTTGCTGCTGATTTAATTCTAGGATCTGTTTCTGGATAATATTGATGTGCTGATTTCAAAAATCACCTTAGATTTTGTCCATCACATCAGGTTTTCGTGCAATGCAATATGCCTATTTTGGGTGATCCATGAAGGGCGCTTATCAAAATTGATGATTTTTGAGACCTGTTAACAGCTGTTCTTCTGTTAAAATTTTATCTGTGGAATACGCAAATCTGTGCAGTAAATCTAAAGGTCATGTACAACATGTACGCAGTTCAGTAACTCAATGACCGAAACGGAGGCAAGAGCTTGGAATCTTTTGTGGCAGTAGTTAAGAACTTCCTAGGAAACAAAAAGTCTGAAAATTATAAAGATCTTGTAAAGGATTTACTTGTAAACTTTCAGCAGTTGGGTTGCAACATGAGCATTAAAGTTCACTATCTCAACAGTCATCTGGATAAATTTCCAGAAAATCTTGATGTTAGTGAAGAGCAAGGTGAAAGGTTCCACCAAGATATCAGTGATGGAAGAACGATACCAAGGAAGATGGGATACCCATATGATGGCTGACTACTGCTGGAGCCTGCAAAGAGATTGTCTTGACATCTCTCATTCTAGGAAGTCCTATAAGAGAAAATTTATCAGCACTGAAAAGTAAGAAAACAAGAAAAAGACAATGTTAAGAAAACTGGGGTCGTGCTTGCTTTAATATGGATTCATTTTTTGCTTATTTAAGCACTTTTAATCACTGTGTGTCAATATTACCATTGTATGTTAAAGTTCACTCCCTGCACAATTGTTTACTTTTCCATGTTGATTCTGAGTATGTAAAAACTTATTTTTTGAAAAGAAAAAAAATTGGGCATAACCCTGCCAAAGTGCGATATCTCCAAAATATCCGTATTTGATTGCTCGAAAACCTGACGTGATAGGCAAAAACTAAGGTGATTTTTGAAATCAGCACACCAAAGTTACCTAAAAACAGGTGTTAGAATTAAATCAGCAAAATTGGTGTTGGGCAGTGAATTGATAAGTCTGGTCACCATGATCCTTTCAGATTAAATAATGTTATTAATTAGGTTGATTGATAGAATGAGTTTTCTTCTTTATTAAACAAAATAAATTATTTATGAATGAGACAAAATAAAAGTTGATTGCTTATAGTTGGAATTAAATGTGCAGTTGAATAATAATTTCAATATAATTATACGCGAGATAATATTAGTCTTTATATAAAGTTAGATGAATGACATCAGACCAAAATGGGGCCTGCACAATGATGTTTACATAATAGCTTTTGTGTCACTGGTTTTTCGGAGAGAGAGAGAGAGAGAGTTACAAGGACAAGAGGAAGCCTCAAAGACCTTTCGGTCCACTCTGGGAGGTTCCTGTTATAAAACAAGTTTATTTTTCTTTCAACTATCCTAGCAGTAGTAGAAAACTGGATAGAAAAGTAAAAGGCTCTCTCCCCACCCTCCGCTCCCTCCCTGCCAGAGGCAGGTACGAAAAAAGGTTGAAGAAAATACTTTGACCCTGGAAAAGTAGCCAAGGAAATTTTACAGGAAAGTGGAGAATATATAAATAGCTCTATATTTAGCTTGCTCACAGAGACACCGTGCAAGCGAACTCCTGCAGAGTTTTCTTATGTTTTAATCTTAAACTATGAGAGTATTCAGTACTTTGTCTAGCCTATTTTTAAACACATTTACACTTTGACTGGAAACAACCTCTGAGGGAAGTTGGTTCCAGATATTAACTATTGTGTAGGAAAAGAAATTTCCGCAGACAGAGGCCCTAAATGTCTTTAGTTCCAGTTTAAACCCATTATTTCTTGTCGGATTGGCATTAAGTGAGAATAAGTTTCTGTAATCTACCCTGTCTATTCCTTTGAGCATCTTGAAGACTTGAATAAGCTGACCCCGCAACCTCCTCGTCTCTAAGCTAAACAGATTTAGGCGCTCTAATCTCCGTTGGTAGCTTTGCATTCTCATTGAAGGGATCAATTTTGTAGCCCTTGCTTGTACTCTTTCTAACCTTTCTATGTCCTTCCTGAGGGATGGAGACCAAAACTGCGCACAGTATTCCAGTTGAGGTCTGATTAGAGAATTATAAAGAGACATTACAGTCTCCTTGTTCAGAAACTGGAACTGTCTTTTAATATAACCTAATAATTTTAAGGCCCTCTTTTCAACTTCTGCACAGTGCTTCGACGGTTTCAGATCGTTGCTGATATAGACTCCTAAGTCTTTCTCTAGATCAGTCTCAGTCAAGTTAGAGAGAGAGAGTTACAAGGAGTTACAAGGAAAAGAAGTACCTCAAAAGGCCTTGCGGCCCATACCGAGGAGGTACCAATGGCAACAATGCCAGGGAAAATTTTCCACACCCTCAAATAGTGTGCAAGATTGATTTGGTCTAACCTTTTCTTGAACTGATCCACAGAGGAACTGTTCACAACTTCTGAAGGTAATCTGTTCCACGTTTCACAGATCTTATACGTAAAGTAATTCCCACACACACTAGTCCTAAACCGTTTCAAATCCAACTTCCAACCATTGTTGCGAGTTGGGTTATCATTTAAACTAAACATGCTTCTAAAATCAACATCGTTGAACCCGCGTAAGAGCTTGAAAACCTCGATCAGTTGACCGCGCAGCCTCCGAGTTTCAAGCGAAAACAAGTTCAGGGCGCGTAACCGTCGATTGTAGCCCATATGCCTAACGGAAGGGATTAACTTTGTGGCCCTCGCCTGCACTCGCTCCAGCCTCTCAATATCTTTCCTGAGGGTGGGCGACCAGAACTGCACAGCATATTCCAGGTGCGGCCGAACAAGGGAATTGTACAGAGAGAGCACAATCTCCTTGTTCCGAAACTGAAATTGCCTCCTGATATAACCCAATAGTTTCTGGGCTTTCTTTTCCACCTCTACGCACTATTTCGTGAACTTAAGGTCGCTGCTAATTAGCACCCAAGTCCTTTTCTAAATCAGTCACCTCGATATTACTACCCAACATCGAGTAGTCCTACTTGGGATTGGCGTAGCCAATGTGCATCACTTTGCATTTACCCAAGTTAAACGGCATTTGCTATTTTTCGGACCACTCTCCTATCCTACCTAGGTCCGTACGCAGTTCCTCGATCACTTCGGGCGTCCCAACATTGGCCCCAAGCTTGGTGTCATCAGCGAATTTGGCGATCCGACTGACGATGCCACCGTCGATATCATTTATGTAAATGATAAACAACAGTGGCCCCAAAACGGAACCCTGAGGAACCCCACTAGTGACCGAGGCCCAACCCGAACTAGCCCCTTTAATTACCACCCTCTGCCGCCTATTCCTCAGCCAGTTTTCAATCCACCTACCTATTTCCCCACCGATACCCAGCGCGCGCACTTTCGCCATCAGCCGGCGGTGAGGTACCTTATCAAAGGCTTTCTGAAAGTCAAGATAAAGTATATCAATCGCCCTACTCTTATCGTACTCACTCAACTTGATGTGGAAAAACTCGAGTAAGTTGGTGAGAGACAACCTGTGCCGTCTAAACCCATGTTGAGAGTCCCCCAGCAGCTTGTAGGAATCCAAATGGTCAACGATCCTATCAGCTATTATCCCTTCTAATAACTTACCTACAACTGAAGTGAGACTAATGGGACGATAGTTCACTGGACTTTCGTGATCCCCTTTCTTAAAGATAGGGGTCACGTTGGCTTCCCTCCAGTCACCAGGCACCTGGCCAATCTCCAACGATTTGTTGAAGACTGTAGCCAGGTGGGAAGCCACCTGGTCGCGCACTTCTCGCTACACACTGGGGAGAAACTGGTCTGGCCTAGGAGCCTTAAACGCGCTGTTTGTCTATTCTATCGGCAACGACTGTCGCGGTACATCTAACACTATCCAGGCCAGCACCTTCGTGCCTCACGCCTGGCTCGGGGATGACGCGGGTATCCTCCCTGGTGAACACTCCCGCAAAGTACTCATTAAGCACATTAGCGATGTCCGCGTCAGAGGTCCGCAGAACGCCGCTTCCGTCCTTTAACGGTCCTATCATGCTTCTAATGGGCTTTCTACTATTAACATAACTGAAAAATTCCTTTGGGTTCCCCTTGCAGAGGCTTGCCACCCGTAGTTCTTCGTTACGTTTTGCTAGCCTAACCTTCGCCTTCACTTCCCTACACAGGCGGACATACGCTTCAGTGTTCTCGTGGGAACGATTGGCCTTCGCCCTTCTATACGCTACTTTCCTATTTCGGATAGCGGAAGCGATGTCACGATTGAACCACTTAGGCTGCGTTGAAGCAGGGGTGACCGGTTTTGAGGGTATGGCAGCAGACTGCAGCACCATAAACTCGTCCCGGAATGCACTCCACACTCCCTCATCATCGCCGCCAACCTCTAACCCCATCTCTCCTACGCTATCCCTGAGGCTAACAAAGTTCGCCCGCCGGAGATCGAGCTTACTGCCTCTCGAGTTACTACGCTTCACCCGAGGGACGCACACACGGAACCTAATAAGACCGTGATCACTCCCGCCAATGATTCGTCAACGGTGAGGCCAGTGACGAGGTTGTCTTCGGTCGTGAATACTAAGTCTAGAACGCTTTCGCCTCGTGTAGGCTCGTTGACCCACTGAGTGAGGAAGTTCTCATCAGCAAAGTCAACTAGCCTCCTCCCTTCAGCATCGGCAGTTCTGTTTTCCCACTTTATGCCGCGACAGTTGAAGTCTCCTAAAACTACACACACCCTATCCCCTAGCAGGCTACTGAGTTCGGTGTACAGGGCTGTATCCTCCTCTAGGAGGAGATGCGGAGGTCTGTACACCAAGATTAACCTATAGTTCGTCCCTCCCACGTTCAGATCGACGCCAAGCAGCTCCCGTTCCAACCGGAACTGGCAGTCAACCGGACTCAACGTGAGAGAGAGAGAGAGCTCGACCTCAAAAGGCCTTGCGGCCCATACCGAGGAGGTACCAGTGGCAACGTGTGCCACGGAAAATTTTGTCCACACTCAAATAGTGTGCAAGATTTGGTCTAACCTTTTCTTGAAATGATCCACAGAGGAACTGTTCACAACTTCTGAAGGTAACCTGTTCCATGTGTCACAGATCTTATACGTAAAGTAATTCCCACACACACTAGTCCTAAACCGTTTCAAATCCAACTTCCAACCATTGCTGCGAGTTGGGTTATCATTTAAACTAAACATACTTCTAAAATCGACATCGTTGAACACGCGTAAGAGCTTGAAAACCTCGATCAGTTGACCGCGCAGCCTCCGAGTTTCAAGCGAAAACAAGTTCAGGGCGCGTAACCGTCGATTGTAGCCCATATGCCTAACGGAAGGGATTAACTTTGTGGCCCTCTCCTGCACTCGCTCCAGCCTCTCAATATCTTTCCTGAGGGTGGGCGACCAGAACTGCACAGCATACTCCAGGTGCGGCCGAACCAGGGAATTGTACAGAGAGAGCACAATCTCCTTGTTCCGAAACTGAAATTGCCTCCTGATATAACCCAATAATTTCTAGGCTTTCTTTTCCACCTCTACGCACTGTTTCGTAAACTTAAGGTCGTTGCTAATTAGCACACTCAAGTCCTTTTCTAAATCAGTCACCTCGATATGACTCCCCAACATCGAGTAGTCCGACTTGGGATTGGCGTAGCCAATGTGCATCACTTTGCATTTACCCAAGTTAAACGGCATTTTCCATTTTTCGGACCACTCTCCTATCCTATCTAGGTCCGCACGCAGTTCCTCGATCGCTTCGGGCGTCCCAACATTGGCCAGAGAGAGAGAGAGAGTTACAAGGAGTTACAAGGAAAAGAAGTACCTCAAAAGGCCTTGCGGCCCATACCGAGGAGGTACCAATGGCAACGGGTGCCATGGAAAATTTTCTACACCCTCAAATAGTGTGCAAGATTTAGTCTAACCTTTTTTTGAACTGATCCACAGAGGAACTGTTCACAACTTCTGAAGGTAACCTGTTCCACGTGTCACAGATCTTATACGTAAAGTAATTCCCACACATACTAGTCCTAAACCGTTTCAAATCCAACTTCCAACCATTGTTGCAAGTTTGGTTATCATTTAAACTAAACATGTTTCTAAAATCGACATCTTTGAACCCGCGTCACGTAAGCGTCGATTGTAGCCCATATGCCTAACGGAAGGGATTAACTTTGTGGCATTCTTCAGCCGGTTTTCAATCCACCTACCTACTTCCCCACCAATACCCACCACGCGCACTTTAGCCATTAGCCGGCGGTGAGGTACCTTATCAAAGGCTTTCTTATCATACTCACTCACCATGACGTGGAAAAACTCGAGCATGTTGGTGAGACACGACCTATGCCGTCTAAACCCATGTTGGAGTCCCCAAGTAGCTTGTAGGAATCCAAATGGTCAACAATCCTACCCGCTATTATCCCCTCTAATTATTTACCTACAACTGAAGTGAAATGGTATTATTTATAGAGGTTCCAAAGCCTCTCTTCCCACGCATGAGGTAGCAGTTGGGTCCTAATAGTAAGAGTAGAGAAAAAGAGTTAATACTAAAAGGTTTTTTTTTTCTGCAGTCAGAGGAGAACATCATTAACCTAAGCTAAAAGGACAGAGTAGGGATGGGAAGGGGTCCTAGTAACCCACGGGACAGGTTTGTACAACAGACTTCACCCGCCCTCCCGAAAGAGAGAGAACCTAAAGGAATTGGCAGCCAATTTCTTTAGAATCCCACGACTCGGGACCGGAGGGCTGTCATACCCCAAGTATAAAGTTTACTACACCCAGAAGGAACGTGCATAACCTTTATACCCCCTGCGGAGAGAGAGAGAGAATGAGAGAATCAGGACATGCCTTGAGTGAATCCTCGCGATGTGACGTCATCTTAGTCGTGACCGAGTCGATGGAACATCACGAAAGTATTTGCAAACCTGTCTGCCACTATATATTATATATGCAGTGGTAGGAAATTGGATATTTTAACTTATTTATACGTTAGGTATCTTTTCTTTAACTGTTCACTGCTATCCATCTACTTTTTCAATTTTTACTGTCAGAAATTCCGGATTCTGTTAGCAATGAGAAACAACTCGTTCATTATCAGTTATTGATAATTTAATTGGGAATGGCACGGTGCATGATCGGTAAATGAGTAAAAACACACGAAGGATATAGGGTGTACACAAAGTCGTTTCCCGATTATAAACTTTAATTACATAAAATTCAAGGAAGAAACGGTAATGCTTTGTTTTGCATGTTGTTGCATAACACACGAAGTTTATTATGTTTCTCAATAAATCTGAATATATGCACCGTTAGTTACACGTAACACATCCAAACGAAATTCGACTTCACGCCATACGTTCGCTAGTATTTCTCTCGTGATACTCTTGATAGCATCCCAAATCCTTCCACGAGGAGTGTCAATATCGGTAGCAGGAGTATGGTACATACAGTCTTTTACATATCCCTACAGGAAGAAGTCCAAGGATGTGATATCGAGGGATTGTGGAGGCCATAGCACCGGCCCGTCGTGCCCATCCCATCTTCCGGGAAAAGTGGTGGTCAAGAACTCGCGCACTAAGAAACCCGTGTGGAGGTGCACCTTTTTGCTGTAAAATGATGGATAATTGAAGGTCTTCCAACTGGTGGGACTACAAAAAACCCTAGTATGTCCAGGTACACTTGTGCCTAATATTCTTTTCAGCAAAGAAAAATGGGCCTATCACCCTATCATTCATTAATCCACACCAAACATGGACTTCAGTGCTGTCACGAATGTGTTCCCGATACGAATGTGGATTTTCAGACCCCCAGATACGCACATTATGACTATTTACTTACTCTGATACGTGAAATGTGGCTTCGTCAGAAAACAAAACTTTTTTTCAGGTTGTCGTTCTCTTCATCAATGAAGCTCAACATGTTAACTGCAAACTCTAGGCGCCGTGGCTTGTTATCCTGTTGTAACGCTTGCACTATCTGCACTCTATATAAGTGCAAGTTCCTCCTCAGAATTTTGTGTACTGTTGCCTATGGTACCTGAGGTTGCCGTGAGGCCGACGAACGGACTTTTGAGGGCTTAGTTTGAAAGCCTGTTGGACACTGGCAACCGTTTCGTCTGAAACACTGGGACGTCCATTTCTAGGGTTGTCCATCACACTGCCTGTCTCCAGAAACTTGTGGTACCAGTTCCTAATGCTACGATTGGAAGGACTGTTCTTGCCATAATGACTGCGGTAGTTCCGTTGAACTGTAATCACGGACTTTCAACTCCGCAAACCAAACAACATATTTTGCTTTCTCCTGTGGAGTTACTATTTTATTTCGGTCAATCACCAATGGCACCCAATCAGGCACAAAAGGATCTACAAATAAGAGAAGAAAAATTGGTGTGTTATGCAAAACAAAGCATTATTGTATCTGCTTTGGATTTTATGTAATTATTAAAGCTTATAATCTGGAAAGGACCTTGTGTACACGCTATATAAGAGGTTATGTAAAGTGATTTGTTAAAAAGAAAATCGACATGAAAGGAATAAAAATAAGAAAAAGGAAAGAGAGGTAAAAGTTGCATGCAACGCACTTTATGCGAAATTTAAATGTCCACCAAATATGTAACAAATATGTCTACTATATAAATGTATTTAAGTACAATGGCCGCATTTACATGTTTTATAAAGGCGAGGGAGTTGAATAGAGCAGGGTCAAATGGCGTAAATGTTGGCTTCTCGAACGAATATTTTCGGGTGCTCTGGATGGGGTGATCAGTAAGAGCGTTGAATCTGAAGCCACACGACTCGGGTTCGCGTCCCTCTAGCTCTTAACTTCATACTTTATTCCCTGCATTTCTTGCGAGGTGAGACAAGGCTCCTTGCTCTCTCCTATGCTGTTTAATGTGTATATTGATGGATTAATTGCTTCACTTAATGAGGCAACAGTAGGATGTTGTATAGATAACACAAGGATAAATAATTTAGTT
This sequence comes from Bathynomus jamesi, assembly GCA_023014485.1. Taxonomy (NCBI): domain Eukaryota; kingdom Metazoa; phylum Arthropoda; class Malacostraca; order Isopoda; family Cirolanidae; genus Bathynomus; species Bathynomus jamesi. The sequence continues at coordinate 636,620 of JAJOZX010000348.1, forward strand.
TATGCCGATGATATGGTGTTAATAAGTCCCTCTGTTAAAGGTCTGGATCGGCTACTAAAAGTCTGCGAAGTGTATTCGCAGAAACAGGATATTCTTTTTAATGTTACAAAAACTGTTATGTAATTTCATCCTAAAAGCTGTAATCAGCCAGCTGATATTAGATTTAAAATGAAAGGTGAAGTAATTGAGGAAGTACAAGAGTTTAAGTATTTGGGTCAAATTATCACCAGCTCTGATACACACAGACCGTGCATGGAACAAGGAACTCTTCTGGGAAAATCCAATCCACTGTAGTCCGAATAAGTAATGGTAAATGACAAACACTATAGTTTCTTTGATGTATTCAATCCGACGTGAATGCAGCGAGTCTTTTGCTTATATCGGGGTTCTGGATATGGCGGGGCTAGGCTGCCTTAAACCCTAAATCCTGTCCCAAAGCTGGATCCTGTCTGCTTTGCAGATAGCTGGTGAGGGAAGCTATATTTTTGGGACACCTCTGCGAGTGACCCGTTGCCCACGTTGGGCTAACATCATGAAAAAGGAAAACACTATAGTGTTTGTCATTTACCATTACTTATTCGGACTATAGTGGATTGGATTTTCCCAGAAGAGTTCCTTGTTCTATGCACGGTCTGTGTATTATAGATAGAACGGTTCTCTGAGGCTAAGTTCTTTTTCATCTGTCACCAGCTCCTTGAGTGATGACTCAGATATAAGAAAACAATCTCGAAACCTTTGTGCTAAAGCGAATATGATTAAGAACTTTCGGTTCTGTACAAGTGCGACTAAAGACACTCTTTCGTACTTTCTGCAGTAATATATACGGACAGCAACTCTGGGTGAATTATAAAAAAGGTTCTGGCAGAACCCTAAATTTGCTGTACAACAGGTCTTTCAGATTCTTACATAAATTACCCCCCGAGATGTTCAGCTTCGTAAATGTTTGCTACCCGCAATGTGCCGAGCTTCCCGGAGGTAACAAGACGTGCTTAATACAGTCTGATGCAAAGAATTAAAAAAATCAACCAACCCGATTATCCAAGCTATCCATGAGTCCTGCCGTTTTTCCTCTAAGCTATGGAATTCTTGGTACGAAAACGTCTGTCTGTAGCGCCACTTAACTTCGCCATTACTCTATTATTTCTAATCAATTGTATATATTTCTATCCTTAGTATGTGAACTGTCATTGTATTAATAATATTTGTCATATGGACTTTTTCATTTCATATATATGATGTAATATAACATCTGATGTTCTTTTTCTTTTGTTAGTACGCATACTGAAGTAATTGACCAGTAGTCATTGTACACGAAAATTATTCCTAGAACTGTTCTTTATATAAATATACATCCGGTGATAAGATTTTGCTTATAATTTTTGTACATCGTGATGTCAGCGCAGTGTGTGACACAGTTTCCCTCTCGGTGAAGGGAAGACACTGAGGTTGGGATTCGAATCCCGTTGATGCTGGTAGTAATAATACGGGAGTTAAAGCAATGGTCCACATTGTTGGCTTAAGAGCTGTGTCAATTTCTGACCCTCCTGACTGATAAATAATTATAGCATGATGATGATAGAGTAAAATGGAATGAAAGTTCTTTGTCAATTTTTTTTTACACCTATTATAATCACTTGTGGTCTCCTGCCTTATTCTACGACTCATTAGATTTGTAGGTAATTTACTATTTTCATCTGTAGTTAACAAACTGTTTTATATCAACATTGAAAAAGTACTGAAAATAGTGAAGTACAGAAATGAATTAAAACTCGTTTCGTATTTGAATCTAAATTTATAGTAGACCTATTCGTAATGAATATCTGTTACTGTAGTTTCATGGAACATCGAAGAATTCTATCTGTAAAAGATATTATGTTAATCATTTCCTTCCTGGTTTAAAATAAAAAAAATTCCTGTAACAAATTTTCAAGATTATCTGTCAGTATATAAATATATTCTACATTTAATCAAGTCGCTACAAACGTCTTGCGTGTTTAATGTTACTTACTGCAATGGTGTATTATATCTTGACAAATTTTGTCATTTAACGCACAATTTCTGGTATTCGTTTTTATATGGTCAACAAATAATCCTCCTATATTTCAAATATTAATTAAAAACAACGTAAATTACACCCCAAAGTCAGCTTGAAAATAAAAAAAAATTCAAAATCTAATGGTAACTGCTTTTATTTCAACCTTTTCTCCCTTACTACTCCAATAGCCATCAAATTATCTTGACATTAATTTCTTTATTTTTCTTCATGATTAGTTTTCTTTTATTTCCATCAACTACAAAATATTGTTCTCTTCCTGTTTCATTAAAACCTTTCACTAGTATAGACTACCAATTTTTCAGGAGTCTTCCCTCTTTAGTTAAAATTTTTATTTTTTGCAAACCGGCAAGCCTTTTCTCTACTTTTTTTGTTCTTTTTCTTATGTAATTCATTTTGTACCGATGAAAACGTTATCTTTTGGTTAAACAAAAGTAAATGTAATGGTATGTGGTCACTTCTTACCCGTCAGGTTGTCTAACTGGACTGTGAATTTGAAGGTTTCAAGCTAGAATGCTAGTTGAGGAGATTGAAGCTTCAAATGTAAGGATATAAAAGTTGTGCGTCTCCTTCAAGGGTAGCTGCATCGGAGACTATATTCCAAATGACTACTGTTAACCTCCAAATACTATTAACCCTTTATGATCGCATGATACATGATAGTCGTAATAAAGACCAATAAAGAAGACTAGAAACTGGCACAACGCTCAAGCCAACTAGTGCGCTTATTGTGCTAACTCCTGTATTAATAATATTATTATTATTACCAGCACTATCGGGAGTCGAACCCCCGACTTCAGTGTCTTCACTTCGCTTATAAGAAAACTGTGTTACCCAGAGCCAAGGGAACTGGTTGATAATCATAATGGGGCCGAGATTTCGAGGACACGACAAATAACCAGTAGTACGGTGGCATTTGAGTAGAGGGAGGGGGTAATGGGATGGGATGGGGAGAGATGGTAAGGGGGAGAGGGGAAGTGGAAAGGGGAGTGGCAGTTGAATATAGAGTGTAGTTAATTAACCTAACCTGAAAAAATAAATACTAAACTTTAGCGGTCACCATTTTAAAAGAAAAAATTTGAAAGGATATAAGGTTTAGAGGCCATCTGACATAATGCAGTACCCCGACCCATTGCTACGATGACTATAGAGCAGTGCTGTCCAACTTCTATAAAGCGCGGCCAAGATGTTGCCTATAATCATACACTGTTGGTTAATACGACTTAGGAACCCGCTGAATGTTGTTCTCCCTACTAGAAATGACAAAATAGGGAAGAAAATTCAGAAATGAAATTTGGCAAAAGTCCATTCCGCGGACCACATGCGGGCCGCAAGTTGGACAGCGCTGCTATAGATTATAGTTACCTAAACTAGCCTATCCTAGCTCAGAGCAACAAATTCGATAGCACGCTGACACAAATATACACATAGGCTCAGTAAAACGAACAGTATAGGCGCGTTCACACCACCGATTTCTGCGAAAAAGTGAAGAAATTACGCGTTGTTTTTTCTTGTAGGCAATTGTGGGTAAAGCTGAAGTATATACGAGTGTTTAAGATAATATATACAGGGTGGTAGAAAAGTCTCTAAGGATTTTATACATACAAATAATTTGTTAATAAATAAATAAATTCCAATTATATCACTGCAATGTATGCGATACTTTTCAAAGCAACTATGCAAGGCTAGGAATGACCCTAAGCTAGAACAGGAAGGCCCTAGGCCCTAGCCCCAGTCAACGCCATGTCAGTAAGGATGGAATACAGCAAAGAAAGAAAAGCGTGTCTTGTATCGTGAGCTATTTCTGATAATAATTGTGAAAGTTTGCGTTTATTTCAAGAAAAATATAATAAACCACTACCAAATGCAATCACTCTTAAATAGTGAAAGCTCAAACTTTTGGAAACAGGGAGCCTGGTAAAAGATCGTCCAAGAAGCAGAAGGCCAGTAACGGCGACAAGAGAGAGCAACAAAGAAAATGTCCTCGCCAGTTTTCAAGTTGATCCAACAACGGCTGCAGTTTCCTGAAACAATGAGGCAAAAGTTCAACAGTGATCCAGATTTCCTTGGGAAGATCAAATTTTCAGATGTGTCCTCAGTTTAACATGTAAAGGAAACAAACAACGTTCACGACTGGGCGAAAAAAATTGCAAAATACGATTGGATAAACCATTTAAAACGGCACACTAACAGTTTGCGCGTGCATTGGTTATTCAGAACTAGTTTCCTTTGACATAGCGAGAGATACGATGGATGGAGAACGCTATTGCCAGGTACTGAGACAGTTTTGCCTTGCCACAGTTTCCTAATGGCGTTGGCAGGGATTAGTTTTATCAACATGATGGAGCGCCGCCATATTACTCTGCAGTTGCCCGAGATTCTGGATACGAACCTTGAAGGAAAATGGCTTGGGCGGCGAAGTCCATTGAGTGGCCAGCCAGTCACCTGATTTAACCCCATGTGATTTCTAGCTTTGGGCTTATTTGCGTGACAAACTCTACACCTGCTGGTTTCATGTATCCAAATGTGAATGCCCTTGGCCGCAAAATAGATGAACAGCTGAAAAGGGTCCCACTCAGTATGTTAGAAGAACAATGAAGAGTTTCACAGGGTGAATCCACAAATGTATCATGGTGGATGGAGAACTCTCTGAAGATTAAATTGCAATTTAACAAAATATTTATATGAATAAAATTCTTAGACTTTTTGTTTGAGTTATTTCATCATTTGAATACTTACTGTATAATGTTGTAAACTAAATAGTTTTATGTATAAAATCCTTAGACTTTTCTCCCACACTGTATAGTGTATATACATACATACATCTCTTATAAGCAGTTGTGGGGCGGAGTCTAAATATATACTAATGTTTTATATATATATATATATATATATATATATATATATATATATATATACTAACAATCCTATCCCCGTCGTCTATCAACATGATGGTGCTCCTTGTCACTATGCCAAAATTGTTCAGGATTATCTAAATGGGCGTTTTCCAAATCGCTGGATCGGACGCGGAAGCAACAGACCTTGGCCAGCGAGATCACCAGATTTAACCCCTTTAGATTTCTTTGCATGGGGCTTTATCAAATCGCACGTCTATCAGACGAAGATTACGAGTCTTGAAAACTTACGTATACGAACTGCTGCAGATAACATAACCCCGCAAATGCTCCAGAATGTGTTTAGAAATGCTGCGGAACGATTTGAGCTGTGCAGGGATACTGATGGGCGTCACGTCGAATCCTACTCTTAATTATTTAATAAATGTTACCACTTTATCATTTTATGATTGAATTCCATATAATTTCCAAGTGCTTCACAAAAATAGATCCTGACTTTATGTACACCCTGTATATATCCTTTTCAGTACAACCGTGTATTCCGTGAACTATAGGGTAGAGGGGCAAGAAGAATAATCCTTTTCACACATGACCACTATATAAGCAGGTCGACCTATTGCGGGATTCATTCGTGGAAAATTCACCATTGTCTCAAGTGCCCATATACGTTACTTCCTTTGTTAAATTTCTTTAGACATAGACTGACTGGATTTTAGTAATTAATTTAAATCCTCCAACTTTACGAATACTGCATATGAAGTCTATTAAATTTATAGGGTCGCAATCAGGTCGGATTGAAACCTTTATTAAATGCGCGAGCTGATGATATGCGTTATTTTAACACCGTTCTCGAGCATGCCTAGACATTTTTAATTAAGGATTTTAGCAAGTATAGAGATGAATAAGGTGAGAACAAATTGGAGCTTAAAAAAATATTTAGAAGACACCACCCCCATGAAGTACCACTCGCTTTGGAACGCTGGTCTGAAGCATCACAAACCATCCCTCGACTTCACTGTTCATCCACAGGAACTCTTTATTTATATACACTATAACTGTCGCTACAGTTTAGAAAACTTCATCACACATCGATATGTGCTCTGAACAGTTTTCATTTGAAAAAACTGGTGAAAAGTGAATAAACGCCCACTTAGATCGTGTTGTGTATACACTAACTTTTCATGATAATATTGTAATAACCGACCGTGTACTCGAGCAGGCTTTTGATTCTATATGCTCAAAGATTACAATTGGGTGTAACATTTTCACAATTCTTAAAGTAGAAACAAAAATAATCCTGAACGACCTTAAGGCTCTATATATCGAGTAAAAAATACCTAATGCACTAAACGGGTTATTGTTTCTAAAAAGAATTGGCTGTATTATCCAAAACATTAAGAATGTAGTTATTTACACCATTAACTGTGAGTTTACTTAGCAATAAGAAAAATAATGTCTTGACATGTTAATAAATATTGTATGCAACTATATTTCTATTTACTTCTAATTTTTTAAATTGCCTATGTATGCGATGCTCTTTTTCTTAAACACCGCTGTTGTGTGTGTGTGTGTCACCTGGTTAGAACTGGCCAGCTAGGTTGGCTTGTGGGCGCAGTCACGTCCGGTGGTAATGGGTACACAGAACCGCTAGGCATCATTTAATGGCATGTATTTTTTGTCATTATTGATATCAGTATTATGCCTAAGACAGTTTTGCCGGTGGCCACTACACTATATTCAGAGTACTCGGCGTGCTGCATCACACCCCAGGTGACCCCTAAACCTTATATCATTTCATTTTTTTTACTTTTTAATCTTTTAAAATGGTGACCGTTGAAGTTCATAGTATGACGACATATATATATATATATATATATATATATATATATATATATATATATATATATTATATATATATATATATAATTTAATTTTTATTATTCATTTATTTTTTTAGGTATCTCCTCTTCACCCCTCTCTCCCCCATCCCATTTCCCCCATGCCCCACCTCCCTCTCCTAAAATGGCACCACACTACTCACTCGATAAATTAATTCTGAAAGTATTTCTTTCATACTGTTATTAAAACGAAAAGGAAAGTATAATTAGTTAGTTATTCAGGGATAGGAAGCTAAAAACTACAAGAATATGTACAGTATGTAGTCAAAGTGACTGAAGTTTTCACATACAAAGTTCATAACTAAGGACAAAATACTCGTACACACGAATATGAAAAATGTACACCACAACACCCGACGATCATCAATTTAAGTATGAAACACGAAAAATCCAGTCAGACTATGAATTATACTCGTATATAAAAACATTATTAAAAGCCGATTGCTAGCTTTACAAATCGTTGGAATGGCTTAGTAGTTAATGGTCTGAATGGCTTGTAAAGGTTAACGAGTTCAATGGCTTAAAGCTTAATTAGTTAACTGGTTTGCAGAAAGCCTAATCAAACAAATATCCACGCAATCTCTTAATATTTTGCATCTTTCCCTTTCTTATTCTCTAATTTTCTTTTGCTTTTCTTTCTTAAGATTTGGTTGTGAGTTAACAGGTTAACCAAAAGCTACTGAATACTATTTTTAGTTAAAAATAAGCTAAGAACTTTTCTCTCGTCCTATGTTCCTAAACAACGTTTCTACAAACAAAAATAGAAATACAACAAATATGGCAGGTATGTGTACGTGTGTATAGGTGTAATATAGAGAGCCCGTGCTGGAAGATAGAGAACGAGGTGATGGGGTGTAAAGGGATCTGGAGTCAAAAGTAGCACCAGGGCCGTGTTTTTTCTTCTATTATATGAATATATGCCATCGAGAATGAAAACAATTACATTTATTTTTCAAGAATAATTTTCATAAATTGAGTTAGTACTGAACGACACACAAGATAAATAATTTCATTATATCTGAGTTTTGTTCAAATATATACACAAAGGTGGGCACCCGGGCCTCAAAAAGGACCACGGTCCCGGTCCCGGTCCTTGCCTCAAACTGGACCGACGGTCCCGGTCACGGTCCTTTCTGAAGATAGGACCTAGGAACGACTCGGTCCTCGGTCCTCGCTTGAGGTTGTTTTGGCTCTTGTTGCTTGTCGAGAGGATGTTCTTGTTCGGCAGGCACAGCAAGCACTTGTACTCCAGGTTCTGCTCACCCTTGGGGCCCAGGTATTCAAAGTATTTGTCCAGGTACGGCCAGGGATTGCCGGGTTCAGTTCTTCCGCTAGGAACTCCAGTTGCTTGACTTGAAGTTGAAGCACTAACATCAGTAGATTCTTCGTCTCCTCCAGGTGTTGAAACAAGTTTCAGTTCAGTCTCAGTCTCTTTCTGAGTCTTCTGGAGGAAACGATCCATCTTCTTTAGAACTTCAAATAATCACTAAACACACTAAAATCACTAAAAAAGACCGTCCGGACCGGACCGTCCGGAATTGTTTAAAAATTGACCGTCGCTCCTCATTTCGGTCCTCACTGAGAAAAGGACCGACTTTCCCGCTCACGGTCCTTAAAAAGGACCGAGTTCCTGGAGTTCGGTCCTTTTGGAACTCGGTCCTGCCCACCTTTGTATATACGTTATCCATCCTCCTCAGCAATGTATTATTTATTATTATTATTATTATTATACTTAATAATATCAGGTTACCTAAGGGAGCATAAAGTTATTTATAATGAGAATAAATTACATTCTTTGGTGTACAGTAACTTGACTAACTCGAGCATTTCCACAGAGAAAAACTATCTTCAAGTGAACATGAACAATAGTCCAACCCCTAGAAAGCGTTCAGTAATTTACAATGGATACCCTGGCGAAGACCCTTTAGTTGAGAGAGAAGATGAAGATATGGACACCAATGTAGTCTTGAAAATCGTTGCTGAAAAGGTACCCGAAATCATATCCAATACCAACCGTTTCAGAAAACCTTCCTTCTTGGCTGAATACTTGAGAGCGTCTCCAGAAGGGGAAAGCGCAAACAGTGACGCCCAAGATGAGTGCCAGAGAGGAATCAAGAACAACAACAATGACAGCACTACACCACTATCGTAAGTTTTTCTTTTTGTACAGGTCGGATCTGTACAATCATCTTAAATAGTCTTCTTGTGAAACTCTATATTTTCTACCGACTATACATGGCATACACTATATTTGCCTTGATGACACTATACAGTCAAAATGCGAATGGTTACAGTTTTCAATTATAGCTGCCATTATTATTTATTTTAACCCAAATACCTTCTTATTAGGATAAAATTGAGGAAAGCATTGTTAACCTACATGTAAATGTACAAACAACGAATTAAATGATCTTATACAATTAACGAGTGTGACCAATATTAAGGAATTTTAAAATATTAATTATTTTGCTTTGAAATAACAATAAGTTGTAGAGAACTTGAAACTACTACACATTTTCATTAATAATATCATTGAACTTGGTTCTCTTTAAAATAACACCTTCAAAGATGATGTGAATACCTCTTTTTAGAAATTTTATTTCACTTGATTATATTGCCTTGTGTACATTTTGTGACCCAAATAATGATATAAAAAAATTAAACTAATCAGTTTTGTTAATGCGCAATTAATAATCAAGTTAGTTTCATTTAACATCGTATAGCCTACATATATCCATTGCAATATGTATTTAGGGAGAATTTGGTTCTTAATTTCGACATGAAAATCTAGAAGTACCCTGGTGGCTTTGAGTTATGATTATGCTTCTTATGTTTTTATACCAAATGATGTAATGTCAATAAAAATATTACAACTATAATAAGAAAAAAAATAAAGGAAAATTTAGAGCATACTATTAACAATGATTTCGGAATCATTCAATGAATATTTCTAAAAATTCTTCATAAACCGGTAAAAACTTTTATTTGAATTTGGACGTTATTACGCCATGTCAAATTTCGGATCACCTGAAGATCAGTGCCACCAGCCTTCTTTAATTAGCTTTATAAGGTTAACTAATGAAAATATCATAACCTAACCTAACCAATCGTCAAGGGCGTACAGTTAACCTAACGATTGGTTAGGTTAGGTCGTGATATTTTCGTTAGTTAGCCTTATAAGCCTAACTAAAGAAGGCTGGGGTCCTTATTCTTCAGTAGCTCCAAAATAATTTATTCCTCTCATTGAGTGATTAAATCACACACACACACACACACACACACACACACACGATTAGTGTGACTTAATTTGCAGAAATCATGTTTTTTCACACTAAGAAGGTTTACCTAACCTAAACTGAACTAACCTACATAACTTAGCTTCATTAGAACTAGGCTGAAATATTTTTTGATGGTTAAAAAGGTTCTAGATTTTTAATTTTTTAATGTTCCGAGATACCAACAGTGTTTACTTGTAGTTTACCTCCAACCCTCCCTAGCGTGCGCGCACGCGCACACACACACACACACACATACCTTACTTTTTAATCTTGAAAAACTTCTAAACATAGAAAGTGATTATTTAACCCTCTAACGTCGACTGGGTCGAATACGTACCGTTTCGAATACACGCATTTAGACTTAACCCTACAAAAATGTTCGGCGTTAAAGGGTTAATTTACCACCAACTAACCGACCAACCAACTCTCTGGCAAACAGACTCAACTGTTGGCAGCGTTTACAAGTTAAAAATATTTTGCCTTTCAGTTTAATTTAAATATAGATATTGAGGCTAGTTGGCAACTCGTCAATACTTGCTCAGTCAATGCATGACTAAAGTTAGGATAGTAAGTTAATGAAGAGTTTTGAAAATACTTTGCTTCTCATTCAAGTTAATAATCTATAGTTCACATTATTTTTATAAATGAATTAAGTCCAAATAAGCATACTGAGAGTGCTAGAGTAAAATTCTGCGAAAAAATACCTTGTTCATAGAAAGAAAACTTTAGTGACGCGAAGCCTGTACATATTATTTGCTTTGGTATTCACGCAAGTGTTCCTGTTCCAAATCTCATTATCAGTGTTTAGTTTTAGTTCTCTTGAGAGCCAGAATTTTTGAGAAATATGTAACTTCTCATTTCTATAGAATATTAAAAGTGAAAATAAGTATAGTATTTTTCGTTAGGTTGTTTTGTTTGCATCTTAAGATTTAAGAGTATTTGAAGAAATATAACTTTCAGTAATTAAATAAATACTTCTTAAACACGCCTGAACTTAAATCATTGTTGACATAGGGATTCAAACCAAATGAAACATAAGTTAAAAATGAGAATTACATTCATAGGCAAAGTTTACTGAATGAAGTTAGTTTGCAAGTAAATTGCATTAAAGTACGATTATTTATTGAGTAAATATTAAGTGTCAGGGATACCATTTTTTTAGACCTTTGATCGGCCGAAGGTTGGTTACGTAGGAAATAACCAACTAGAACGACCACCTAACCTACTGTAACAACCTAGTTGTACAGTAAGTAACCGTGACTGTTCCGAAGTATGAAAAGGCAGATCACCAAAATCTGGTGGCCGTGAAACTTAATATTAACCTTCATTGTCATGCATTTTCTATAGAGATTACAACATATAAAGGCGTCTACCGCGACATACTGTTGTTACATTTTAGGAAGGTTTATACTTAGTAAAATAATTTCAATTATAATGACGTTGTTGGGAAACGCTGACAGAACTGACGTCACACTACACTATGGCAGGATGTTGTCATATTTGTTCAAGCAACTCCGAAAATTACTATTCGGGAGTGTTTTTGTGAAACTGTGAAAATACAAAAGCTTTCGGTGTAAATTTGTGTTTTCCTGGGAAATTAAGGCAAATGAGTGATGACGTCATGTTCGTCCTCAGTTACGAGCACCTTAGCAACGACTCTACTTCAAAAATTTTTGCATTGCAATTGTTTCACTCTGGCTAATCTCGCTCTGGTCTTACGTAGATTAGAAAACTTCATTACAGTATGCTGTTATACTTAATTTTACTTATAGGAAAATAATATAATACCTTCTATCATAAAACCAACTCTTAAAATAGAATAGCGAATAGTCGAAAAAATTAATAACCAATTTAATATATTAAGTTAAAGATAAGACGGAATGGATGAAGATGATGAACTAATGTACTTCTTAGAGTTTAACCAGAAGAACTATAAAAACACAGATATTAAACACGTTGAACATCGCAGGAAGTAAGTTTACAATTAGAATTGCTTAAAATACTGTCAATTTTCTACATATAAATACATACATACTGATACAGGATGGTGAAATGGTATAAATATAAGCTATTTTCTAATTGGAAAAAATGGATTACTAACCGAAATGATTCATTTCTTAAAAGGCTCACCCAAACGATCTTTCCTGTATCTTTAATTAATATTTAGGCCTCCTTATTTCTCTTAGTTATTAATAGTTTCATTATGATCTGATCTCATTTTCTGGCGAAAGTGCCAACGATTACGACAAACACGATGCATGCCCATTCCATTCTGCGTAGGAGATAAAGCTCGATTAATGATTTATAGATATACGAGTAGTATACTGCTAGATATTCCTTCATGAATAAAAATAAATGTTACAATTATTATTACAATTTTAACGTAGAACATACAAATATTAATAGGATTATCGATGTTTGTTTTTACTTAATTTGGCCCTCAGGCAACGAAGAACATGGAATGCAAAACACTTTTTTTCTACGTGAAGGTCAAAATATGAAAATAAAAACCCACTCTAATAGACAGAGTTTATTTCCACAACAGTTTCGACGCCCACTGGCATCCTCCTCGGGTGGATACAGAAAAACGAATGAACTAAAACAAGAGGGAAAAACAGTCCAGGGACCGACCGTTAAGAAATTCGCACCTAGGTTAGATCCCATTCTCCCGACACCGGAAGGACATTTTCATTAAGTACATTCGCACAAATTTAAAACTATCTTCCTGTTCAAAACATACAGATTCTTTTTTTTTTTTTTTTTTTTCCATAATTATTACATTTATTATTAAATTTATTACATTTAATATTGCATAATTATTTATTACAGAAATTATAAATTTATTATTACATTGGTTATTACATTGTTGTTTATTATACAGAACTTATAAACCGAAAAACGAATGAAAAAGGCGATTAGGAAACAATCCAGAGACCATTGAGAAATTCGCACCTAGGTTAGATACCGTTCTCCCGACACCGGAAGGACATTTTATTACAGGGTCCGCTTATAAGTACATTCCCACAAATTAAAACTATCTTCTTGTTCTATACATACAGATTCTAATATTTTGACATAATTACTGCATTTATTATTGCATTTACATTTTTTAACATTTATTATTATTACCTTTACCCTAATTATTAAATTTATAATATTACCTTTATTATTACATCTGTTGCATTTATATTTATTTCCACATTTATTACTTCCATTATTACATTTACTAAAAGCGAGTAAGGAAACAATACAGAGACCTTTAAGAAATTCACACTTAGGTTCGAACACGTTCCCACGACTCCGTAAGGGATTTTTTTGACCAAGAATCTCATTAAAGGGTCTAACTTATAAGTACCTTCGCACAAATTAAAATTATCTACTTTTTCTATACACAGATTCTATTATTTTTCTTTTGACATAATTATTACATTTATAAAGTACCTTACTTGATTCCCAATCTATAGCATGATTATTTTGGCTGGCGTGATTAAAAAAAAAAAAAAAAAAAAAGGCATTATTAGTATTACAACTTCTGAAGGCATATTTGTGTTCTTTAATACGGGTTTCAATATTTCTTCGTTTCTCCCACGTATACTAAATCACAACTTTTACAGGAAATGCTGTAGACACAGGCTTGTTCCTCTTTTGCAACGTTATTCCTAACCAATTTACTTTTCACGGTAGACGAATATTTGAACGCCAAAGCAAACTTAAAATCTTTCGTCAACGGTTTTACTCTTTCTAAGCTGGCAATGTAAGGCAAACTCTCATATTGTTTTTGGTTATCACGCCAGCCAAAATAATCATGCTATAGATTGGGAATCAAGTAAGGTACTTTATAAATGTAATAATTATGTCAAAAGAAAAATAATAGAATCTGTGTGTATAGAAAAAGTAGATAATTTTAATTTGTGCGAAGGTACTTGTTAGACCCTTTAATGAGATTCTTGGTAAAAAAATCCCTTAACGGAGTCGTGGGAACGTGTTCGAACCTAAGTGTGAATTTCTTAAAGGTCTCTGTATTGTTCCTTACTCGCTTTTAGTAAATGTAATAATGGAAGTAATAAATGTGGAAATAAATATAAATGCAACAGATGTAATAATAAAGGTAATATTATAAATTTAATAATTAGGGTCAACAATAAATGTAAATGCAATAATAAATGCAGTAATTATGTCAAAATATTAGAATCTGTATGTATAGAACAAGATAGTTTTAATTTGTGGGAATGTACTTATAAGCGGACCCTGTAATAAAATGCCCTTCCGGTGTCGGGAGAACGGTATCTAACCTACTGTAGTGCGAATTTCTCAATGGTCTCTGGATTGTTTCCTAATCGCCTTTTTCATTCGTTTTTCGGTTTATAAGTTCTGTATAATAAACAATGTAATAACCAATGTAATAATAAATTTATAATTTCTGTAATAAATAATTATGCAATATTAAATGTAATAAATTTAATAATAAATGTAATAATTATGTAAAAAAAAAAAAAAGAATCTGTATGTTTAGAACAGGAAGATAGTTTTAAATTTGTGCGAATGTACTTAATGAAAATGTCCTTCCGGTGTCGGGAGAATGGGATCTAACCTAGGTGCGAATTTCTTAACGGTCGGTCCCTGGACTGTTTTTCCCTCTTGTTTTGGTTCATTCGTTTTTCTGTATCCACCCGAGGAGGATGCCAGTGGGCGTCGAAACTGTTGTGGAAATAAACTCTGTCTATTAGAGTGGGTTTTTATTTTCAGAAGAACATGGACTTTTCACACACTTTATTTAAAATAAGTGTTTATATACACAATCACGTGCCAGGGAATAGCCAACTCTAATCGAGTTCCTTTTCCAAACTGCCGTCAAATAACTGTACACAGGAATCGCAACCCTGAACTCGACTTTGCTCCGAAGAAGCTAGTTTTCCCCGATGTTCCGTAAGGACTTCGGAACAATCTTCTTAAATCGTCGTCCGCGCCTCAAATCTGACGCCTATAAATAATAAACATTTTAATACTAAATGCTTAACGAAACTTTTTTAATACAATACAGATAAACCTTACATTAGACATACATTTATACAATAAGTTATAAAATAAACATTAAGCTAATCCCCCATATAAATAATTCCCTACCTTAACATAGTCTTCCTTTAAATTAATTATTTTACCTTGCATTAAGATGTAAGGCGTCTCAAATGACGACAACCTTCAACCAGTGCAATGCACAAACGTTTAGGGAATATAGGAAGGCGAAGTCAAACTTAAATATAAAGAGAACTCTAACTTCACTGCTATCTCTAACGTTCAATGTAAATAACCATTTATGTTACAATAATTCTATTAATTATTTACCATAAAGGGGTTTGACAAAACTACGGAAATGCCCGCTACGATGCGACAAACTCGCTGTTCTGCAAACCTAAAATTAATTCCATTTTACTATAACTCGAAAATTATTAATCTTCTTCTAAATATTTTTGTACTTATTTCAGAGAAAGTGAATTAAACAAATAAATCGGCATACCTGTACACAACACTAAACAAAGCTTTACAAAATTACTGCAGAATATAATCCAATCTGTATAACTTAACAAGCAGCCAGCTAAGCAACTAATGGCGCCTTATTTTAAAAATTTCCTAGTTCTCAAAATTTTAATCTATTGTTTTTACAAACTAAGTCCCAGTAATTTTATGCACTGGTTGGAAATTGCCGTGCATTATGAGAAATAATCTCATGGAACATTTGAAAGGTATATTTAAAGTATACATTAATAAATTTGCTTATTATTATTATTATTCGTTATTACTCTTAATATTATTTGTCATTTTCACTTACATAATAAATAAACAGAATCCCATTAATTTTGTCTAAAAAGCTTCCATGCTTCCAAAGGCATATTCAGATTAGAATACTGTGGATGGCCATATGTATCTAAATTGTGAGGAAAAATATTGTAAAATTCTCGCTTATATTTTTTTTCTGAATAAAGTTTTTGTTTAAGAATACACAAATGAACTTATAGTTGAATGTGGAAATGAATTATAAGTATATAAATTATAAGTAAATTATAAATATTTTGTGTAAGAAGTATTAATTTGAGCACACAAACGGATGTGGGAAATGACTTTCGTAATACAGTATACTGTATATTGAATTTTAAATGTCATTATTATTATTACAGATAGAAATAAAGTAAAAAAACTGATGGTTAAGTACGAGAAATAAGACTAGCTAGCAATCCCAATGACATGCGAAATTTATCAGTATTCGTTTATTAAGAGAGATTTCAACTTTTTTAAACGAACTTACATTAGTAATATTTTTAATATCATTGCTTAAATCATTCCATAATTTCAATCCAACAAAAAAGTAGATGAGTTTTGGGATGAAGACAATCTATATTGAGGAATAACATGCCTTGTTCTACTCCTGGTCTGGTATGAATGTATTTCTTGAGTCTCAAAACCTATATTTACCCACTGTAAGCTAATATACACGTTTGTTCATTCATTTGTAAATGAAAATAAAATGTGCCAATTTGATTACATCTTTAATCTTAAAAATAATTTTAACTCTTTAAAGAATACTCTTGAATGCTTATAAAAGTCAGCATCAGAAATAGCCTTGCTGCGCGTTTTTTTTAATAACAACGATACTGTTTTACCCTTTATCGGGAAGTGTGACTTTATTGATTTTGTTCTGTCGAACGCCAGACGATTTTATTCAGTCTCGGAAAGACCTCTGTGCAGTAAAGGGTTAAGAGACGTTTGCTTAATCCTTTACTGCACAGAGGTCGTTCCGAGACTGAATAAAATCGTCTGGCGTTAGACAGAACAAAATCAATAAAGTCACACTGCCCGATAAATGGTTAATTAAGGCATAATTATGAACCGAATTACCCTATGCGAGGTTGCAGTTGCAGCTGGTTCAAATTCTTCGCCTGAATGAACTTCAAGACACTTTATTGCTCGTAACTGGCAGGCTTTCTGAATATTTCCGAGTGTCTCAGCAGAAATTCGCTGCTATTCCACTCTTACCTTAGCTTTCAAATCCTCAAATGTTTTTAGTCCGTCTATGTAGACAAAAAACAAAAGAAGAAAAAAAAAAACACCATAAAAGCCATGTCTTCAGACATATGAAACACCATATACATATTATCCACACAAAAAGGAATAAAATGTACCTTATTCATTCGCCATAATGAAGTCTTTAATATTTCATACCCGATAAATCGTAATTAAGGACAATGTAGTTTTCATTATACAAATAACTTTTATTAAAGAAAATATTTCAAATTACTAAGTCTTCAATTCTAAATAGTTTATTTTAATTTTATAATTAAGAGTCTACTCTCGTATTCTTTCATGGGCTAACAATTATTTTCATTGCCTCAGATATTGTATGTTGTTATTTCATTTTTTGTTATACACAGAAAACAAGGTTATTAAGAGTGCGGACGTTCGGCTCTCTTATCTGTTCAACAGATCAGTGAGGCTTCATATCAGATTATAGTGTCCAACTTAATTTAAAAATGAAAGTTTATTTTTTAGTCAATTTTTTGTTACGCATTAAGTTCTCCCCATTTACGTTGCTTTCAAGGAACAAAGTTTAAGATCATTTACAAATTGGACTTTCATCTGCTAGTTTATAGCATAGTAATGTAATTGTCTCTTTAATTATTTTATTTTTCTTTCAGTCTCTTAAACAAATATTTTGGAGATCTTGAAAATCGCTTGTTCGATGTCTTTGGTAACAGAAAAGCGAGGACAATCAACGTTTTCAAATTCTTCAGCGTAAGTATGCTTCGGTTAAAATGCATACATACTTGAATGAGCTGCACTATATTAAAAATAAGCAATTTATGTAACTAATTCCTCCTTCCAACACACCATATCTAAATGTACTGGTTTTTCTTCTCGGCGGAAGGTTTAGTATTCTGTGTATTTTACTATGTTGAATAATAAAGCTCAAAACCTTCTGAATGAAAGGTTTTTATTCTGCAGAAGTAAAATCTTAATCATTTCCATACAAATATTTTTGTAAGAATATGAATCCGTATTCAGTTATGGTGGCGGATTCTGAGCGGTAAGGTCTGCTTCTTCCCCATCCACTGGCATCGGGTGGGATTGAGTCGGACATTTACTATGTTGCTGCTCTGGCTCAGGTGACCCTTGGAGCACACTGACCCCGACATTGTGGGGACGTGAGCTTCCTGGATATATATATAGAAACCTAATGCTAGGAGAAAATTGAGGGGTCGCGCGTCTTAAGATACTTAAGCGCCACCACAGACGAAAACGTGTTTTTGATGAATATCACTATTTTCACCCTTCCTCTATCACGTGGTTTAGGTTATAATGACCTTACGACACGAAGTATGGTTGAAAACCTTATGAAGCGAACTACTTTTTTCACCTCATTCTGTGCCAGAAATCGCACCCAAAGTTCGAAATAATAAGAAAATTTAAAAATAAAAAAAAAAATATATAAAATATGAAAATCTATTCCAAAAACTCGTCAACATCTTCATTAGCATACTTAGAACTCTAATTTAGCTAAAAATTAACGTTCTAGCTCAATTAATAACAGAGATACTATTGCCAGAATATTGCTGAACTTTGGAGGCGATTTCTGACGAATTTTAATTTTGACGCTTAGGTACCGTAAGACGCGGGACCCCTCAAATGTAGATGAATAGAATTACGAAATGTAAAATGTATGCGCGAAAGAATGTTCAAAAACTTTTGTTTATTAATGCTATAAAGGGTTCATTATGCAAAAGATCAATATTGGATCTGTTCTGTATAATGTTACATATATTCAAGTTATCTGTGAAATCCTTATTCCTGTACACTTTCAGGGGCTTTTGGAGACCGGACTTCGGCTCAAAGATCCCCGCCTAGGGAAATGGTTGAAGGGCTCCGCAAGATGCAATCGAAATTCTCTTCCAATGAAGAAAGATCGTTGCAATTGGACTATGATGTCTTCCTAGGGTATGCATTACATTATTGAAGGGATGGAATCTGAATCTAAGATTGGATTCGTATCCGGATTCAATGGTATTTGGACTGTTTTTATTACCGGATAAGGACAATTTTCTAATTTTTACATGTAATGAAGGACGTGATTAAATATTGTGATCCTACAAAACTTTTACAGTTCTGTGATTTCATAGTTTTAAGTGAAGGCATACATTAAAGTGTGTAAATAATTTTAAAAATTTTACCGTTGAAATATACAGTATATTGAAAACTTGAAAAATCATATAAAATCATATTAAAGTGGCTGGTAAAGACATGAAGATGAAGGAAAGACCGTTATACTAATGAGTAGTAGACGGAATTATGATAGACATAATTCGGCTTGATGGGGGGGGGGTAATTTCCGTCATATGACGGAGGGGACCCACGGATTTACGTGCGATCCGAACCACTGGTCGCTACATAATCTGGACACGGAGGAAGGTATCCCATACAACTACTCTCCAGACCCAATGTAGCTTAACTTCGCTGATCGACAGGAAGCGGTGTTTATGACATTGACCACGACGTAGCCCTATGTATAATGAAAGATGAATCATCAAGAGTCCCTGATGAGTCGCTGTTAATGATTTTAAAGACAAATTAACCATCAGGAGAGTTTTATGACTGACTTTTTATGATCTCTATGAAAATTCTGGTCTCGGTGTACATAATGGAATTCTGAAAATAAAATCATTCCAAATTCCTTGAAATTTGCTTCCAGTGCTTGAAATTAATTAAAAATAGACCATTGAGGAAGTAGCAAAAGCACTTTGATATTGAAGGCAATAATTAAAGAAAATCAAATGAAGCAGGAAGGCAGTAAACTTTCTTTCAGTAACTGAATAGCATCTTATGATCAAACTGGGCTTTTGGTAGCTCAGTGGTTTCGATGTCGGACTCTGGGCTGTGAGGCTCCGAGTTTGTTTCCGGCTGCTGGCGCCACACGCTCTGTCAATGTATGTGCTTAGATGCCCGTTGGGTACACTCACCCCCTCAAGGTGGTGAAAGAATTCCGGATGTTGTCCGTTTTTACGATCTGATTAAAACAGTCAACCTGCTTCCATGCACTTATTTATCGTTAAAGATCTGCTTTTGTGAAGCGAATAAGACATGCATGTATGTACAACTCTCTACACTCGTTTAGCCGCTTTAATGTTTATAAAAACACGTACTTTCAATTTAGAAATTTAAAAAAAAAAAAATAATGGAAACTTTTATGGTACAACTTGACCGTTTGAGTCAAGTTTGTTATAATTTATGGTCCTTGGAATATGATACTCTGACCTTTTACCTTCCCTATAGTCATATTGACGATTGAAATGTTTTGACGTTGACAAGAGTATCATTAAATGTTAACCAGAAGTAGGCTGTGCTTAACTAAGTCACTCTGTATGTGATGAACGTTTTACATAATTAAGAATTTCAAGATCATTAATAAATCCCTTCCTTGTTCTTTAAATCTTGTCTCATCAGAAGAGTAAAAATCAATTAAAAATTCATACAAGTTGGAGAGGAATTTGCCAAAAAGAATTAAATTTACAAGAATTCCAGGAATATATTCCTTCTGTATTGTTTGGAAGTGTGTTCTTAATTGAATAAAGTATTAGAAATACCAGAAAGTACAATCTAAGACGGTGGAAACGTATAGTAATTAAATATACTAAAAGCAATTCATTGTATTAAAAAAATCAAAATAAGTTCGAAAAGTGGCCTGTTTATTACATTTATGATGCCGCAAATGTCGTAAAAACGAATAATAAATAACTAAAAAGGGAAAAATTAGATATGTTAATGATTTTCTTATAATTTCATTACCTTTCAGGATTATTTCTCAAAATCTGGAAATTGTGGTGAAGGCTTTCAGCAACTCATTCGTTATCCCAGATTTCTTAGGATTTGCTCAGCACATAGATGAACTTTACTACCTTTGCCAAAATAATCACAATGGAAAAGTAAGATAAACGTTTCTAATTATAATGCTATTAGAAGTCATCCATACTCTCATGATACTTGTAAAAGTTATGAATTAGTAACATAAAAGTGAATAATTAATAGTAGTAACTTTCATTATTAATTACATGAATATCTTCATACAAAATATTTTCAACTATTTCAAAGAATTTTTATTTTCTATGCCATTTTATTGAAGATTTTGTTTTTTAGTTTAATAAGTTATATCATTATACTCGTATACTTCAAATTCTAAACTTCAATAAAAGAATATACTATTTACACTACTTATTCATCGCCTTCAGCCAGCTGTTTACATCCCTCAACTTGCAAGAGTGCCCAAAGACAACTGGGGAGTGGCACTTTGTACAGTCGACGGCCAAAGGCATTCAATCGGTGACGTCAATGTTCCGTTTACCCTTCAGAGTTGCAGGTAAGAAGAGGATAATGATCATTTTATAAATTTACCCTCAGGAAAGTATATCAGTGGCGTGCCCAGGGGGGTTTCCTGGTTGCCCGGAAACACCCCGTAGGATCATAAATTAATTAATTAACAATAATAATTAAAATTATTATTATTATTCAGGTTGCCTGCTTCAGGTCAACACTAGGTTGGAATATTCAGGTCATATTGTGTATCAGGCCTACCCAAATAAGCGTTTTCAGAAATTATGGCCGTCACGAAGGTTCAGTTATGGAAACACCCCCTTCTAAAATCCTGGGCACGCCCCTGAAGTATATCTATGCAGGTTGAGGTATCTAATACAGCGGTAAAATCATTTCTATACCTTATAGTACACAGAATATGATGACAATTTCAACATAGTATTCCAGTTATATTATTTTTCATCCAGTCCTCCATAATCATTGTAGCAGAATACCCATAAAGGCAGAATTTCAAATTCTAAATTCAGTTTTTGCGAGGTGATTGCTAACATCTGTCACTGGTTCCATATAATCCATACAATTAATTTACTAGTAGTTTAGAATTAGAAAAGGTCCGCCTGTTGATATGTACTTTTTAAGTTCTTGATATATAAAGATTTACAAAAAGTATCTTTTTCAGAGTATAGTAATAATTTTATATGATCCAGATTTTTTCTATGCAGATTTTTTGCTAGACTTAATTTTATTTAGTTACATATAGAATATTTACGCGTTTCTCCGCGTTATGTTTTTAAAATCAGTCTTACATCGTCCAGAGATCAAAGCTCTTCCGCAGTAAAAATTTTTCATTTACATATTTACTTCCGAATACACGAAATAATGTCTTGTTACTTTCTGTTCAAATTTAGCTCTTAAGTTTATTCACACAAAGCAGAAACTGATCGTGTAGGACACCTTCGGACCAGTTTTAATATGGTAAAAAAAAATTAGACCATGTTTTAATGCCTTTGGCCAAATCTATAATGTTTCAGGTACATAAAATAACACTGGGGAACAAAAAAAACATTTTTCTTGGTGCCTGAGATTTTAGACTTATTCTGGATATTTTCATGCCACTGATTCAGAAAATATCATCCATTTTGTTCTAGCAGCTCTAGTTTTTGAGATATTGCATACGTCATTACTTACTTTATTACCCTTCTGGAACGGTATTATGAGTTGCTCGTAAATCTAAATGCATCTGTATAATTAAATTGTAGCTATGATTTTGCTGATGTTGCTGTTTTGCATGTGTATTGTACATGTACTAACGTGAATTATTTCCTGTTACAGGTGTTGACATGGCTTCATCACGAAGAAAGTGTTTAAATCATCCAGATGTGTTTTGTTTTATCTGCGGAGAGTACACGTTCATTGAACAGAGAAAAACTATTACTGATTTTGTGAAAAAAGCTTATTTTGCCTATTTCAAAGTACAACTAGGGGGCCAAGATAAGCCATGGGCTCCTCATGTTGTGTGTAAAACGTGTACGGAGCATCTGCGGCAATGGACCAACGGAAAGAGGAGGTGCCTGAAATTTGGTATACCAATGGTATGGAGAGAACAGAGAAACCACAGTGATGACTGTTACTTTTGTTTGGTGAATATAAGGGCATCAATGGACGTAACCGGAGTAAATGGACGTATCCTGACATAGACTCAGCTAGACGGCCTGTTTCACATTCAGATGAGATACCTGTCCCATCATTCAGCCATCTTCCAGGGCTCCCTCAAGAAGATGATGAATCTGCTACTGACAAAGAAAGCATATGTGGGCAAAATGACAGTGATTTCGAAGGACCGTCATCAGTTGCAGAAGGTTTTAGTCAACACGAATTAAACGACCTCATAAGGGACTTAAGTCTTTCGAAGAAATCGTCTGAATTGTTAGCTTCCAGGCTGGGAGAAAAAAATTTACTGCTGCCGGGAACCAAAATCACGTTATATCGCGACAGAGAAAAGGATTTACTGCCCTTCTTCTCAAAAGAGAACGATTTAGTTTTCTGCAACAATGTGCGCGGATTGCTGATGAAAATGGGCATATCGGAATACACACCAAGTGAATGGCGGTTATTCATAGATAGCTCCAAACGGAGCCTAAAATGTGTTGTTCTACACAACGGCAACAGATACAGATCAATCCCAATTGGTCACTCAGTCGGTATGAGAGAAGAGCACGGGACAGTCGCCCTAGTCCTAGAAAAGATATCATACCGAGACCACCAATGGGTGATCTGTGTGGATCTGAAGATGGTGAATTTTCTCCTGGGCCAGCAGAGCGGGTACACCAAGTACCCGTGCTTTATATGTCTCTGGGACAGTAGAGCTAAAGATGAACACTGGGTGAGAAGACAGTTAGTCCAGGCAATCTAGAGCAAAAATAGCTTCAACCTGGGCAAAATTGCTTCAGAAGCTTTCTAAACTGTTTCCAGCTCAGGAACCATTGCAGAATAACATATCCAAAATCAGACAAAATTGGACCCAGGGAACACCCCCAAAAATGAAATTCAAAATGGCGGACTGGCAGTTTCCTACGAAATACAATAAATTTTAATTTCGCTTTGTAGAGAGAGTTATGGCGTTTTTCTTGATCAATAAAATGTTTTAAAACACATTTTCGTTTCTAAATTAACCTATATGACACTAAAAATTGTATTAGGCGGCTAGTATTAAACTATGACGTCACGTAATGTAAATAAAATATACTGTATGGAGTGTATGTGAGAATGGACATTGCTACATCTTTATAAACTTATATTATATACAACTCTTTAATTCCTACTACCCACTATCAAATCTGCGTATTTGTGCTTGTCATTTTCTTTAAAACTGTTATGTACTCCTTTTAAATACTGCAACACAGTTTATTAATTTGTGTTTTCTGTTTCAGACTGACTCGGTGTACGGCTGACTCGGTGTGCGTCCGCCTTCAAGAATGCAGACCCCCTGAAGAATTGTGCGTGATTTGTAAGGAGAAATTGGACAGCGGACAGGAAGTGGTTCACATCTCGCAAAAAGGAGCAGATGGTATAAATGCATCCAGCCGCAGCCGTGGAAGCGATGTTGTTGCAACAGCTGGAATAAGTGTTCACGTTGTATGTAGGAAAAGGTTTACGGATAAAAAGACCATTGAAATAAAGAAGCGACAGACCGCAACCGATGCAATACCAAGGAAAAGTGCTCGTTTTCATGAATACGCATTTTCCAGTGCTACTCACTGTTTGTTTTGTGATACCTTTGTGGACTTTTTTTCCAAACACAAACCAAAATCAGAGCATGTCAAAATAAGAACTACAGAGCTCTCCGAAACCATAAAAAGGTGCTGTGAAAGCCGCTGCGATGAATGGTCGTTTAATGTAAAAGGCCGTCTGGAGTATTATCTTCGTGATCTTCCTGCTGCAGATTGTGTCTACCATCACACCTGCAGCGTAAATTTTCGAAGTGGAAAAAACATTCCTCGCGCATACTCCTCCGACGATCATGATTCGAAGAAAGGGAGACCAACTAATGAAGAGCAACACCAAGCATTCCTTCAGACCTGTGCTTACCTGGAAGAGAATGATGATGAACAACTGTTGATTGGAGACCTAATTTCCAAAATGGAGGAATATCTTCAAGGAAGTCAGAGCTCTGTCTACGAACGCAGGCACATGAAGAGAAAGCTTTTAGAACGTTACGGAGACAAGATCATAATATCAGGTGAAAGTGGGAAGGCAGATGTAGTAGCACTACGAGAGACAGCTAATGAAATTCTTATAGATTATCACAAAAAGTCGAAAGAATGTGATATAGATATAGAGCTACAGAAGATTTACCTAGTAGAAGCTGCTGCAAAAATAATCAGAAGTGATATCAAGTCTGTCGACTGGCCTAGAAAAGATGTGTATCCATCTCCAAATGACATCACTGCAGAAAGTGGTCTTGATTACATTCCCAACAGTCTGAAATTGCTATTATCAAAAGCATTTGCGGGACAGGATGCTTCAAGAAAAATAGGTGCAATTGGGCAGAGCATTATGCAAGCAACCCGTCCTAGAGGATTACTATGTCCACTACAGATCGGTTTGTCGGTTCAGCTACACCACAACTTTAGGTCAAGGTACCTTATTGACGTTCTCCATCAGCTGGGTTACTGTTCGTCGTATGCAGAAGTAACAAGATTCGAAAGAAACGCGGCGCTGGCAAGTGGGTCTGGCTCTTTTACTGTTGATGAAAACACTGCAGTCCTTCTAGCAGCAGATAACGTCGATCATGATGTCTGCACTTTGGATGGGAAGAATACCTTTCATGGAATGGGTATGATTGCCGCAATAACTCCGAAGATCAAGATCCACCCTTCTATTCACAGGCGTAATGTTGGTGACAATGACATTAAGAAGATTGCAACCGTTGACATTAGGGAATATAGACACGCGAGAAGCATGTTGAGGGACATCTCATTCCGCGAACTTCCAGTACCCACTGCCACCATAAGTCGACTTAGTCTTCTCTGGCAGATATCTCAGCAGAAAGATCAGGTCCAAGTTGGTCCGGAACAATGCAGGCAATTCACGGTGGATCAAGTGTCTCACATCCAGGTGTGGCGTCGATCACGTTCCTTCCCATCATAGATATGTCGCCAACTGACATGACCTGCATATTTCCGACATTACTATATTTGAGCAAGATAGCACGCGATCAAAAAGTCCCATGCATTATTACCTTTGATCAGCCTTTGTTCTGGAAAGCTTCCCAAATCATCAATGAACAGAGAGACCTGCAGGACATTGTTTTAATGCTGGGATCATTTCACACTCTGATGAATCTTTTGGGAGCAGTCGGTACTCTTATGAATGGTTCAGGATTGTCTGAAGTACTTCAAGAAATATACGGACCAAATGCCGTGCAACACATGATGTCTGGAAAAGCTGTTTCAAGAGCGATACGTGGTCATATGATAGTAGATGCAGCTCTTAGTACCTTACTAGTCGCAGACGTTTTCCCTCGTAATGAAGATGGAACTCCTCATGACCTCCATAAGGAAGCTTGTGACCTGCTCGACGATGTTATGACCGCCAAACAATCAGTTGAGGATGTGGAATCTTCGAATGCATTGTCTCAGATTGCTACCACTTTGGATGCGAAGAAAACTGACCTACAATCTACTTCGCAAACAAGTCAACTCTGGTTGGAATATCAGCGAATGATCAACATTGCACGTTCCTTGATAACAGCAGACAGAACCGGCTCGTGGGATTTGCACTTGCAAGCTATGCTGGAGACCATCCCCATAATTGCAACAGCCGGACATCACAATTACCTGAAATCGATATACCTGTACCTGCAGAAAAGTTAAGTTTGCCTTCTGAAAATCCAGCCGTTAACAAAATGTTCCAGGAAGGTAAGTTTGTGGTAAGAAGAAGCGACAGATTATGGGCCGGACTCGGCACAGACCTGGTGATAGAACAAGTACTAATGCGTTCCCTGAAAAGCAGAGGCGGACTGACACGCGGAAGTGGATTTACAGACATCCAAAGGACAACGTGGCTCTTTTCTATGCCTCTGTGTTCCACTTATAACTTAGCAATGCAGGAATACACCAGAGTTTTGTTGGAAAGTAGTGAACAGCACAAGGAAATGAGGGGAAGTAGACAAATCAGGGACAGTAATGACATGAAGAAAGTACTTGAACGTCTGGAATCCTTATCCCCATTCCATTCTACCTCGGGTCTCTGCAACATTGTAACAGGGCTAACTGCTGATCCTGGAGTTAACGTTCATCAATTGCATTCAATCGGTACGAACATTGTCGTAAAAATGATTGGGAAACAAGCCTTTACATATTCTGCCAAAAGATCTGACAAAGTGAAAACACTAGGATCTGCTTCTGCCGTTGTGATCACTGATGCTTCAGATATAGAAGTAGATCCTGCACTACTGTTTCAGAGAATGATGACTGTTGCCACTGGCGGAGACATGAATCTTGAAGATGTCATGTGTTACGAACTGTGTGCATATCCTCCTGCATTGTTCGAATCACGAAGTATCTTGAGGAAACCCGATAAGTCTCAGCTAGCTCATGCAATAATCAAATACACTGACACTTTACGCATGGAAGAAGTTCAAGAAATTCAGTGCACAGACCAGTACGTATTGGATGGTGGATCTCTACTACATCGTGTTTCCTGGCGTCAAGATGAAACATATGACAGCATCGCCAACTCATATGCCGATTTCACTCTGAAAACATATGGAAAAGCAATCATTGTTTTTGATGGCTACAGCAGCTCTCCTACGATCAAGGACATGACCCACAGAAGACGCAGCACCAAGACAAGCAGAAATGTGAATCTCAGTCCAAGCATGAAGTTTGTTGGCCAGAAGGAACACTTCTTGGCTAATGAAAACAACAAGCAAGCATTTATTTCCTCGTAGGTGAGATGTTGAAGAAGCACGGGTGTACTGTTCACAACGCAGATGGGGATGCTGATGTGGAAATCGTTCGTGCAGCAGTTTCCTCATCAGAAAATGCAACTACAACAGTAATAGGGGAAGACACCGACTTGCTGATTCTCCTTCTGTACCATGCCAAGGACAGTGGTTTCAAGTTGTACTATCGCAGCGATATAAGACGGGGACCATCTCCTAATCCTGTGTATGATATTCTCAGCATTCAATCATTGTTAGGCAATGACATCTGCAAGTATCTCCTGTTTGTGCGTGCTTTCACGGGCTGTGATAGCACATCCAGAATTTTTTCGATCGGTAAAGCCAAAGCATTCGACACACTGATGAAGGTGGCTGAACTCCGTTCAGTTGCAAATACATTCTGTTCTGATTGTTGCCAACACTCTGACATTGAAGCCGCTGGAAGAAAGGCAATGCTTCTGTTGTATGGCTGCAAAACACTTGAATCCACTAACGCACTACGTCATCGAATGTTAGTTGAAAAGGTAGCTACAGCTAAATCTTTTGTTACACCCGAACCAGGGCCGGATTAACCATTAAGCAAAATAAGCCCGTGCTTAGGGCATCAAGGGAAGGGGGGCACCACAGAAATTTTCCATTGTCGAATTTACCATGGATTTATTATACTATTATAATCGCGGCTTATAGCCTATAAGCTGTTGAAAACTGAATTATATATATTCATATATAGTATTTTTTTTTTTTCATTGTTTGAATTTGTAGTGAACAACAACCCTTTTGAGAGAATAAATATATTTCGTTGTAATCACACACTTACGCTTTGCGTTATTATTTTGTTTATATCATATGTGTGCCATAAGTTCAGTGCAAAAAAAAATGTAAAAACAAGATTCAGTCATGCTGAACTTTATAAATAATTGTAGAAGACAATATTGAGTGTGCCTTCCCAAATGTAGAAATTGCCTTTCGTATATTTTTAACATTAATGGTCACAAATTGCTCAGCTGAGCGTTCATTTTCTCAGTTGAAGTATATTAAAAATACCAACAGAACAACTATGCAACAAGGCAGGCTGGATGCCTTATCTCTACTAAGTATAGAAGCAGATGTGTTACGTAAGATTAGTTTTGAGGATCTGATCAAAGACTTTGCAATTAAAAAAAGTAGGAGAAAACTTTTCAAATATAAATGAAGTGGAAGTATACAAAAATAAACATTATTTTCCATCTTACTATAAGTTTTGTTTCATTTCAAAAAATAAAATTTTATTTTATGGTTTATTTTTGTTTATATTTTGAATTACATATATATGGGGCACCAAAATCTTTTAAGTGCTTAGGGCCTCTAAAGGTCTTAATCCGGCCCTGACCCGAACGTTTGCCACCTACCGATGCGTCCACAAACTACCACAGCTTTCGCACATACTTTCAAATACTAATCTGGAAGTCTACAGAAGAGAAGATCGATGCAGAACAGTGGGGTTGGTATGTAAAGAATAATTCCTACTACCCTACAGCCTGCGACAAGCCACCAGCTCCAAATTATCTACTCAACATGATCCGCTGCTCCTGCAAGACGAAATGTGCTACTTCAAGATGTGGATGCAAGCGTAATGGAATGCCTGTTCAGCCGCTTGTGGCGAGTGCCAAAGCAGTGGTTGCGATAACAACCCAAGTACCGGTAATCTATCCGATGATAGTGATGAAGAGGATTAATTTCTGTATGTTTGTGACCAGGTATCACTTCTGTAATGAATATAACTTGAAACTGGGAAAAAAATAATTGTTGTATTATTGATTATAAAAATCTGTAAAAAGCTATATAACTATATTTGCGTAATAACTGGTTGTGTTGTATATTGTTGAATTATTTAAAACATTACAACTGAAAGAAAAAGCATCAAATGTATCTCTATAAATAAAAGCGTAAATTATATATTTTTTTTTTTCGTAGGAAACATCCAGTCCGCCATTTTGAATTTCATTTTTGGAGGTGTTCCCGGGGTCCAATTTTGTCGGATTTTGGATATGTTATTCGGCAATGGTTCCTGAGCTGGAAACAGTTTAGAAAGCTTCTGAAGCAATTTTGCCCAGGTCTAACTACAAATTGCCTGGACTAAGTGGCCTCTGAGAGAAAACATGGTGGTTGGAGAAAAAAATATCATCAAAGAAGCTTTGGTTGACAGAGAAAGGATCATATTGCCACCACTGCACATCAAACTAGGTTTGATGAAACAATTTATAAAGGCTTTGAACAGAGATGGGACGTGTTTTGGCTACATATGTAGAAAATTTCCTGCGCTGAGCATGGAAAAGCTGAAGGCAGGTATTTTCGATGGACCGCAAATCCGGGAACTCATGAAAGACCCGCGTTTCCAAGATTCAATGGACAACATTGAGGCACGTGCGTGGTCATCGTTTAGTATGGTTGTGAAGAATTTCCTTGGGAACTATAAGGCCGATAACTACGGTGAACTAGTGGAGAATATGCTCTCTTCTTTTTGTAAACTTGGCTGTAAAATGAGCATCAAACTGCATTACCTCCACAGTCATTTGGATCGTTTCCCAGATAACCTCGGTGATCTAAACGAGGAACAGGGTGAACGATTTCACCAAGAACTAAGGACCATGGAAAAACGGTACCGCGGACGATGGGATACTCACATGATGGCAGATTACTGCTGGAGCATCCAACGCGAATGTCCTGGCACATCTCATCGCAAGAAATCTCAGAAACGCGGTTTATGTGAGATGTCTCAATGAAAGAACTTTTTTTGCCGTTCGTGTCTCAAGCTTGTTTGAATTTAAGAAATTTTTCGTACCTTATGCTTGTTTGATGTTAATACACTATTTTTGCTGACATTCATCATACTTTTGTATTCAATTGACAACAACAGTGATTGCCAGTCAGCAATTATATAATATTATATACATTATATAGAAATATATATAGATATATATCATATCTTGATAAGCAGAGCTGATGGAGAAAAACTAATGTCATTTTTAGAATCAGCGACCTCAATATACCCAGAAACAGGTCTAACATCTAAGTCACCAAAAGTTGTGTTCCCCAGTGAATCAATTGAGTAGGTCTTCATTCATCATAATCTACTCTTATACGACCAGTTTAGAATAGTCTCCTCGGACACCACAGAAGACCTTTTTTTTCTTCCTTGGCCCACCTGACCAGTTTCTGTTTTGGGTATTGTATAATTATAGAATTTCAGTTATGGAAGAATATGGACGACGTTGAATATCTTTTTTCCTCATTCGCAGTATTTTGAAGACAAAATATCACGGATGGGCAACTCTGACCTTTCTGGAATCGATTCTTATTCCATTTTCAGTATCAAATAAAACTTTTGCGAGCTAATTTCCTTCCCGATTTTTACATAAAAGAAAATATCGGCTTAATTACGAGAAAAAAATAATTTTCAGTTTTGATTCCGATTTGAACAAAAATTTTCGATTCTAATTTCTACTTTATTTCTGAAGCATAAACTGGAATCGAAGAAAACATACTCGAATCGAAATATAAACATGAATTGGAATCGAAGAAAACATACTCGAATCGAAATATATGTATAAGTTTGAAAATTAATTTATAGCATAATAATCTCTCAATTTTTTTATTAACTTTTAGTATTTCGTTTCCATTGTAAATAATAGCTTGTCTATTCTGACTGAAAATATTTAAGTTCCTTAAAAGTATAAAATAGAACATTATAGCTTACGTTAAGGGAAGTGGCAATAATTAAACTTAATGACCTTTTCTTTGTAGTGCAAATGTACAACCCTTGGTTAGCTTTATAAAAGCTAAATTAACTCTTGCGTCAGTGCTAAAACTTAAGTTGTCCTTCATTTTGTGATTTTTTTTGTTCACAACTTAATTTAGCTAAAATTTAGCTAAAGACTTAACTTTAATTTATGATTTAGCTCCTCTAATTTGAATTTTGCCTCTTTCCAATAACAGTTCATAGTCATCTATTCTTCTTATTCATCTATTCTTGGGTTGTCAGTGTTGTATTATTAGATATATGCCTAATAACAACTGTCATCAGTACATCCCTATAGAAGAGATAAAAATAAAATTAATACTGGAGTCCAGTTAAATAGTTTATCTAATATAAAGTTCTATTTGGTGTATATATATATTATATATATATATATATATATATATATATATATATATATATATATAATATATATATATATATAATATATCAGTGGCGTGCAGTGGATACGTTAACAGGGTAAGCGGTATTGCGTGCGAGCACACGCACTATATGTACAATTTGTACATATTATATAATTATAGTAGCTATGATAAACTTCATAACTCGCTAGTGGGTATGTACTGTAGACTATTCTGAAAAATACGGTACTGTCTTTAATAAGATTTTTATTAGGGTAGGCGGCGCTTACCTAGCTCACCCTGAATGCACGTCACTGACATATATATATATATACGATTCGGATTCTCATTCCAATTTCTACCAAAAAAATCTTGATTTAAAAATCAGTCTTGATTCCAGAATCAGTGTGCCCATCTGTATATTTATATAATTTACATTGTTCACTTTATTCATTCATAGTATCATGCGAGAACATTAAGTCTACAATAAATAAATTTCTTTATTTTTCGACTCATAACCGAATAAATTAAGAACGTAAAACTTGGGTAATTTTTTAACCAGCGCAATTAATTCATTTAAGTAAAAAAATAAACCTAAAGTGGTTTCGAAAAAAGTTCGCCTACAAACAAAAAATTGCTAAAAAGTTTAAAAAATTACTGATCAATAATAAATGGAATTTGATTCAGAATTTTCAGTGTTTTCACCAAAAAGAAAATGTCCAAAGAAAAGAATATTACAAATTAGTAATTCTTTATGCTTTAGAAATTGATTTTAGGCTGACTTTTATCCGAAACTTGTACATGTAACTTGAAAGACTTAATGGTTCTATGCATAATATTTTCAGAAACGTTGCAGTAGGTTTTTCCATTAATTTGTCTGTAGACTTACTAACAGTTACTCCTAGCTGTAACTTCACTAAAATCGTTCCTCGACCAATTTATTCTCCGCATATGAATTTATGCATACCGCTCCAACTTCTTCGGAAGTGACAATTATGTTTTGATTTTTCACCCATAGCAAACCAATGACATACGCTATCGCAGCTGGCGAATGTAGCCCTACCTACTTTCACTCCTTCGTAGGAATGGAGCCCTCCGGAAGATATTTCAACGAACTGTGTCTCGATCATAATAGTAAGTTTACTTCGCCGTTAATATGTACTCAAACGAAGTCCAAGGCGATCCCTTGGTACGTCCCTTTACTAACCTCCCCCGAGTCCCTCGTATCGCTTGTATCGCCTTGGGGGACTGGAGCATGCTTAAATTGTTGCGTTGTATTATTTTCAGCTATCCCTTAAACTACGCCCTCGGCCTATCCCAGCGTGGAGAGGGAGATTTTCATTCGCGAGTGGGAATGGAGCCTTCTGGAAGACACGGCGATGCCATCTGCCTTGATTTCAATAGTAGGTGTCCGAGAGTGCACTCGGCGAAAAGCTAAACAGCTAAAGACACTTTTTTTTTCCTTTCCATTATTCGTGATTTTATTTATTTCTTTACTGCACTCTTCGTCTTTAACTGCATAAAAATGTTCACCAGAATTATTGATTTAGTCATTTATTTTTTGAAATATGTATAAATTTTTGAGAATTTTTTATCCATTTGAGATATAAATATATTAGTCATTGATTTTTAGTACGAATATCAATCTAAAACATCACGAAGTAAAATCGGTAGAACTTGTAAGCCAATCAGTTTATAAGAGACTGCGGATGGATGAACTTTCCCTCGAGACATTTTAACTTCATATTATTTTATGAGAGCAGTTACGCTAAATTTACATTATATGTTAAATAAAAACAAATTAAATATGAATATTTACTTTCTTCTAGCTCAGAATATAGAAACTATAAATTCAAATGAATAAGAATTTGCTGGGCAAAAAAGTTAGTCTGAGTGGTTTTAACACTTTTCTGACTGAAAAAAGTAGGAATGACTATTTGGCATGTCAGCCTTGTTTTCTTGCTGCTTAATTTCATTCTCTGTACAGGGTGAGTCAAAAGTCCTGAAACATAGGAATAATGTTAGCCTGTGCTGCAATCCAGCCCGATGTCCTGGAAAGAGTCCAGAAATGTCTGGAAGTGAAAGGAGAACATATAGAGCACAGTTTATAACATTACTCGTAACACGTGTCTTTTTGCAATAAAAGTTTCCTATCCTTCCTAGGTTTTCGGACTTTTGACTCACCCTGTAGATCATACTTTGACTAGATTTTTTCTCTTGGAGTATATGAACATATTAATTACAGTATGGCAATTTATGTTTGTAAGGTTGTTTATGTTAGTAATTAGAATATCTGGAATGCTCTTATTTATAAAACAATTATAGAATATAGAGGAATACAGTAAATCACAAAATAATATCAATTTTAAAATCGTCAAAATACAGCATGAAAGAAAGCTTTAAATATTTTTTGGTCGGGGCACGGGGTAGAAATTTTTAACTAATTTGTTATGTTGCTAATGCCGTAATAATATGTAACATGATAGTAGCAGTTACTAGTTAAGAAAGGGCTTCAGTAACTAAACCTTCAGATAAAGAATATTAACTTTACTTTTGTTAATATTCTACTGAGACTTAAACCGGAGTTGTCTTAGTTCATTGGCTGGATGTTAGAATATCTCTGAAGTACAAATCTCGGATAATTTCTCAATGATGATATTGATGCTTAAACTTTATTCCTTCTTGGTGTGCAATATAATATAGTCAGGGGAGCTCCAACTTTTAAATTTAAAAGTAAATAGATGAATGAAGAGTAATGTTTGCTCAGAAGAGACCTACTATTATGAGTCGTCACTCAATGTCGGTCACTTATGTAGTGACAGTTATTTATTGTAAATTTTTTCTCATCGACTGCTCTTCCTTTCGTTAAATTCACTATCAGACAAACCTTTTTCTTTAGATATGCTCAGTTTTCAATGAACACCCTAATAACACAAGATCAATAAAATGACTACATAAAATTGTTTCTATTTTATTGCTATATAGAATGGATTGCGTCAATCATTGACTCTTTGGCTACTTTTGGAGTTTTAAATTAGTTACAGAAATTATTTATAGATTGATATAAAAGTAGTTTTTATTTTTTGTACGTAATATGAAATTGGTACAGAAAAAAACGATATGGTTATGTACTCCTGAAAGGGCATACAAAAAATTTCTAACCAAATGATAGCTTCATTTAAAACCATGAGAATGAAAAAATACATTTTGATGGACTAAATGTTAACCCATTCAAAATAATAATGATTGAATGCACTCTTGTATCATGTAAGTCTCATTTTATTTCAGATAAACCTCACAACCCAATGATTAACTCGGGAGCAATTATGACTGCAGCTTTAATTAAACCAACACTTTCATGTGCAGATAGGTTTGATTTCGTAAGTACGAATTTTAAAAGGTTTCTTCAGCATAAAAGATACCCACATAAAAAGCAATAAGACTTAATACATTGTTCTTGTTCTATATGCAGGTATTTAATGAATACAAACGTCTGTGTGGTGGAGAATACTTAGGCTTCAACAATGCTGTTTTCTTGTCCGAAAGAGAATGCGCTGACAGGAATTTTGCTCTAGCCTATTTTATGAGGGAAAATAAATGCTTTCCGCAAGGAGCTAAAATTAACGATATTTTAGACTTTTATTTCCAAGTAAGTGTAATAGTTTTCTAGAGAGTAAAACACTTCACCAGTTTATTTATAAACTGTTTATAAAGAATGCATGATCACTGAATAAAATTAGAAACATTAAGTTGGTTAATCAACTATAGAAAATTAACTGATGCACAGGATATACAACTATAGTAAAAAATATGGTTAATATTTGGCTGGACACAGGGGCTAACGAGAAATGAGAGGTTGTTTCACTAGCACTATTTTTCATGCTCTTTACGATGGTACTAATCATTTTTTGTGGAAATGCAAGATTACAGAAAAAAAATTACAAGTTACATTTTTATAATAAACCTTAGCCCCCCCCCCCCCCCCCGCCCATGGCCTAAACCATTAGAGGTACAGTAAAACTAAACATACCTTACAAAAGAGAATTTAATCCTGCATTTAATGAGAAACAATTAAAACTTGGTGTTCCCACTATTGGCTTCCAAGACAGCCTGAATTAGCTTTGGGTAGCTTGCCAAAAGTGACGTGAATAGATCTTGATCGTTACGCAAATTTGCTAAAACAGTTTCAATGTGTTGCATCATTGTATCCTTCGAAAATCGATTTGCTGCAGGTTCTTGAAACAAGAGACATTCAACCTTGTCCTTTATAACTGATCCAATGTGTTCACAGACGTTCAGGTCAGGAGAATTTCCTGGCCATTCTTCATTTCCAAAGAAATCGATCTCATGGTTCCGCAACAACTGTTGAGTGGCTAATGTCTTAGAGCAGGGGGCCTTATCTTGCAGAAGTGTGACCTGATCGACATCCATAACATTGTTTGGGTTTCTTAGAAAAGGAATGACATGCTGGGATAGAATAATATCACGAAA
This sequence comes from Bathynomus jamesi, assembly GCA_023014485.1. Lineage (NCBI taxonomy): Eukaryota > Metazoa > Arthropoda > Malacostraca > Isopoda > Cirolanidae > Bathynomus > Bathynomus jamesi. The sequence goes on from JAJOZX010000348.1 coordinate 673,132, forward strand.
ATACTGTCCATCCCAACTCTGACCATTTGGCTTCAGCACCCACATAAGCTTCTTTGCAGTGAGCAAAAGAAACACACCAACACAGTCTGGACGTTTTAATAATTCGCGATAATGTTCATTGTCATCGATTTCATCTGGTGGTGTGGCCCACACTCGATCATTTTGGTAGTTAGGCCGACGTGTTACGTAAACAAAAAATTCATCGGAGACGGCTAAATGCATGAAATTAATCACATTCTGTCATCGATGTTAAGTTGAGTTTTTCTTGGCTTTGGAAGTTCATGCCAATGCTTTAAATCTTGCCTATGATGGTACAGTCGAATGATCTCACCACTAACGATCTTTCCTCTCAACACTTCGATCTCTCTAGAAAGTTTAGCACAGCTGTTTTTCCGCTTACGCGTACCGCTTTCAATGATGTCCTTTGTTTCCTGAGAGAGTGGCAAATTTGGGCGCCCAGATTTGGTTGTATCCATTTCACATTCATCCAAAGTTTTATTCCAATTTCTTTTAACGAAGTCCTCACTTCTTCGCAACTTTTTGGCCAACCTATGAACGTGTCATAAAGGTGGCTCCAGCATCACGAGCTTCCCGAAATGTTATTGCTCGTATGCGATCTATCACACGTTGCCTCTCCGAATCACCAATTAATTGAGAAGCCATTATATTATCACTTTATCAGCTAGAGTAATTTTAATACCTGCAATAAATAATTTTATATATTTTTATAATCACTAAAAACTATTTCGATATACTGTAAGTAAACATGTAAGCTGCAAATGGGGGGGGGGGGGCTAAGGTTTTTTGGAACCCCTTACTTTTTTTCATAAAATATTTTTCCTGATTGGGCTATTTTTTCGCTACTCTGCGACTTAATTAGTTGGTTGGTTTCTGTTCTGTCTATTTTTTTTTAATTGGATTCAGTTTGGTCGTGTTTGTGATAGAATTATGACGTGCTGTTCGTGTGGTTTCTGACTTTGAGAACTTGATTCGTCATGTGCCCTAGATGAAGAGAAAGCATTGGATGTTTTTATCAATTACGGCGTTATTCTCTCATCCTTAACTTGCCCGAAATGTGACAGTGAGTGCCTACTAATACGAAAAGATCAGAAGATATTTAGGTGAAATAACCAATAGTAACCGGTTAGGCCAACTGAATGCCCGGTTAGGCCAACTGAATGCCCTTGATGATTAGTTAGGTTAAGTAATGATATTTTCGTTAGTTTAAACGAAAATGACATGGCCTGAAGTTGAAATAAAAAATACATTTTTCTATTGTATTTTGGTGTGCTCTGTTGAAATATAACCTTCATTTCCTGTGCAAATATGACGAAATATGACTCCAAAATAATGTAAACAAATTCTTATTTCTTTACATTTGCACAGGTTGGTTATGTTAGGTTGGTTAGGTTAGTTAATTTAGTTAGGTTAGCTAGTTTTTTATCAGAATTACATTTTCCTGGTGTAGTTTTCTCTGCTTTGTTGGAATTTGACACACATTTCTTGTGCAAATGAATAGAAACACTCCGTATTTTTTAATGGAAAAAAAAAGTTTCTATTCATTTGCACAAGAAATAGGTATCAGATTCGAACAAAGCAGAGAAAACTACACTAGAAAAATGTAATTTTGATGAAAAATGTAGCCCCTGTGTCCAGCCAAATATTTACCAAAAATATTAAAACACTAGAAGTGTTTGGAATGAGAGAGGTATTAACAGAAATTACCATCACTGTATTTTGAGTAGTGATAATAAATTTAGTAAAACTTGTCAAGATTTGTGAACTTCCTCAGAAAGGTTTGGTGCAATTATTATTTACTATGTTAGTTTTAATACATTATACTTTTATCAGTTGTTGCAGTTTCTCCATAAATATATTTAAACTACAAAGTGATATGAAATTCAATACATCAAGGACACGTCATTACGTAGTAGTTAGTAGCACGCAGGTTTCATTTCACTTTATCAGCCAAACTTAAAAAGCTCTAGGGTGATGCAACTTTTCTGGCCAAAGCCAGCCTTGTCCAAAAAAGAGTTGCATTACCTTAGAATCTTTTTTCTTGTGCCATGACTCCTGGCTCAGAGAGTGTTAAATAATAATAAATTCGAGTATATAGGTTTGGCCAAAGAAAGTTGCATCACTCTAGAACTTTTTAAGTTTGACTAATAAAATCCAATGAAACCTTTATGCTACTTCTGAGTAATGATGTGCCGTTGATGTATTTGATTTCATGTCACTTTGTAGTTTAAATATACTTATGAAGAAACTGCAAACATTGAAAAAGTATGACGTTAAAACTACTGTAGCAAATAATAATAATTACACCAAATCTTTGAGAGATCACAAATCTTGACAAGTGTTACTAAAAAAATTATCAGTTCTCAAACTACATCAGTAATGCTATAGGTAATTACTATTAGTACTTCATTCCATAAAATTTTAAGGTGTTTCAACTCTTTTGGCCATAACTGTAGTTTAATTTGAATGTTTCCTGACTGTGAAGCTGAGAAGCTAAAAACGTTTTATGTCCCATTACAGCTCTGTTCATTAGAAATCACAGCCGAATCTGGTGCAGTCATAGCAGCCACTTTGGCGAATGGAGGAATAAATCCTTTAACAGGCGAAGCAATTTTGAGCGTTGAAGCTGTCAGGAACACACTAACGCTAATGCACTCCTGTGGAATGTACAACTACTCTGGTCAATTCGCTTTTAAGGTTAGTAACACCATTACAGTGATCTTATAGAGTCACACAGGAAATATTAGTAATGTAGTGATGATAAAGCATTTTATACAATTTAAATATAAATTTATAAAGAACAATGTTTAAACTTTGTCATCATTGTTTAAGGGCAAGTCTATATTTATATAACTGACAGACGGTTCAGTTTAAAAGCTAAGTATGCCTAGTCTCATTATTAGCCCTTAAATTTAAGGGTGCTTTATCAGTCCGCATGATACCATGATTGAGTTAAAAAAAAAAAAAAAAACCTTGAAAAGCATATTAGTCACATCTACTTGCTGCCAAGAACGAAATTTCCTTCCTTAGATTAGTTCGAAACAAGTCTTTTAACCACAGAGGCTGATATTAGTTATGTTAAAGAAAATAAAGAGTACGAAATATACTAGGGGCACTCGGTATATTCTCCCCCACCCTTATGTTGATATAAAAACATATCCAACCATAAAGAATTTGTCTAACTTTTATAAAATCACAACAGAAAGACGTATACAAATGTGTAAATTGTAGTATATGTTAATAATGTTATATTGTAATATACTAGGGGCACTCAATATATTTTGCCCCACCCTTTTTTCTTAGCTAAATAATAGGCCATGGGGCTGAAATGTCTTTTGGACCGTAATTTTGAACTTTCTGAGCTTCACATAACCGGATTTTTCAAGTTTGAACCTCCCCCTCTTTGTATAAAACCGCTTTTAAACGCCCTTGTATAAAACCGATGGTTAACGCACTTTCGAAAATGGCGTCTGACAGTGATGTGCATCGTAAACAGAGAGCTGTTATCGAGTTCTTAACCGCAGAGAAGGAAACAGTTGGAAATATTCACAAACGTCTACAAAACGTTTACGGAGATGCTGTTGTTGATCGAAGCACAGTTGGACGCTGGTCTAAACGTGAGAGATCATTGGAGAGAGAGGGAGAGCCAGCCTCGATGATGAGCCACGCAGCGGTCGCTCGGCATCGGCTGTGACATCTCACACTGTGCAACTTACTAACAGCATCATTCGATCAAATTGGCGCGTCACATACAAGGAGCCATCACTGGAGCTAGGAATTAGTGAAGGAAGTATGAATACGATAATTCAGCAACTGGGATACTCAAAAGTGTGTTCACGGTTTGTTCCTCGCGAACTGACTGAAGATCACAAAGCCCAAAGAGAAGAAATTGCTTCTGAGTCGTTGGTTCGATATGAGATAGAAGGTAATGACTTCCTTTTACGAATTGTGACTGGGGGATGAGACTTGGATACACCACTTTGAACCTGAAACAAAACGCCAATCCATGGAGTGGCATCACGCAGACTCCCCATGCAAGAAAAAGTTCAAAATGGCTCCCTCTGCAAGAAAGGTTGTGGCCACCATCTTCTGGGACATGAAAGGGGTGATTCTGGTGGACATTATGAGGAAAGGACAATCAACCAACTCGGAGGCATATATTGCTACCTTACAGGGGTTCCAGAGACGTATAAAGCGAGTTCGACCGGAAAGAAAACTGAAAGACGAACTTCTTTTGCACGATAATGCAAGACCACACAACAAGAGAGGCCATTACAAAAATGCGCTTGACTGTGTTACCCCACCCTCCATACAGCCCGGATCTGGCACCTTCAGACTTCCATTTGTTTGGGCCAATGAAGGATGCTATTCATGGAAGAAAGTTTCAGAGTGACGATGTTGTTGTTGAGGAGGTTAAGAAGTGGCTCTAGCGGAACCCAGGGGACTTTTACCAGCAACGAATAAAGGCCCTTGTTTTGAGGTGGAGAGCCGTAGAAAAGGATGGAGACTGGAAAAATAAAAACATGTAAAATTATCATCCATTCCATCTGACAAAATGTAGACTCATTTCAACTTGTAACCAACACACTGCTTCCAGTTGCTTGTAAACTCTATTAAATTTTGTTTATGAAAGTAAGACAACTCAAAATTAAACTATGTCCAACAGGTGGGACTTCCTGCAAAATCCGGTGTGTCTGGATGCATTCTTTTAGTGGTGCCGAATACCCTTGGAATTTGTCTCTGGTCCCCTTCATTGGACATGAATGGCAACTCCTGCAGGGGTGTTCAGTTCTGTATGGTAAGAAAAGAAACAACCCTCCTATTTCCCACCCGAAATTTTGAGGTCTTAAAATTGTCTGGCCTTATGGAAACATTTCATACTGTAAAGTGTAATTTATGTTTCACAATAAATAATTTACTTCAATACGTAATTATTTAAAAATATGAATATACGAAAAATTATTTGAATTATTTTTTACCTTCAAAATTTTTCAAAGGAATTGGTTAATGAATTCAAGTTTCATCACTTTGACAATCTACGAGGTCACATTTGTAATAAAATTGATCCAAGAATTGGCAAAACTGAGTCAAAAGCACAACTTTTATTCGATCTCCTCTTCTCAGTTGCAGCCGGCGATTTATCATCCCTAAAAAGGTAAAGTTCATGTGTTCTTGAAGTCTGATGATAAAAAATCAAGAAATATAAATAGATGTAAGAGTTAGCTAAAAAAAAATCGTAAATAAGGTAAATAAATAAAGATACGAAGTGAATAAATGTGACAAGATAAAAATTTAAAGCAAATCTATAGTAATTCATACAAAGAGAGAAATTTTATAACTTTTAGAATAGAGAGCATAATAACGTTTGAGTCTTCCCCCATACTCTATCTAACATCAGGATTAATCTTCTTAACCTCTCATTTAGCATTCATTTAGGAAAATGATAGAAGTTGAGGTTAAAAAATGGTTGTGATAGAGATAGGGATGGAATAGTTGGGACAGAAGTAATGGTTCACACCTCCACTTTAAGTTGTTGGTAATCAAATTATTTCATAATATAACTAAAAACAAAAACTGCATAAAAATGGATTACTTAACGAATTTAGTATAATTAATTACTGTCGTATAATATTTTGCTTGAAACAAATGCAGGACCAACTAAGTAACGACGAGGTACATTGGTTCCATCTCAATTATTACTTTAAAAAACATCAAACAGCTGTTGACACAGATTCAAAATATGTGTTACTCTAAAGTCCAAACCACAATTGAAGGGGAACTTTTGTCTACTTTTTACTATAACAAATTGTATAAGTTTTCACAAATCCTTTACGAACGAAACCTTTTTAATGGAAATAAGCATGAATGAATATGAAATTAGAACGTGAGTTTATTAGAATATTCCTTAAAGGCAAAACCAATTAGGCCCCAAATATGCTTGAATTTTAACCCTTTAGTGCACAACGGACTTTCCTGAGACTGATTAAAATCGTCCTTTAACCAGAATAAAATCAGTAAAGTGTCACTGGGCGCGAAAGGCTAAGAATACAACAACGGAAACAATTGCTAAACTTTTTACATATTTCTCTAGACACGCAATGACTGGAACAGATCTTAATGCAGCTGACTACGACGGAAGGACAGCTCTGCATGTAGGTGCCTCAGAAGGGCATGATGAAATTGTTGAGTTCCTCCTTGACAAGTGCGGTGTGAAAACTGATTTAATGGTAAGAGAACACTTTCTTTAAATAGTTAATACGCATCGATTTTCCATTATGAGATTTTCTTACATTATACTTATAGACTTGAACGTTTTCAAGTATTTCACTTATTTTTTGAAATTCACTAAAAAACAATGTGAGCATTCGCATTCGGAAGAAGCGGTTTAATACTACGTTAATTCATACCGTGTTTATGCGTGCTGCATACAATTTACTATTAAAAACATCTATTTTGCTTTAATATTTTTCATCAGATTTAACATTACCAAAAAAGGTAAAAAATTCGTTATTGTCTGCTGTTCATTTTCATGAGTGATCGATTGATCGATCGATCGATCGATCGGACCTTTTGCAAGAGAAATTGTCTTACTATTTTAACCACAGAGATACCACATAAAGTAACTGTCATTTTCTTGTTTCAGGATCGATGGGGAAGAACGGCTCTCGATGATGCAAAACAGTTTGATAATACACTTTGCATAAAACTAATAGAAAAAACAGTTCATCTGAGTAGTCTGAACTCGAACTTTACTACGCCCCAATATTTAGACGTTCCCGCTCAACCAGAGCAAAGGGTACCAGTCGCAGAAACAAATACTGAGGAGTTAAGCATAGGCTAACACAAGGTGTTGAAAAAGTATATATTTGGAATCTTAACGCTTACCTGTACTTACTGTACCTTCATGTAATATATAAACATATATTAGGTCTTAACGCTTTTCCTTAATTACTTTCATGTAATTCTAGTTTGATGAAAATGGAGAAGAACAGTTGTATGTAGGAAAAAGCTAGAAATCAGTATTTCTTATAGGCTTATATAGTAGCTTTTTATATTCAGAATGGCTTATAAATTAAGTCAATACGCAAAATTATTACAACACCTCTAACGTTTATTTGATTTTTATATAGCTTTCGATTAACTTTGAGTTTTATTGGATTACAAGAGTGCAAATAATGTGTGCACTGAAAATGAAGATGAGGTAGTTTTTAGTGTAGTAATAGAAATAGATAGGATGTTTTCGATGTGATAAAATACTCCATACATATTGACTTTATATATATTTTAGACCAAGTAACTACAAATGACGGTTGTTGAAGTGGCTCAAACTTCCATATATCTTATATATGGTATATTTTTTAAATACAAGTAAATTAAAGCGAATAAATACTGTAACAAAGAAATGTTACAGTAAAATGACTACATGTTGTTCAGCACATTTCGGGGAATGTTATGATGTGCCATATTGTCACACCATAAAGTAAAGGAGTTTTATAACTTTTGAAAAATATAGGCATGTTTTTTTTAGAGTAACTCTATTACAAGTTTATAATTAAGTGAACATAGTGATTTTGTAAATAATAAGTTTTGTTTACAATCGCTTTTAAAGGTCATGCATGTTTAAGTAATGATACTAAAGGTACTATGCATGCAAATCAAAGAAACACGTTATTTTAGTAGAGGAACCCATAGTTAATCAGTAATTGTATACACACGAGTATTTTAATGTATTTGTTAAAAGTTGAAATTTTATATGCAAAGTATTTTGTAAAATATTTTATAACCTGTTATTTACAAATGAAGACTGACTGTGAAGTATTTTTAGGCTATAGACTAAAACTACACAAAATTATAGAGTAAACTGTTATTGTTTACAATTTGAGAATGTCATTAAGGTTAATCAAGATAATTTTTATTTTTAGAATCTTGTTTTTTATAATAAATTTTATATGATTTTATCTCAATAAAATGTTATAAAAATTCCTCTGGTTTAATTTGCGCTAAATGTATTTTTTGGTTATTATAATAGTCTAAGCATCTTAAGACATGAGCTTTGGCTGTTTAGGTGTAGATTATCCTCTAGGAATGATGGTAGTCAGAGCTAAAGTTAACATGCTTCCTTTAATTATAAGTGCCATAGATGTGTACGAATGTAATTTGGGGGTATTATGTCCTGGACTAGAATGGTAAAGCTTTTCTTCGGTATTAAAAGTCAACCTCCAACTTTTAAATTAATTTTTAGATCCAAAATACCGGTTCATTGTTTTTCTATTCTTTAATAAATGCCGATTTATTTATCCGATTCGTAGAAATTTATTTAAAACTGTCAGTCGGTGTAACCGGCCGACACCATTTACTCAGATCAGTTAAAATTATACTGAAGACGTTGTCTTAAAATTAAGACGAAGTACCATCAGTTACGAAAGTTGGGTGTATAGACATTCTATTGACACTTCAAAAAACTAGCTTAGCCTAGCTTAATCTAACCTAAGCCTAACCAAACCTCTCTAATTCTAAAAACGTGCTGATAAAATGTTACGTCCAGAAAGTGATAATACAATTTAGAAATTGTCCCTTGATTGTCCGCATGGAAATCAAAAACTTTCATTGTACATATATCTATTGATTTTTTTTAAATATCTGACACTTTAAAGTGTCACTATAAAGCATGGAATTTTTACTGTACAGTGCTTACAAGAAGTCTCACGCCTCTGTCTCGTCCCAAGCTAGTCTGTTAGGTATAAAATGGGCGGTCCTTATAGCAGCGGAGGTGTGTTCGGATTGGTGCACATAATTGCTCTAACCCCATTAATGACGTCAACATCTATCTTTGTGTTGATCACTCTATCTATTTATATATAGAGAAATACTGTATATAGATATATATAGAGTATGCAGGGGATAACGTGTCTCAGTCCCAGCTATAGTAGTTGTCTTACAATTGACAGTCCCAAGTGCAAGTTACGTTAACACCTCCACATAAACTACCCTGGACTAAAATAACATACGTGAAGCCCTTTCCCACAAACCATTTAAAAGGTGTGATTTAAAAGCTCTCTCTCTCTCTCTCTCTCTCTGATCACACCGCATCCCATCAGAGGTCTTCAGCAGGGACATCGGCAATGTATCCATATAACGTTAATAATAACCGAAACTCGGGGAAAATATACTCTCTGCCTTCCGCTCTACCCCAAATCCTTTTCTATTAGTGACCTCTTAATACAAACTAATCTATCATATTTTGCGACTTTTTAACTCTGGTAGGATTCAATTCCATTCCTATAGTGTAAGAGATACTTAAATTCATGTGTGTATTATGCCATATGATGTGCGTAATAAATAATAATTTTTAAATAATTGGAGCGTTCAAGGTCATCTGTAATAATCTATAGACTACCCCCAAGCCCACTCTCAACACTTACATTCCCCTAAGACACAGGCGTCTTCAAGTAACATGAATGCGTAGAGATCTTAGGTGTTAGATTCCCTATTACATAATTTATGTACTAGGTTTAAGAACGCTGGCATTGAAGGATGGAAGGAAGGGACAGTAAAAACGATAATAGGTTTAATGAAGGAAGTGGAATGAGGATGGAGGTAAGCGTTGCTATTTCGAAGGAAACGAGGTTGGGTGGGGAATTACGAAGGGAGGAGGAAAGGGAGAGAGGGGGCTAAAATGAACGCGGGGATGGGTTAAGGGAGAGAGAGAAATTCATATGAAATGCTAAACACAAACTCAAATATTTATTTAATGCCCTAGAGTCCAGGGTCCCCAACCTTTTGGCGCCGAAGAGCACATTCAAGACTACCGGTAGTGCGGCGGGCACCATTTACTTTTTCAAAGCAAATTTATAGTTGGACTTAATAAGTTAATAATGAACATAATACACAAAAAAAAACATTTAATTCCTATGTAAAATAATGAACATAATACACAAAAAACAACATTTAATTCCTATGTAAAATAATGAACATAATACACAAAAAAAAACAAGGATGGGCTAACTAAGAATCTTAGAAAAATTATCAAAACAATAACTTAATTTATTTATAAAGAAATCATTATTTTCAAATAAATGAGCATCTGTTTCTGTAATTAACTACTAAAATTTAATAAAATGTTAATTATGTTACATATTTTAAATATTTAGTAACTAAATATTTAAAATATGTAACATACTTAACATTTTATTAAAAATTTAAATAAAAACTTAACAATCGTAGTCAGTCAGTGGCGGGCACACGCAAAAGGGTCGGCGGGCACCATGGTGCTCGCGGGCACAGGGTTGGGGACCCCTGCCCTAGACCTAGAAAGACAAAGAGAAAAATACCTTAAACTAACAATGAATTGACAGAAACAGAAGAGTCTGGTCTTAGACGCACTGACAGGTTTAACGTATGTGGCTAGAGGCCGCCACTCAGAATTACCACTAATAACTAAGTCATAATAAGGTTATTTACTATGACAGAGTAGTCATGAGTAGTTATGGAAATAAAATATGATTATACTGTTGATGGCTGACTATATTCAGTTGGGATATAAACTATTGCTGACAATCTTTGGATCCTTGGCTTTTAAGACGAATTTTTTATGCATATGTTCAACAAAATAGGAAATTGGCTGATTATTATTATTACCATTCGAAGGGTTGGTACCCTTCACAACCGAAATCAATTTCAGAAGGGTGTATGGTATCTTCATTTCCTTTATCGTCCCAGCACGCTTCACCACATAAGCCATTTATACAAAGATGGAAAGGCCGTCTGTGCACCACGAGACGACCCAGGCAATGCGGGGAGCAATGGTGACATTGCATGAATATGGTGTGCCAGTAAGAGAAATATCAAGACGACTAGACGTTCATCGAAGCACTGTGGGACGGTGGATTCATCGGTATGAAGCAGAAAACTCAATCGCTACTTTGCCGAGGTCTGGTCCTCCGCGTTCAACATCTCAAGAGGAAGATGATGCGATTGTTAATCATGCCAGAGAGCATCCGTTTGTTCCAGCGACGCATATTTACAGAGACCTGAACCTTCGTTGTAGCGCAAATACAGTGAACAACAGACTTCACGAGGCAGGGTATTTTTCTCGCCGTCCAGCTATAAAACCTGCATTGACGATTGAGCATAAAGAGGCGCGGATGGGATTTGCCTTGCAATACTTGTCGCAGGAGGAAGAATTCTGGAGAAAAGTTGTGTACTGTGACGAAAAAACATTTTCAACAGAAGTCATGGTTCCCTGCATTGTTGGAGGCAGCGCGGAAAACGCCATGAAGAAGGAAATGTTTTCCGAGCAAACGTAGTGGTCACATCAATCTCGGTGTGTGGGGCTGGATGTCTGGCTATGGTGTCGGATAATTGACTCAAGTAGATGGACGCTTTACTGGACAGCAATATTGCCAGATACTGGAAGAGGTGCTGCTACCCAGTGTTCGTGCGTATCTGGTTCCAGCACCGGAACCATTTTACTTAATGGAAGATAACAGTCCCATTCATAGGAATAACGTTGTGAGAGCGTGGTACGAAGATCACCCAGAGATTATTAATCTAATTCTGCCACCACGGTCTCCTGATTTGAATCCGATTGAAAACCTTTGGGCAATAATGATTAACGAATGGGAGCAACGCAATGAAAGAACATTTGAAGCACTTTTAGCTCACACGAGAAATAGTTGGGAGAGCTTGCGCCGAACACCAAACATTCCCTACAATCTGGCCTCTTCTATGCCGCAACTATTGCAAGAAATTATTGATGCTGGAGGAAGCTATACGAAATACTGATGTTAAAGCTATGCCGTAAATGTGTATCGAATATATATTTATGTTAATATAGAATTTTATTATATTTTTATGTTTGACATCTATAAAAGTATATATTGTTACGATGAAAGAACTTTACTTATCCTTAGTTAGAATCTTTTCTTGCAATGTCTACGCTCGTGGAGATGATAATATATGCATTGTTGAAACAAACTATGAAAAGGTAATAGTTTCAGGAAAAAAATAAAAACTGGCAACATCGAGGTCATCACATGTTTATGGGAATTGTCATATGATATGCTACCAATGAACTCTTATATACTACTATATACAGTATACTATATTACGTAATAATTACGATGAACAAATCAAATGCAAATTTCTCTGATTCACGGCCCACCAGTCTTGCTTTAGACTAATGGCTTTCATAAGATGGAATAGGTTTAACATAGTTCGCTTAATAGGTTACCACTTAAAACAATGGATAAACTATCTATTAGTGAGACGACCGTGACTTCCTCGAAATGCGAGCGCGTGAGAGGTTCACTGAAGAATTTGGTCATTAGATTCTTCACGTAGGATATGTATCACAAACAACAATATTGACAACAATTCCCAACAATTACTTAATATCAATAATTGCATTTGAGCAAATAATTTAGACCTGCGTCAAAATAACTTAGGTATCATGCCATGATTTGGGATATTTGCCGAATTAGTCGTTCTCTATAATCTACAATATATATTGAGACGGTATAATGTAATGCCCAGCTAATATTATGATGACTAGGATTGCTCCATAACCATCCCAACATCCCGAAACTTGCTCATTCTGCTTCTTAATCATTCGTATTTTAAACACTAAAATGTAGCAGAAGTGACCTAATAATGACGTCATTGATTGGGTTAGAGCAGTTATGTGCACCAATCCGAACACACCTCCGCTGCCATAAGGACCGCCCATTTTATACCTAACAGACTAGCTTGGGACGAGACAGAGGCGTGAGACTTCTTGTATACACTGTACCTTCTCTACACATGGGGAATTAGTTCCCAAGTGTAAACTCTCAACTAGCTTCTAAATACTTAATTCTCTCATGGAGAGAAAGGACAAGAACAAGAGGAAGCCTCAAAGACCTTTGAGTCCACTCGGGGAGGTCCTTATTAAAATAGTTCATTTTTTAACTATTCTAACAGCAGTAGAAAACTTGATCGAAAAGAATAAGGTCTCTCCACACCTTCCGCTCCCTTCCCGCCTTGGGCGGGTATGGAAAAAGGTTGAAGAAAATACCTTGACCCTGGAAAAGCAGCCAAATTTTACAGGAAAGAGGAGAATATATGAGGTAGCTCTACAATTACGCTATACACACACAAATTATACAGTATACTAGATAGCACCGTTGTATAAACTAATAATATATACAGTATATGCTGATCTTTTATCAACTACTTGGTATCGTCATAAAAACCTCGAACATATGGTTTTTATTTCACACAAAATATATATAGCTCTATTTACCGAGAGATCGGTCCAACAAGGACCCTGTGACCCACTTTAGACTAGTCTCAAAAGGATTACGAGAGGTAAAAGTTAAACTCTCCATGTTCTACACCACGCGGGCAAAGTGATGAAATGCTTCTTCAGGAAAAGGGTGGAAACAGAAATTAAGAAAAGAAATCAGATTTTCTACACCATTCCCCAGGCCTGTCAACTCTCGCACATTTCTTAGTTGTCTTCCGTGCTCCGTATTTCTCACAATTTCTTCCGCAATTTGCCAATTTTGATAGGTCGACAAATTATCACAAGGGAAAATGTTGTGTAGTGTGCGTTAAGTACGCCGGAGGGCTACTTATATGTAAGACAAATCGTGATTGGCTGAAAATGCTATCTAGGTCACAAAACAGCCAATGAGTTGAGACTTTCTATTCAGTGAGAATTGGAAGGAAAACCATCCTGGTCAAATTGTTTGTCACACGTGATAGATCGTCTTCATTTTGCGCTTATACTGTAAGCTCACATTTGTGGAAGCTTTTGCTAGGAACACACGCTTCAAGTAAAACGCAGTAAGTGAATCATTTAGAAAGAAGATAAAAAAAACCGTGACGGCAGAAACGCATCTCTACCTTACCTAATCCATACCATGCATTTTTTTTCGTTATAAAATTGTGTTTTTCAAAAAAGTTCTACTCTTTTCTTAGACATATTAACAAGGCAGGCAAGTGTGTGAGCGGGTTTTCTGTAATTGGACGCCTGTCATGTGTATGTTGTGACAGCAAATTTGTGTGCCGAAATCTCTCACTAAAATAGGAACAGAAATTTTAGTTTTAAGATTTTGTTGTTTAAATCTCTAAAGCAAAGTAGTTTAGATTATTGTTATTGAAGAATATCAATAGGTTTCTTGCTACAGGGTTAAAAAATAAAAATGTTTCAAATTGTTTAAAATTCGTTCGATTTTTGTTTTCTGTTTTCGTCTTCTCACGGTAATGGTATAACCCAGGTCAGCCTTTCGGTAGAGGTTTATGGTAGGGTCTTGAATGGCGCCTCTCGGTTTGTAAGAAGAGAAAACAAACTGACCTGATTCATGTGAGAGGGTTTGTTTTCTCTTGGTTTAGTGGTTAGCTTTTGGAAACTGCCTTCGAATCCACTTGTTAAATTGGACCATAACGTTGGTCATAAAATTTGAGAAGCCAAGTGGCTTCGAAGAAAGGACTTTATTTTAAGTTGATTTTTAAGGATAAGGAGCTTTCCTTTGAAGGGAATGTCAATGTCCAATCAAAGGACAATGATTCTTGTAACACCCAGTGAGGAAAAAGGGAAACTCCTTCCCTTATGTATGGATGAAAGCCTTCGTAGGAATGACCTCATGTAATGAAAATGGTTTTGATAGGTCATTCAGAGTACTGTAAGGCGGAGTCCTTGGAATTTTAAGGTATAACTTAGATTTCTAAGTTAGTTGTAGTTCCTCAAAGGTTGCAGTTCCGTCCAATAAAAAAAGTTAAAGTGGCTTGTGAACAAACAAATCTTTAAATTCTGTGGCATGAATGAAAATTTCTAAGTTGAGTTAAAACTGTTTCACGTTGTACGTAAATCTGAATTGCCTTTGTTTTGCGCGAACTTAGTTGAAAGCAGGCCGGATTAATAGTTTCGTAGGCCAAGGCTGGACTGCGTGGACTTCAACAAATCTTTCCAATATATCGGTATTAGAAAAAATACTCGACAAATATAGATGCTTTATTAAATGAGATTACATATTTTTCATTTGTACTTGAGTATAATATAGATAATTTTAAGAGATTAAATACGATAGGCCTACATAAAAAAATAATATATTTCACCAAGTAATATATATATATTATATATATATATATATATATATATATATAAATTGCGCACAGTAAAGTAAATTGTAAAGCAAACAAACGTAAAGTAAATTGCACACAGTAAACCGAGCAAAAAGCCGGACATTGAAAACATCTAACGGTTTAACCTAAGTGACCATATCTTTCTGGCTTTCTTTTGGGAGAACATCTTAATAGTCTCTGAAAAATCCAAACTGCGAGCCAAATTACTTTCAATCGAGATGAGTGCTAGTGCAGATAAGCGAGATTGTCCCAGGGTTGATCGATAACAATTCTTGACTCTCTGTAGAGTCGAAAATGATCTCTCTCCTTCGGAATTAGTACCCAACAAGCATAAATAAATACGTAGAGCTATGTAGAGGTTTGTGAAAGTCGCGGTCATCATGTGCTGCAAAAGAAATTGTAGCACCTGCTCTGCCGATTTGAGGGACACCTCAAAAATACTGTATTTGGAGAAAGCAATGACTTCATCGCCGAGATCTAGCTCTATATCACTCCCTAGGTCTACTCTACAGTGTACACAAATAAAGTGGAAAACAACTAAACAAACACCTCTACTTCAAGGTCAGATGACAACTGCCAGAAAATCTGCTAGTGTTGTTGAAAAAAAAAAATTTTTCGTAGGCCAAGGCTTTCAGCCTTTAAGCCTTCGGGTTAACCCGACACTGGTTGGAAGAGCTTAATTAATGTTATCCGACAGACAAAGAATTTTGTGAAATTTCTTTAATTTAATTTTGTTCACATTAAATGTTAAACTTGTAAGTTCGCGAAATATTATGTTTCCTCAGGGGAGAGTACATTTCTTGTGGTGATCTCATTTTCAGAGGAAACCCGTGAAGTTAGTGCATGACCTTTGTGAAAATTTATTTGATCTAATTGACGGACTTTTCTCATGGAAAACCTGCGAAATTCGCGCAGGACTTTTGTGAGTAAATTTCTTAAATTTTTCGTCCGTAAACTACTTCTGTACACGTAGTCTTAGATTTCGGAATTTGAATTTAGTGCTATTTCTAGAGTTACACGCAAATCGAAAACCCCTCTGTATAAATGTTTTTTTTTAGACTTAAATAATTGCAACCATTTTCTTTAAATTGAGAATTTGATTTTCTTGAAACAAAATTTGTAATCGCACCTCCGTATATTTCTTTTCAATTTATATCCTATTTTGAGTGAAATAAAACAAACTTTATATGAGGGAGAGTGTTGTTTTATGCTACCTTGCATTAGGCCTCTCTTGTAAGCTGAGGGTACATTAACAAACATTGAAATTCGAAATTCGAAGTGAGCTTCAAATAAGCCGAGAGAAACTACGCGTATAAAATTGAAAGGCCATCCGAGTGGATAGGCAGAGTCATCCTGAAATAAATGAACGCGCGGGCGCAATAGGTGCAATCGAAAAAGGAGTTGCACCACATATGCGTCTGCCAACTCTTTGAATGTCGCCGAGTTTCAACTTAGGTCTCCAGCCATGGGAGAACTATCATATTTTGGCCTATCTTTCGTTGACGTACTTCCCCCTCGTGATTTATGGATGCCCATCTTACCTGTTGTCATAGATCACAACCTTATTGTCCAAGATTATTTGGACAGGTTTGCGTATCTATCCTGAGGATGTCATTAGACGAAAGCGCTTGAGCACCATTCTGTGTTTCCTTTCCTTCGTGGTTTTATTCATCATATATATAATATATATATATATATATATATATATATCCTTGCTGGACAGGCTACTGGAAAGACCGGGCTAAGAGTCACAAGTCTTTGGCTCCTAGTACGGTTATCCAGAGCTGTCCTCCGGAGGTGACGCCCTTAGGGCGTCACTGTGTTGGATGGTTTGGTGTCCGGACGGGTGGGATTCAGGAGCTGGGGTCTTTGCGCCGTTTGAGGATAAACTTTCGTGTCACCGCGTCCCGTTTTTAAACCGACGGTATGTCCCCTGGGGACGAGATACCCCGCCCCTGCGGTTTGCGGTCGGCCTCTCTTTCTCACCAGTAGGCACTTTCTCGCGTCCCCTGGGTCCTTTTTCTCTAACTAGTAGCGTATGGATACTTCTACTTCTTGTCTTAGAACTCGGGTGGTGAGCGACCAGGCCCCTCGAGTTCTCTACCACTGGAAGACCACGTCGTGAGGGGGTCGCCCCTCCTCTGGCTGCGAAACACTCGCATTCTCCTCCCTCGTTACCTACGGCAACCTGTATCTCGAACATGCCTTTGGACACACCTCCTCTGGAGTAGGGGTCCCACCCCAGTTTCCCTCAGCCGGCTACGGGCAAGCCAACAGGTTCCACGAAAGACTCGCCCCCAGAACCAGGCCTCTCGCTCTCTCCGTATGCCTCTTTCACCCGTCATCGACCCGCCTCTCCACGGAGAGAGCCCCGCGACGGACTGGGAAGTCGGCACTCACGTCCGTCCTAGCGATCACTAGATGTCCCAGTCCACCTCCAATCAACAGCTTCCCTATCCCTATTCAGTATTCACAAATTTTTAGTTATTCGTCCTACTTCTGGGTCCCTACCGTCCAACTCTGAAAGAACATTTGAGGCGATCCGCAAGCGCAGAATCTCTAGCCGTTACGACGTCCGACCACAGCAGGATGGTTCCCTCCTTATAAAATCGCGATCAGCGGCAGAAACGAATGCCCTACTCTCCTTCACAGAAGTCCTCGGATATTCGGTGACTGTTTCCTCGCCCTCTCGCCTGAACCAGAGTCAGGGCACTATATTCTCTACCCTTTATTGTTGATACCAGAGAATGAGTTACTAGAAGACTTCCCACTCAAGGGTATCATTAAGGTTCATCGATTCACGTCTCGTCAAGGAAGTACCTCCTCCCTCACCCCGCGCCTCCTCCTCACTTTCAACACCCTAGACCCTCCCGGTCGTATTGTGTGGGGCATGGGAGACCGCGCGTCATGCGAGTTCTCGGTCCGCCCATACATTCCAGACCCGACCTGTTGCTTTAAATGCAATAAGTTTGGGCACGTCAGTTCAGTATGCCGAGAGCCACAACAACTGTGCGTACGTTGCGGGAATATCGCCTACCCAGAACGATGTCCCAACTCGCCTAAATGCTCAAACTGCGCCGGCGCACACCCTTCTACGTCTCGCGAATGTACCTTTTTTAAGTTTGAGGAGATCCGGGCCCTACGAGTGGTGGACTTTATCAGTCTCCGAGAGGCGCGAGAGAGGGGGCGGAGTCGGCTGCACTCGGCTCAGTTCCCTCGGCGCACCTTCCGAATCCGCCACTCAAACCCCCTTCGATTACTAATCCCCCTTCCAGCCCGATCGGGCCCCACGCCCGGGGCCCTCCACCATCATGAACCTAGATCGCCATCCACAATCCAACTCCCTAGCACCTTCACCCTCTCCACTTTTCCCTCGTCAAACACTGGACTCTCTAAAGGCGACGATCCTACAGGGTGTCCCATATGTCCGGCATCATAGGAGAAATTCATATTTTTCTATTTCTACAAACCATAATTCATATTTTTCTCTTTCTACAGGCCATACTGTTTATGAGCAAGGAAGAACGAATCCAGATAATTCTACTCATACGAAATCGGAGTCAAAGAGAGGCCGCTGCTGAATTTAACAGACTGCATCCAGACCGCGAGCCAATAACACAGAGTTGTGTCAACAGACTTGTTGCAAAGTTTAAGGAAACAGGATCCAGAGAAGATAAACCACGCAGTGGACCTTCAAGGAGGTCCACTGACGATGATACAGCGACTGCTATCCTGGCTCATTTTAACAGAAGTCCCAATAAGTCTCTTCGGCGATTGTCCGCCGAGACAGGAGTGTCGAAAAGTAGCATCCATCGCATTCTTCAGGCTCACAAATGGCATCCATATAAACTTCAGATCGTACAGAAATTAAGCGAAGATGATCCCGACCGGAGGATGGAATTTTGTGAATGGGCTACGGAACAATAGCACGTTCTGTAAATAAAAGCTTTTGTTTTGCCTTTTTTTATTATTTTTCCTATGATGCGGGATTTACGGGACACCCTGTACAATGGAACTGTAGGGGAATCTTCGCGAATTACGAAGGCCTAAATTCCCTGATTGCCTCTGCTCGCCCAGTATGTGTCTGTCTCCAGGAGCTAATCCTGGGGACCAGACCAATGCCCTGACCCACCGGATATGCTAGCACTACTTCCCCGTCTCCTACCTACACACGAAAGGGGGTTGCCATCCTCGTCCACCGCACAGTCCCCTTTCAAAACCTCCCAATCAGATCCCCGTTACAGGTGGTTGCTGCCAGGATTTTCCTGGACAAACAATACACAGTCTGCTCGATCTACCTCCCCCCCCTCACTCCCAAGTTTCCCGCGATGATCTGGTTGAGGTTGTTCAACAATTTTCCAGGTCCTTTCTACTCTTGGGCGACTTCAATAGTCGCCAGCCCCTGTGGGGAGATACGACCTCCACTTTTGTGTCTCCGACCCTGATTGCCCTCATGGCTGAACTCTCCTTCGAGTGCTTCAACGACGGCTTTCCCACACACTACACTACCACGCCACCAGATGCACCCCCCGTCCTGTATAAATCTGCCATTCATCCCGACGGACGGCCTCCTAGACTTCACCTGGCAAGTGCTTCGGGACGACTATAGCAGTGCACGATCAGACCGTTCGGGTAACGGAGAAGTGAATAACGGCCAGAGCTATTTGGCCCCTTTTCCAGAACAACACTTCCACACGTTGTACGACGGTTCACTTCCCATCTTCCAATGAATGCATTGCGTACTGTACTTTGAGGTGACTGTTGTTGCAGCAGCAAGCGCCAGCATCCGACGATCTTCTGCCTATCCCCGAGCCCGACGAGTATCCTAGTTGACCCCAGTGTGCGTGGAGGCCATTCGAGCCAAGAAGAGGGCTACCCGACGATTTTATCGTACGCGAACCCCAACCCATCACATGGAGATGCAGCGGGCCAGAGCCGTTGCCCGCCGTGCCATGAAGAAAGCGCGCCGGGATTCCTGGCGTACCTTTGTGTCAGGTATCACCTCCACCTCATCGGCTACCATCTGGAAGAAGGTACGGAGTGTCGAGAGACGACACGCCCCCTCCCGACCCCCGATCCTCCGAACTAATAACGGACTTCGCTCTGAACCTAGGTCGGTGGCGAATCTTCTAGCATCTACCTTCGCTGCCGTCTCCTCCTCCAAAGACAGCCCCCATGCTCCGGCCCCTAACAAGAGCTGCTCACCATCCCTAGACAACCCCTACAATCGGCTGTTCACCAAGCGAGAGCTACAGGCGGCACTGGCATCTAGACGGTCTCCTTTCCCTACTGTATGATGCAACACATCCATCCTACTATGCAATTGTTCCTACTAGATTTCTACAATCGTATATAGATCGAGGGCACTTTCTCCTCCCTGTGGAAAGAGGCCCATGTAATACCTATCCCCAAACCCGGCAAATACCCCCTCGACCCCTCAAGCTATAGACCAGTGTTTCCCAACCTTCTTTTAACCATCGCCCCATAACGGTTGTTTTTTTAACAAAATCTTAAAATCGCCCCCCTTCCAACAGAAAATTAAAACAATGAAATATTTTCTACTTACAATTTTTATTCAATGGGATCCTTGTGCTTGATGCTTTTTAGCTAGAAGTTGAATGTCCGGTTTGATATTAGAGAGTTTGATTCTACTGTCTCCCCTTGAACATATATCAGTTCTATTTCTTTTCTTTGTTAAGATTTGACTTACTGCACTAAAACCAGTTTCAACCATATAAGATGTGGGAAACCACATAAAAGAACTTTGGCTATTTCGCCCCATACTGTTGGATAAAGCAATTTCATTGTTTTTGAACACCACAATTCAGCCATTCCACCTTTTTCGAATTTAAATTTGCATCCTTCATTGCATTTTAAATCAATGAGTTCTTCTTGAATGTTCTCATTAGCAACTCAGCATCATAAGTAAACGGATCTAACACCTATGGCTCAACTTTGAAAGTAAATAAATCAGAAAATCTGTTTTCCATGTCCGCTTTTAATAAAAGCAGATGTTCAGAATAATTTTTAATATCATTCTCGGTGAGACATTCATTAATTTCAACTAACTCGGGCATGCTATGAAATTTTCTTCTTAATAAATTGCTTTGAAAAATATCCAGTTTTTCGGTAAATGCTTTTATTACGCGTTTGCAATCAATAAGCGTAACGAAATTTCCTTGAAGTTGAAGTGATACTTCGTTAAGTTTGCGAAAAATCCAAGCCATGTAGTATATATCGTTTCTGTGCTCATTGATCTCGTTTACTAGTTTCGTGGCGCCTTCTTTTTCGAGAAAACTAGTTATCATATCATAAAGACTTACAAATCTTGTTAAACAGTTGCCTTTCGAGAGCCATCGGACTCCTGTAAAAGAGAAGTCTAACATGCTGTTCATCACTATCAACACAATTTTTTCTGAAAAGGCGATCATATTTGCTATTTGACTTTGTTTTGTTTATGGTTCTGATAACTATATTAAGAGACTCATGAAGAACTGGAATAAGATTTTTTGCAACCAGATGATGTCGGTGTACAACACAATGTATCGCACCAATTTTAGGACAGGCTTTTTTTAGGTGGGCAACAAAGCCATGATGTCTTCCAACATGGAGGGAGCACCATCGGGGTTGCACACGATATCAAGTTTTCAAATGATACTTGTTTTTCATCAAACCATGATTTGACAGCATCAAAAATAGAAGCTCCAGTGGTGTCAGTTGACAAAAATTTCACAAACAACATATCTTCTTGCAATTTACAGTCATCATCAAAATAACGAACGTATGCCATTAGAAGGGCCTTGTTGTCAATAACTGTGGATTCATCCAACTGAACTGAGAATCTCGACTTCTTTAATTTTTCAATAAGCAGCTCCTCAATGTTAACTGATATCCCATCTATCCGTCTTTGAATCGAATTATTGCTTAATGGTAAAACTTTTAAAACAGAAGAAGGATCTTGATGCATCACAGTTGAAATTACTTCTTCTAATGCAGGTAGTATAATATTCTCAGCAACTGTATGAGCACTGCCAGTTTTTACAATGATTTCTGCAATTTTATAAGAAGCAATCAAATCATTGTCAGTAGTATAGCCGCAAAAGGGGAGAGTGCAAGAATGTTGCAGGTTATTATGTAATGTCGCAAAGGGGGGTGGGGGTTGTTGCAAAGGGGGGTGGGGGTGGGGGCTGCAAAAAAAAATAAAAAAAAATAAAAAAAATAAAAAAAAATAAAAAAGAAAGAAAAAAAGAGTACTGGCCTTTGTTGCCAACCTAGGTTGCAAGGGGCATGCAACTTGGGGGCCTCCCCCAAGCTATTCCCCCCAAAGGACCAGAGAGAAAGGAGGAGAGAAAGGAGGAGAGGTGTTCACCTGGCAGGAGCCAAGTGCACATTAAGACTTCAGCCGAGTAGGCGTTGTTTTATAGGCTCCTAATCAGCCAGAATCAGCCAGTTGGCTGAATCAGCCAGTTGACTGAGCCAAGGAGAGAGAGACGCCTGAAGGAGAGAGAGAGACGCCTGAAGGAGAGAGAGACACCTGTAGGAGAGAGAGAGAGAGACCTGAAGGAGAGAGAGACGCCTGTAGGAGAGAGTTACAAGGAAAAGAAGTACCTCAAAAGGCCTTGCGGCCCATACCGAGGAGGTACCAATGGCAACGGGTGTAGGAGAGAGAGAGAGAGAGAGAGACGCCTGAAGGAGAGAGAGACACCTGAAGGAGAGAGAGAGGAGTTCTCCCCCAAGTTATTTTCGTTTTCCTAACCTAAGAGGCCACTAAGGGGTTTTACCAAAGGGCCTGAAAGAGAAGGACCAGAGGTCCTTGCTCGGCTGGGAGCCGAGCTGGAATGAGTCTTTCACCAACTTCGCGGTCTTTTATAAGCCTCTATCCTGGCTGAATTGCCAGATAGCGCAATGTGTTCAGTTGCTGAGTTGTCAGATCGCACCATGTATGCAGATGCAGAGTTGCCACATCAAGCCATGTAATAGGGTGCTGATGTGCCAGATCGCACCATCAGATAGCGCCATGTATTCCAGAAATATTAATCATCCATTGTGTAACAATATGACGATAGTTATTCCAATTAAATTCTGTTTAAATACACCTTTATTAATTGCATGCCTTTCCAGTTTTTTTTGCAATGATCGGATTGCTAGATATATATTATTATATATATATATATATATATACACATTCTTTTAAACATCTTATGTTAGGTAAATATATATATATATATATATATATATATATATATATATTATTCATATTATAACATTTAATTTTAGTTTAGAAGCAAATTTAACATTAACTTCATTGAACTTAAACTTTTCGAAACAAATAACATAGTTTACCTTCGAAAACTTCATAATAGAAAATAATTAATTTTATGGTTAACTAGTTTATTTCGTTTACTATATTATATATATATCTTTTAAGCAGCTTATGATACATATATATATATATATATACATATATCTGAACTCTTTCAGCTAAAGAAGCCTTATGTATAGAATTGGTTGTGTAATAGCTGATATTAAACTCTTTTAACATGTTCTGAAAGCACGGCTTATAATTTCCTTCCCCATATCCAATAGCACTTCAAGACATCATTGTATAGAAATAAGGTAACACAAGTACTACAAGAAATAAATCCTAAAATAATTATATAAGACCGAAGTAATGGTCTGGCGTGAATCCAATTAAACTCTGTTTATAAGCATACGAATATCAGTGGGGAAAAACGAACGGAATTGAAAATTTATGAAACAGTTTGACGATCGTCATTCCCCAAACCCGTATATATATATATATATATATATATATATATAGAGAGAGAGAGAGAGAGAGAGAGAGAGAGAGATAGGATCTGTAGTTAATCTTACGCGAGGTATGAAAATCAGGAAAAAATGCCAAATGTGTATTATTTTAAAATGAAACTAAACGCATATTAAATTAAAACAAATGAATTTTGGCTTTTAAGAGATTTATTTATTATAAGAAATTAACTACTCGATGTAAGAAATTAATTATTAAAAT
Source organism: Bathynomus jamesi (assembly GCA_023014485.1). Classification (NCBI taxonomy): domain Eukaryota; kingdom Metazoa; phylum Arthropoda; class Malacostraca; order Isopoda; family Cirolanidae; genus Bathynomus; species Bathynomus jamesi. Next base: position 697,304 of record JAJOZX010000348.1, read on the forward strand.
CACGCGAAACTGTAATTAATAATTAATGTATTTTTTCTAACGAAGACTGAGTTACCAGATACCACTTTTTACCATTATTATGGTGAGTTGTCTCCAACTAAAAGATTTCGTTGTGAACAGCAGCTCATAACGAGAGACCTTCCCCCCAATCCCTGATAAGTCTCCCTTCACTTCAAATGAAGAGAAATTATGAAACACACGCTTGTTTCTTAGATATGCCCACAATTATATATATATATATATATATATATATATATATATATATATATATAGAGAGAGAGAGAGAGAGAGAGAGAGAGAGAGAGAGAGAGAGAGAGAGAGATAGGATCTGTAGTTAATCTTACGCGAGGTATGAAAATCAGGAAAAAATGCCAAATGTGTATTATTTTAAAATGAAACTAAACGCATATTAAATTAAAACAAATGAATTTTGGCTTTTAAGAGATTTATTTATTATAAGAAATTAACTACTCGATGTAAGAAATTAATTATTAAACGCACGCGAAACTGTAATTAATAATTAATGTATTTTTTCTAACGAAACTGAGTTACCAGATACCACTTTTTACCATTATTATGGTGAGTTGTCTCCAACTAAAAGATTTCGTTGTGAACAGCAGCTCATAACGAGAGACCTTCCCCCCAATCCCTGATAAGTCTCCCTTCACCCCACCTTAGACCCACAGTTTAACATTAGAAAATTCTGAAACCTGACTCAGTGCCAAAAGTTTTATAAAAAGGATTCTTTTTCATGAACTATACGAATCACCAAATAATTTTCAAAGGAGAATACGAGCATTAAATCTATTGGTGAAAATATATATATATGTTACTCGTCCGGTCCCGTTATAGCGGATTGGTACACGTCATAGCTCCACCCAGCTACATCGGCAACCAATCACTACGAACATCTGGTCTTTTGGGGCGGAGCTTGGCGATTGTGCATATAAAAGGGGATATTTTCAGTTTGGAGTAACAGTAGCTATTTTCGCGTCAGTGAATAATCATTCCCTCCACCATGGACCTGTACGTCTCCCCAGACTTGTATGAAGAGAGTGATACTGCAGCATTAACGACAATTAGCCTTTTTAATGCGGTTGACCGTGATGAATTATTTACAACGCAAGCCGTAGAAGACATGTGCAGTGACGCTCCTTACAATCCGACGCAAGGGACTACCATAGAAATGTAAGTGTCTATAATTAGAATTTATATATGGATGGGGTGTAGTATCTCGTCAAATAGATACTCGCCAAAAATGTCAATCAATGTTATTTTGTTACCCCATTATGCTAAAATCGAAATTTTATGGCATTCAATGCTATTCCTCGAACCAAAGATATCTTCACATAATGGGGAACTGTCTGTATACTCTGTATATGTTTTAAAAGCATTATTCCTTTAAGGTCCGATGAGGATTTGACACGTGTTATACAATCTTTTGAAGAATCTCGGAATACGGGGGATATACTGAACAGTCAACAATGTCACACATCCTCCACCATGGACCTGTACGTCTCCCCGGAATTGTATGAAGAACGTGATACTGCAGCATTAACCGCAATTAGTCTTTTCAATGCGATTGACCGTGGCGAATTATTTTCAACGCAAACCGTTGAAGATATTTGCAGTGACGCACCTTACAACCCGACGCAGGGGGCTACCATAGAAATGTAAGTGTCTATAATTAGAATTTTATATATATATGGAGATTTGTAGTATCTCGTCAAATAGATATTCGCCAAAAATGTCAATCAATGTTATTTGGTTATCCCCATTATGCTAAAATCGAAATTTTTATGGCATTCAATGTTATTCCTCGAACCAAAGATATCTTCACATAATGGGGATCTGTCTGTATACTCTGTATATGTTTTAAAAGCATTATTCCTTTATGGTCCGATGAGGATTTGACACGTGTTATACAATCTTTTGAAGAATCTCGGAATAGGGAGGATATACTGATCAGTCAACAATGTCACACCGAAATAATGTAAGTGTTTTTCGATCTTTTTGGGATAAGAAGACACAATATATTTTCATAAATTTATTAAATGAAAGAAATCAGTACAATAAACAACCACAGAATATATCGTTACAAATATACGAACAAAAACATTATAAGATACAACGAGTACGTACAATTGGAAAACGGTTTTTTATCTGTCTGCATACCATTTCATCGTTTCGACGAGTGTGACACGGGTCAAATAAATTTAAAAAATTTATAAATTCTTTATCATTTGACATATACATGAGAAATGAGACGCAGTACATTCCGCAAACATTAGTAAAATATCCTTGCATGCGAAATGGGGTCCACACAACTTCGGGAATATGTAACTGAGCGAGAAATTTTACAATAATAGAATCACTCCAGGGTTGAGTACCGAGTGAATCAAAATAGCACAGGCGCTGTCTATTTTTAAAATAGACAGCGATCCAGTGAATCCCTTCATTACCGATGATGTCTGTGTTCACAATAAGACTACCGCATTCTCGCGTACTTGGCAAACTCAATGTTTCATTCTTCGCAAACACGCCGATAAATTTGGAACGTGTGACTCGCTCCATTACTTTCTGAAGTGTATTAGCATCCATTTTAAAAGTCAGTGATAACGCTTCTAAATCTATCTACTTCTATTAGGGCTTGCGATTCGAGATATACTAATACACTAATAGGAGTGTCTATAGGCTTGGCGAATTCCAGCCGCACTGAGATGTTTCCGCTCTGCTGTGGGGTTAAATGGGTATTTACGCTAGCAGATAAGTCAGGTGTAATGTCAAACGGGTAAAGGTTAAATTGATCAATGAATTCTTCCTGCGTTACCCCATTACCAAGCTCATCACAATCACCTGCAATATGGGTCAGATTACTATAGGCTCTGGCACAAAGAGGTAACACAGCGTCTGATGAATAATCCGTACCCATTGTTCCACCCAAAGCAGTGCCATTAACGTATAGAGTTATATTTTTAAGTCCGAAATCCTAGAATTTAAAGGCACTCTTTTTATATTTTCCATTCACCGAAGCGTGGTCCTGCATGCCGATTAATATCCTTTTAGGAAGATTTCCCATGGCAATGTTTTCTATCTGCTTCGATGCCAACCCTGCAGGAACCGTATATAGTTTGATCTGCACTCTGTTAATAGGATATTTCACTGTAGCGTTTAGTAAATTTTTCTCAATTTCTAGTTGTTTTGGTGAACTTAATTTCACTCGCCGTACGCGGAGGTATGTGTCCATAATGTGAACCACAACGGGCTTTGCACCCTCTTCTTGATTCACATCCAGATTTAAGCAGATCTCAGGACTCGTGCGGGTGAGCTTTATTTTCATATCCACCCCGTTCACAAGCAACTTCTCCTGGAAAGTGAAATCTGTGTGCAACCGTCCAAAACACTCGTATATTTTCTTTTTAGAATTTTTAAATTTGTCCTTTATACTATTTTCATCTTTAGTTTGATAATATCCCTCCGCACTTAAAAAGGTAGCCTTCGCTTCTTTGGAAAAGTTGAGGACATTTTCCAAATAGGCTCGTAGATGATAGTACCCCGTGCCTGCCGATATGTTGGTCTGATTTAAATATACGTCACACTGGTTGAATATGGCGCGCAGAAAGTTTGTTTCAGGTATACAGCATATTTGTCATCGCAGACCGTTCCATCAGAATGGGCTATACGTAGCTTAGCGTACATGTGCACACAGCTTGGATCAAAAAAGTAAGGACCTGAGCTGGGTATCACGAATTCTATAGGTGCACTCGGGGAACTAATTGTGTTTAAAGGGTTAATTGTAATAAAGTCACTGTGCTCAATAGAAACTTGGGTTGGCGGGAGCTCAAAAAAGGACAGCTCCGATTTACAGCATTGTGAACTACATGGGTGGATGAAGCGTGCCATGGCGAAATAGTGACTCCTCTCGACAAGTGGTAAACAAACTATGATTCATGAGATCAATGTCCTTAGCTTATATCAGTCAAAAAAGTGGTCAACCATAGGTTTCATTCGCTTACAGCATTTCTTTTTTGATAGCCTTTTACGTTTAATACCACGTGACCCCTTCTTCTTCCGGGGAGCCCTCTTCTTCTTCCCGCCACCACGCATTTTTCTCTTTGCATCTTTGATGATTTCGTTCCGTGTACGCTTTAAATGTTTTTTTAGAGCTTCTTTAGGTTTAGCCCTGGTCAATATGCCTTCTGCAGTGTTAAGGCCTGATTGTAGCGCTTTCCTTCCAAGGTATCTGGCACCCCTCTTCAGCAAAGGAACAGCCGTACGTAGTATGGATGAAAAAATGGATCCAAGTCCACTACCGTGCTGGTATCTCACCCTCGATAGACGGTGAAAGGCTTTCTATCCATTATAACTCAGTGCGTCGAAAGTGTAGCTTCACTGTTAAGCTCCCGTTACCGAATGGGAAGTTTTCGCCCTCAATCGTTCTTATATTATTGTGATATTGGTTATTAAATTAGTTGCGACATTCACATAATGGGGTCTGTCATATGTAATACTCAAACTCCTTCCTCTATGGTTGGGGATGTGAGCAATGCGCAGCAGGCGTGCCTGGGTATCCCCAACAAACTGGTGCTCCACTATATTACTGTAAATATAGCACATGTCTGGGGACCTTTCAGCCAATTTCTCCATCTTCAATTGATACATTAATCTGGACAAGTTATACTGTGTCTCGTGAAATGTGTCTCTTTGGAAGGCTGCGCTATATCGGCCGTTGGTTAGAATTTTGAACTTTCTATGTTCTTTAAGACGTCTGTTAGTCTTTGATTTTAGGATTAGTGTATGTGCAGGGTTGTTTACGATTTCATATACTAAATCATTCGTAAGGTTTGAGTTTCTTAAACTTACGTTTAAGCCTCTCACAACATCCTCGGCCGAACCATATTGACCCGGCCCTAGTCTTACTTCTGTACTGTAATACCGTGCAATCTTAGTCCGAGCGATGCGCATAGTTTCATCCATAGCTACCCCAGCTTTTTCACACTCGTCAATGTCTCTAAGAATCGTAAAAACGGTTTCTTTATGTTCAATATTTAAAAAGACGGTGTCCAGCTGAATTTCGCATATCCCCACCTCATACGAATCACGACCCAATTCAATGTGCCCATGGAGTTCTGTTACAAAGTTGGCTAGTGTGTTGTTAGGGTGTACAGACAGGGACGAGGAGGACGGGAGTGTGACGTAGAAATGGTTAGGAGCCATGTTGCATACTATTTAAGCTTCATTATTGCATCAGCTTTTATAGGTGTTGAAGCTTTCTGGGTACCCTAGCCATTTCACCAGGTACATTTTTCTCCTTCCTGAACCTTTGCTTCCTAAAATTTTCTCAATTTTAAACACATTTTTTTCTAAATTAAACGCAACTTTCTGCAATTCCTCGCGGTAAAAGCCTCCTGAGATTTCTTCCCCATTCAAATCTTCAATGTAATACATCATTATCTCACCTTTAGGTCACACAGCCCTAACTTTAAAAATCTCGCGTGTCCATCCTTGCTCAAAACCCTTTGCGAATTTATTCCCCGAACGCGACAGCCTTACATAATCATTGATTTTGAAGCGCGCAGAGTGTGGTGGGTGGTGATCCATCTCTTCTCGGGAGCGTACCTCTTTCTAAAACTTCGTTAGGTGTTGTCCCAATCGTGCGATGGTGTGAGCGGTTGTAGGATGATGCCAATGATTCCAGAATGTCTAGAAATCTGTATGTGTTTTTATGTGTAAAATAACGATGCATGCGTTCCTTTATGGTGCGCTGAACTCTTTCAGCTAAAGAAGCCTTATGTATAGAATTGGTTGTGTAATAGCTGATATTAAACTCTGTCAACATGTTCTGAAAAGCACGGCCTACAAATTCCTTCCCCATATCCGTACAAAAATAGCCAGGAACCCTGTTTTCTTTTAACATTAGCGTTTTGGTGGCTTTAGCAACTGTTTCAGGTGATTTATTTTTCAGAGGAACTAGCCACAGATATCTAGAGAATACGTCTATTATGAATAGAATGTAGCGGTAAGCATCGTTATACACAGAATATCTTTGCATGTCTGTTAAATCTGCTTGCCAAATAGAATCAATCGAGGAAGCCGTTGTCTTGGCTGTTTTAAATCTTTTTCTCACAGGCTTATGAAGCGTATAAGCGTCCTGCTCCCTCAAAAATCTTTCAACATCTTTTTTTCCTACTCCGTAAACACTTCTGTACAGTCTATCTACGCCGCCGTAAGAGGATGGGGTAGAAATGTCATAATAGCGTTTAGTTAATACGTTAGCCATTTGCGATTTTAGAGGCACGTGGTAGGGTTGGTTAACCTCTTCTTGCTCCTCTTCAAAGGTGTTACCGCCGGGGGTGACGGCGCCTTCAATTGTGTCACAGGCGTTGCATGTTCCAAGTCTTTTAACCTGTTCAGATTTCCTATCAACGTTTTAGGGACATTTATTTGTTGTAGTCTTGCTTTAATATGCTTCCATCCTGATGGTGATGGCCTATCCCACTTTCTCACCAGATCATGGACAATGTCTACGATATTCGATCCCTGTACCTTTGATCCTTCCACAATGATCTCCCCTGTATCGGTCCATTGTATGGCGGGATCCTCATTCAATAGATTATAAAGACTTAAGCCTTTACTCCTCAATGTAAGTGGGAGGGTATTTTTAATACATGTTCGATATGTTGTGTGGCTAATCTTTTTGGTTGGTCAGCTGTCGTCGGGCACAGATCCTATGTCGCCATCGTCCCCCTGCTGTGCCTAATAACCACAGGAATCTCTGTAGGGCTCTTATAATTTTCGTACTCGTGAAGAAATTCTGCAGAGCTTATTGGTATAAGATTCTTTTCTCATCAGGTGTTTTTTCACTGTTTAATAGGGCTAACAATTCGCTTTCCATTCTTTTAAGTCTGCTTTTACGGGGATCTAGATACGTGTCTGGATTCCTTTGCAGTGAGGCGTACACCTCGTGGGGAATCACTACCACTTTCTTCATTATATTAATCTAGTCAGTAAAGGACCCAAAACTGAAAATAAGATGGGAGAAATGACCCTCCTGTTTGTACAATAATTCGTTTTTTCTTCGCTACAGTTTGGCTTTTACGAGCGAGTGCACGTATTATGTTCTTGTAGCGGCGTAGGCGAGCCTTCTGATGGGTTTTCATTGATACATTGCAATTTATAACGTTAAGACAGATTTCACAGATGCATTTTAAAAAGTCGGCATCGATATTTTTAATAAACATCTGCTGCATTGCCCGGAGCAGTCGATGATAGATTTTTATTAATTCACGGTATTTCTTTAGTTTGGAAATATATTCGTTCGCAGAAGCACTCTAAACGTGTTTCGCGGATGAAGGTCGCAAAGCAAATATCCGTAACGCGTGCTTGTAGCTTCTTTATAAACTTCCAAAAACTCCTTACGCTGATTCGGGAACATTTGATTGGCTAATACCCCAATTTGTGATACATCTCTACGTTGCTCGAATAAGACTAGATATTGCGCATTTAACGACACATCGCGCATGTATCTATATTTGAAAAATAGATTCTGATTGATGAAGAACACGCTTATGTTAAGATGGTGGGAGAATACTGTAAATGTCTCGGCAAACGTTTTATCCATCTCCAACATGAGATCGTCAATTACAATGATTGTATGTTCATTTCCCTTTAACGAATTAACGTCATATACGCCTTCGTGGAATAAAATATCATCTTGGTACTCGTTGAACACTAATTGATACGTCGAATAGCACCATATAACTTTATGCACAAATTTCGAGAACATCTCCCCCTTTTCTTCAATGATTTTAAGCATAAACACAGTTTTACCACATCCTGTAGGTCCAGATATAATACATGTGGATGGGCTCGTGAATCTGAATTTTTCTACAGAGTCCATTTCTAACACGTCACACTCCTAAGTGAGTCATTTACAAAATATTACAAATTTTGAGTGCTGATCCTTATATTTCTTCTCCCACAGAACCGTGAATGACGATGAGATAGAGCAGCCCATCATTACGGATGACCTCGACGACAGTGTAGTTGTGATCTCCTCCCCTGAACCCTCACCAGCGATACCGGTAACACGTCCAAAGCGGAGGTATGAGATACCCACGTCAGGTATAAAGCGACCGAAATACGCGCCTGTTGCAGCGGTAATAGATCCCCAACCCTCAACCTCTTACGCAACAACACCCCCAGCACCTAATATATCCCCTTATTCATCCGCCGCCCCCCGTTCTGTTAAGTCTACAATAATAGAGCCCCAACCATCAACCTCCTACGCAACAGGGCCCCCATCAGCAGCACCTTCCGCTAATATACCCCCTAATTCATCCGCCGCCCCCCGTTCTGTTGAGGAAGATATAACGCTGGAATTGGTGCGCTCCGCAACCCCCACCCCAGCCTTGACTAGAAATCGGTATAGAGCCAGGGTCGACCCTAGAGTCATGTATAGCAGTGGAATTGAGCGCGGACTACGCCGGGTTGTAGAGCATATTATAGAGTTTGCTCTTCAGAATCGTGACGAGCGTGAAGTCAGGACGAGTCTGTCCTTTGGATTCGGGTCAGATGACGGTGATGTAGACGATTATTGGGTGATAGTGCCATTTAGACGTTTGGCGGCTGAAGATGTAGAATATATATTAGGGCGTATAATGCAAGCCGCCCAAAGTAGTATAGCCTTCAATATGGACAACTTCACGGTAAATATTGACCATGTATACCGTGTTGCGGGTCATAGTGCCATACCGTATACTCTTAACCTCAATTCTCAAGCTATTTATAGATGGCATATAAACGTCGATCGTGGTTGCGGCTTTATAGCAGTACTCTTAGCACGTATGTTTACTGTACAAAATACACGAACTCAAAAAATTTGGTTGCCTACAGTCGTGGAGCGTGCCCGTAAACTAGCTGTAGACTGTGAACTTGAATTTGACTGTAATATGGGTCCTGAAGAGCTGAGAAGGGTAGAACAGGAAATGAATGTTCGCATAGTTGTGTTTGGGTTGGATGATCGTCGTAGGACTGTGTATGTTTTTAAAAGCTGTGTGAGAGATCGTACAAGGCCCCTACTTATTTTAGGATTGTCAAGGACAACGTATCTCCCCATCCGTAATATAAGGTGGCTTTACGCGAGTTATGACAAAAGTCGAAATATGGGAGACATCATGATTTGTGTAAGGGGTGCCTCGAGTTTGCGGATGATATAGTGAGACATTGTAAAGAATGTCACATGGTATGTGAGCAGTGTAAAAGCACCAAATGTGAAAGCCGTGTAGTTGAAGCTGAGAAGAGAGACTGTGATGTGTGCAGACGCACATTTTTCAATAATAGCTGTTTTGATTTCCATAAATCAATTGGCACGTGCAGGAAAATGAGAATCTGTGAATGTGGTATGTTTCACACAATGGATAATTGGGGAAAATTTAAGCACAAGTGTGACGTAATTCACTGTCCTACATGCCAGGAGGAATATAAGGCGGATGGAGTAAAGCATGTATGTTATATGAAAGATGCTAAGCCTAAAAATAACCCTTGTATAACTGTATACTACGACATAGAAACATATACGAACGCTGAAACCAAAGAGGTAATTCCACATTTACTTGTGAGCCAGACTATCTGTGATGAGTGTATGGATATCGAATGTGACGAGTGCCCCAAATGTGGTAAACGGACAAACGTTTTTAAAACGAATGTCAGCGATAGTCCTGTGAAACTATTTGTGTCCTATATTGTCAAGTTAGCCGACAAGTTCAAAAAATGACTGTGTATATTCTCGCCCATAACGGGGCAAAGTTTGACACGCAGTTCCTTTATAAGGAGTTGCTTGAACACGAATCCTCTGAGATATTTACAGGTGATCCATTGAAAAGAGGCAACAAATTAATACAGATGCAGATAAGAGGCAATGTACAATTTAAAGATACTTTATTATTCACACCTTGTAAATTAGCAAAGCTACCCAAGGTGATGGGAGTAGCAGCTGAAGTTTCCAAAGGATACTTCCCTTACACTTTCCTCACCAGCGAGACTTTAAAATACGTAGGCCCACCACCCACCAAACATTATTTGGACTGTGTGGATGAACGTGAAGACTTTGATCGATACTACGACAGTTTTAATGAAAGTAACCCTTATAATATAGCTGATGAATGTGAGCGTTATTGCGTGAATGATGGGCGCGTGCTTAGAGTATGTTTCCAGGCCTTTAGAAGGATGTACATAGCCCGTTTCAAATGCGATCCACTGCAAGTCGCAACCACCATCGCATCATTATGTTTTACGGTGTTCAAGAATAACTTCATGCCGAAAGACACCTTAGCCATTATTCACCGAAACAACCCCCGCAGTTACGGGCACAAGGCTATTTACTGGCTCATACACCTACAGCAACAGACAGGTGTATACATAAAGCACGCCCGCAACACGGGTGAAGTACCCATTAAGATTAATGGACGTGTTTTTTGGGTTGATGGGTTAAGTGAAAACCGTGTCACTGGTGTGAAGACTGTGTACTCCTTTAACGGTTGCTGGTGGCATGGATGCCCCCCTCCTGAGTGCGGAATCACCGGAGATATCCACGGTAGGTCTCCTGCCGACTGTCTTGCATCGACCCGCACCCGCGATCAACTTATAGAATCACAGTTCACTCACAAAGTCTTGTGGGAGCATGAATATGATGCACGGATGGAGACAGACGAGGTGTACCGTGAGGAAATAAAAACGATCAAGCGTTCAATGGTGCTGGATCCTCTCAAATGTGGTGATAACTTGTTTGGAGGACGTACAAATCCTTTCAGACTATACTTCCCACCTACGGAGGGCGTGAAGCTCCATTACTACGATTTCTGTTCTTTATACCCATACGTGATGAAGAGCAATCCGTACCCCGTGGGCGCTCCTGAGAAACTGGTGGGACCTAGCCTACCATCCATCAATGAATTTTCAAAAAATTTGAATGATCGTTACTTTGGGATCTCTTTCGTAGACGTACTCCCCCCACGCAATTTATGGATGCCGATCTTACCTGTCGTTATCGACGACAAGCTCATGTTTCCCCTGTGCGTGAAGTGCGCGGAAGAGGATAACGGCGAATGTAACCATATACCCCACCAGCGTAAGATCAGAGGCGTATATATAAGTCCTGAGTTGGCCCTAGCCGTGCGCCATGGTTATAGAATACTGAAGATACATGAGGTGTGGAGGTTTCAGAAGCTACCCAACCTTTTCATACCATATATAAACACCTTTTTGAAGGATAAGGTTGAGGCATCAGGGTATCCGCGAGTTGATACCGAAGATGAAAAGTCTGCCTATATTCAACGTTACCGCGACCGCGAAGGTATACAACTTGATCGTGTCCAAATTGTAAAGAATCCTGGCAAGCGCTTTAGTGCAAAGTTGTGTCTAAACAGTTTATGGGGAAAATTTGCGCAGAATACCGGCAGAGGGAGCATTCATTTGGCACAAAGTTATAGCGATGTCTGGGATTATGCCAATGCCCCCGATAAAGAGGTCATGGAGATCGTAAATGTAGATAATACTTACGTAATAAAGTACAACAACACTGAATTTGCCACAGATACCTCAAGGGTTACAAACATACCTGTGGCCAGCTTCACAACAGCCTACGCCCGTATAAAACTTTGGGGTCTATTGCATTCTCTTGGGCGGAGAGTATTGTATGCCGATACAGACAGCGTGATATTCACAGAGAGGGAGGGTGAATACATGCCCACTATTGGGGAGTTCCTCGGCGAGCTCACTGATGAGATCAAGGATGAGTATGGGGACAACGCATACGCCGACTCTTTTGCCTCAACAGGACCTAAGACTTATGGGGTACGGGTCAGGGTGGGGGAGGAAATGAAATATATCGTGAAGGCAAAGGGTATTACGCTCAACCATGCGAATCGGGAGGTTGTTAACTTTGAGTCGTTGAAGGATCTAGTATGTTTGGATGAACAACCTCCCCAACTAATTGTAGGCACCCACAATTTTCGGGCGCAAAAGCTGGGGGGCGTGAAGGAACTTAGGGGTACGATGGTGTGCCGTAACACCTATAGGAAACGTTACCAGTTACCTGGTACCTATGATACCGTACCCTTTGGATACCAATGATGCTTCTAACTCACACGTCTTGTATATAATCGTATCTATTTGTAAATATATATATATATATATATAACTTGAATATCTCGTTTATTAAATCGTATTTGTAAATATATATAACTTGAATATCTCGTTTATTAAATAAATCATGTTTCAAATAGCGTTTCACTTTCTCCTTTGTGTGTGTGTGTGTGTGTAGGTGAAAGTTCCAAGCTCCGCCCACTGTAAGACCGTGAGTCATGCTACTATCTGGGAATCCCTGCGTGGTCAGTCGACCGCAGTAAGCCCGAGAGATCAGACGTGTATTCGGATCAGACGTGTATTCAAATGGCTACCTTTAATATTGCTTGTACAACGTTTACGAAATGGTATTCAGTAAAGTGCCAGGATGTGGTGGATACCGAAAAACTTCCTATTCATCCCTCCTATGCCTCTTTTAAAAACACATTGGATTGTGCGAAGTTCCAAGATGTACAAATACTCTACGGATGTTCTGGTGAGACCGTTGAAGGCTTTCGTTGCACAGACGATGTGCTGAAGTATACTGCAGAGCTAAACTTTATAAAGTCTCACATACACCGTGAAGTAAAAGAAACAACGCGTGCAGAAGAGAAGCAGCAGGTATGGATAATGAGTCTTGCTGATGGGTGGTGTGACAAGCGGTATTACGTCATGCTACACCATGTCGATTACTCATACCCTACGACTGAAAATGTGAATCTCGTGATCATGGACAATCTTAAGTATGTTTATCACTATATTAACGCATATCATGATGAGGTTCGTAGTGAGGTTGTGGCTAGTGCCCTGCGTGAATTTTTAAAAGAGTTTAGAGACGAGTATCGTTTGATGGGCAGAAAGGAAAAATATGAACATATGTTCCTCTCAAATAGTGCGCCGGAGTGTGGAGATGTTTAGTAAAACATAAAATGTTCCTAGTTCTTATCCAAACTGTCTGGTGCGTAGGCTGGTAGTGATATTCTTGTACCGGTACAACAATTCGACTCGCGGAACAAGCCCATTCACGTATCATCGAGTCAGCCGCCCGTCGAACCATTCCTGCCTACCTGCTTGCCTCACACGGCTCATAGTTATCTCAGAGCTTGAGCCGAGTGGACGTGCGCTCCTCGAATACGATGGAACTTCCTTTGAGCAGCATTCTCAACGCCTCGTACGATGTGTCCGTGACGAAATCGTTGCGCGTGTTCAGGCGTAATTCCGGTACCATTAGCTATGTACTGGAAACTGAATGTAGACCGACAAACAAACGGGTTTATTTAAGTATCTAGGAGATGAATAGAATCTTTGTGATAGTTGAGAAGTGGAGTGAAGATCGTTATAAAATACCTGCTAACGTAGGTACAAGAAGAGAGCAGATTAGTGACGCACCCTCATACGCCGTTGTATGTACGTTGTGTATAAATAACGATCGGCCGTGCATTGATATACGGCTGATGTGGAAGAATGCTTCTGATAATAACGCTCTTATTCCTACGCGAAACCGTTTCATCCTCGACAGAATGTTTGAAATCGTCGGATTCCGTAAACTGAAACCTATATTAGACGCGCGTGTTACGGACATGCTTTATTTTGATACAGTACTTGAATACGCCTACACCGCTCTGCTCGATGGATTTACCGAGTGTAGGGCTGGTGAGAATGGTCTAGAGCTGGACGTTTATTTAAAAAGTTTAGACTCTTTGAAATACCATGAACTTTGGTACAAAGCAATTGATCGGTACAAGGCTGAGCTCACCTACACCGTTCACCCTGAAGAACTATTTCTTTATATAACGCGCAGTTGTCGTAACGATTTAGAAGATTATTTCAATTGCCGCTATGTTGAGTGAGTTCACGATTGAAAAGCTCGAGTCGGTAGAAATAAACCCTCGATTGGAAAAGCGTGTTTATAAACTTGTATTTAATAACGTAGCTAACGATGAACTCTTTGTGCGTGCTTTTGATTGTATTCTAGACGTGTTTAAAGATGACTTACCAACCGGTTGTAAAGTGGGAACAAAAATAGTACTGAACGATATGAAAGCCCTTCATATCGAATACAGGTTTCCCTATACTTTAAGCGGTGAAATATTATTAAGCCGCATATACTGCGTAATGCAGAGCAATAATGATGTAATTGTAAACTCGATTAAGACCGAGTTTAGTATTTTGAAAAAAAAGTGAATTGTATTTATATTTTGCTTGACATTTCTACTGTACTGATTATACGCATATTTCTATTGATTTGTGTTTATATATATATATTTTGCGTGATATTTCTCCTGTACTGTTATGTACATATTTCTATTGAAGTGTATATTTATTTCAAATGTATTTTTTATTTTATATATATCCATAATTGTGTGTATATATTTCCTGTACTGTTATATGCATATTCCTCAAATGTATATTTATTTTCTATATAGTTATATAAACAGAATGATGCAATGTTGTTTTACTTAATTGTTATGCCTTCTACTACCGGTATTCTTTTAAGAAATATAATAATGCATACAACGGTATTGCGGTATCTGGCAATATTTAAGCCTTCTAAGCCAACTGGCTGATTAGGAGTCTATAATAATGTATACAATGGTATCTGGCAACTCAGTCTTCGATTAAATGAATACATGGCACTATCTGGCAACTCAAGCCATTTACAGCCAACTGGCTGATTAGGCGTATATAATAATAATGTATACAATAATACTGCTAAAAAGAGGTATCTGGCAACTCAAGCCATTTACAGCCAACTGGCTGATTAGGAGTCTATAATAATGTATACAATGGTATCGCGGTATCTGGCAACTCAAGCCATTTATGCCAACTGGCTGATTAGGAGCCTATAAAACAACGCCTACTCGGCTGAAGTCTTAATGTGCACTTGGCTCCTGCCAGGTGAACACCTCTCCTCCTCCTTTCTCTCCTCCTTTCTCTCATCCTTCTTTCTCTTGGGGGATAACGCCGCCTCCAAGTTTTCCTTGTTGCACCTGCAGCATCCCCCCTTTGGGGGAATTGTTTTATTTTTTTATTTTTTTTATTTTTTTATTTTTTTTGCAACCCCCCCTTTTGCAACAACCCCCACCCCCCTTTGCAACATTACATAATAACCTGCAACATTCTTGCACTCTCCCCTTTTGCGGCTATACTACTACTGTCATTTGTCTGTTTTTTTCTTAAATAAAGAATGAATTGTGTTGCGTTTCTCGAAATCCTCTTTCAAATTTTTGAAATATTCCATAGGCTTACCAACTTTATCTGGATGTTTCCTTTTTAAGTAATCAAGAAGTTTTGATGGCTTCATAGCTTCATTTGATAAGGAAACATTACACAAGAGACACATCAGCTGTCTTGAATCTAAAAGGCTTTCAATAAAACCATAAGATAAGTAGTCATCTCGATATTGTCGACACTTTTTCTTTTGGGCACTTGACATAATTTATAATGAGGTGAAAAATTACAATAAATTTTTTACTTTGAACTCTCAAAACTCACGTTTATCACCGCAAACGCCAAACTGACTGAACGAAAGTAGTGCTAGAAATCTTGGAGTCCAAGATCTGGCAACACAACTTAGCGATTCTGTTCAACCCTACGTTTAAAAAAGTTTTCAAACGTTTCTCGCTCTTTTCCATTCGTTTTAATAAATCAAAAAAAGAGTTACTTCTAAACTAGCTATGGCTGCTATGCTATAACTTTTTTTAGTTAATTATTTATTTTTTATTTATTTAGGACTCTACATGAAATATATATATATATATATATATACAGGGTGTCCGAGAATTATCTGTACAAGTTTTGGCTGTTATTAAAAGTCAACCATGAAGTGTAGAAATTCCAGTGTTGTCCCATTTTACAGAGAATCTCATTAAGTTTTTTCTGATACCAAGTTTTGACAAATTTTTTAGAAATTCCAGTGTGTCCGAAAATTATCTGCACAATTTCATCTTTTAATAAAATTCTTGATAACACACGTAAAATTCTTAAACAAGATCATTTAGAATCTGTATTTTCAAAAGTTTCTTTTATTAAAGTAACGTTGTTACAAACATTCGATATGTGCACCATCAGTGATTCGCAAAACATCCAATCGATAATCCAAATGTTGCCATGTACGCTGCAGCATATCCACATCAATTCGCTCAATAGCAGCTGTGATTCTTGCTTTTAAATCATCAATGTCTGTCACCCACGTACAAAAAAGAAAAACTTGTCAAAACTTGTTATCAGAAAAAACTTAATGAGTTTCTCTGTAAAATGGGATAACACTGGAATTTCTACACTTCATGGTTGACTTTTAATAACAGCCAAAACTTGTACAGATAATTCTCGGACACCCGGTATATATGTATGTTTCCTTTAGCAGTAAAGCAGTAAAATAAAGAAAACAAGAATTCCTCATTCCCTTGTTTACATGTAGATACTCGTTTTCTTTTCCAGGATAACAAAGCACCGGATAATTCAACACAAACTAATATAAAAAATTATTTAGCATTTCCTTCTTGATTTATGAGGGTTTCTGAGCACCAGAAAGTAAGAAAATACTTTATTTAGGTAAATGGGAAGAAAACAAAGCAAAAATTCTTATATCCTCAAGATGTACTATAGTCACCATTTAATTTTTCGCCCCCCCCCCCAAATCTATTTTCGCCCACAAGGGGGCGATATCACCCCGTTGGGAAACACTGCTATAGACCAATCGCATTAACATGCGCCTGCAAAATCTTTGAAAAAATGATCGCCGCGCGACTCTCTTTTCTCCTTGAAAACAACGCCTCCCTCCCGGCTAATCAGTCTGGCTTTAGACATTCGTTCCACTACAGATCCCCTCCTGCTCCTCAGCCGAGATAAACAGAACGTCTTCAATTGGGGACAGTTTGTCCTGTCCACTTTCTTCGACATCCAGAAGCCCTACGACACCACCCATCGAAGTATAATTCTCAGTCAGCTCCACAATTTGTGTTTCGTCGGAGCCCTGCCGACCTTTATCAAAGGCTTCCTTTCCTCCAGGACTTTTCAAGTATGGGTGGGGCTCAGTCCACCCAGACACCTTTGAGCAAGAGGACGGGGTCCCACAGGGAAGCATCTTCAGTGTCATATGCTTCTAAATCGTAATGATCACAAGAGCAAAATCCCTTATATTAACCGTCCGTTCCTCCATCTACGCGGACGACCTTGCGATATGGTTCGCGGGGCGGGAACTGCCCGTTGTCCAACGACAAATTCATCTCGCCATCCATTGGGTGGAGAGGTGGGCGACATCAGTTGGTTTCCGCCTATCCACCTCCAAAACCAAAAGCATGGTCTTCAGCAGAAGATCCACAGCCATTCTCGCCCCCTCAGTCACGCTATACGGCGAGTTCCCATACTCAGACTTACCTCTGATCTTCTTGATCATCTCAACCCCCCCATGCCTTCTCCTCCTCATCCTCACTGCACAGGAGAGAGGCAATGAAGTTCTCACTGTGAGCATGATATGCTCCACGAACTATCACACGAGTGATTATGTTCCTGACTTCAGAGGTCTGGCTTCTCAGCAGTGCCAAAGCAGTCACAATATGGTGAGGTCCATACCTCATGTGGTGCTTCACCTTGATCTCAAAATATATCTTGAAGTAGAAGTCCAGGCAGAACTTCAGCAGCACCTCCAGCTTCTTCAACACCTCCCCCTTCAGACCATGCTGCCTCATCCACAGCATCAACAAAGCCTCACCTGTAGTCAGCCAACGTGACTGATTCAGTGGGCCACACTTCAGACCAGCAACTTCCTTGCTCAAATCTTGTCTTGAGAGCTTTGATCAATAGGTAGCAGCTCTTCTGGTCAGTGCTAACGTTCTGTACAATGTCTTCTGGCAGTTCAATTATATCTTCTTCTCCTGGCAGAGCCTTGAAGATAAAGTTGACAGGTATGTCATTGATCTTCTCCAAAAGTTTTCCTATTGGGTCACTGAACCCAGACTTGTGCGTGTAGTGACCATCAAGCTTGATGATCATTTGCCTGAGGCTAAGTTTATTAATATGCAACTGGCATATCAGCCAGTGACACTTGTGACCCAGCAGTCTCTCCAAGTGAGTGATGGCTCATCCATCAGGTCCTGTGTTTGTGTTGGTGGAGTCACCAACAAGGACCACAATAGTATCTTTAGCACCATGAGCACTAATCCACTCAAACAGAGCCTGAGCTATCTTCAGTACAGGTTTCTCATTTCCTTCAGGTTCTTCTGGTGTAAATGGAAGAGATAATTCCCTTCAGGTTCCCAGGTAACACTATGGTGCTCTTCAGTTGTAATATCAGGATGGAAGCGGCCAGTTTCTTCATTGTACCTCATGATCTTTGTCTTCTTATCTTGTTTTCCATCAAAGAAAATTCCCTTGATCTCCTCTCCCTCTGTCCTTCTCCCCAGGGCCTCCACCGAGGCACCTATTACAGACTCCTTGCCCCTCCACATTTTCATCCTGTCAACAGGTAGATATGCTTTATCAGCAGATAGATGGCCAGCTTTGATGAGATCTTGCAAGAAACCAGTTGCAATGGTTGCTGCAGGAGTGTTTGCCACCTTGAACCTGACTGCAGCCGCAGCAGTGCTTGAGATATCCATGTAGTTCCTCCTGGCAGAGGTGAAGACTTTGCCAGTGTTGACACTGGAACTTGTGCCTGGTACAGTACTGGAAAAATCTGTGTCAGCAGTAGGAGCTGCTCTGCCTGGAGACTCTTGCAAGAAAGTCACCTCATCTTCATCATCATCATCATCACCATCATCAGCTCTAAGCAGTAGCTCCTTTTCTTCTTCCTCTTTTCTGTTTCTCTTCTCAGCTGCCTTCTGTTCTTCCTCCATCTTAGCAGCCTTCACCTGCTTCACTGTTTCCTTCATATCAACAGATGCCATCCGGAAGCCAGAAACTTCTGAGGTTTTGATCCTCTGGTAACGGAGCCACTCTAGCTCTAGCTTTGGAATCTTCTGAGGCAGAGGACAGTCACAGTTTACATGAACTCTAGCAGCACAGCCAGAGCAGCCAGATGCTTCAGTTCCACAGAGAGTGATATCATGTCTGCAGTTTATGTCAAACAATGTATCAAGTTCAGATATTCTCTTCTCTCTCTTTGCAGCTTTCACTCTGCCATTCACTAGATCAGTCATTTCATTCCACATGACAAGAATCATCCTGGCAATGGATCTCTCTTGAATGATCACAGGAGGAGTGAACTTGGCATTGCTTTTGCGCCACTGTGCCAGTACCAGTGATGCCAAGTCCTTAGCCAAATGTTGCAGAGGGTACTGAGCTTTCTTCATATCATCCAGAAGCAGCTTCTCTTCCTGGAGGAGGATTCCTCTCTGAAACACAGCTCTCCAGGTTGGAACTTCTGTAGGAAATAACTGCTTGCCTGGACCCACCAGATCACTCAGCTTTGAACCAGAACTTTTTTTGGTCTTTCGTCCTTGCTTAGCCATGGTGGCTACACAATCTTTGGTACCTTTGGTTAGCTTCCGCCCGAATTGTTCATTCTGACGAAGGTCAAGCTTTTCACTCCACCTTAGACCTACAGTTTAACGTGGAATCCGAACCACGCCCCATCATCAGCCCAGCGTCTTAACCACTAGGCCACCCAGGTTACCCATTTAGCTACCAACCACTTTCTTTATTGTGTGGAAGGATGAACAGCTGGGTTTTGCTGCGCGCCGGCTGCCGTCGGGTCTCGAACCCAGGGCCGATGGATTCGTAGTCAGCGACGCTAACCACTACACCACCGAGGCACTCTTCACCAAGCTTTGTATCTGAAACATAGCAAGTTATCACAGTGAAACTCTAGTAGCCTATAACAGCTGTTACAATGGGTTTGTTTGGTAAGAAACAGGTCTGTCACATTTGTGCTACAGTGTATGTCCTGCATAGCTGTTCTGTACATAACCAGAAAACGAAAAAGTGGAAATTTGAACACTTAAACGTGATTTTTAGCGAAAGTTCAAGAAAACAAACCCCTCCTAAAAATTAATTTTACATAGGAATACATACTGCCAATCTTGAAATTCGCGCTTCAATGAGCATGATACACCCTACTAGGCATGACGTTCGACTGACGGCTCAACTGGGTTCCCCACCTCAGGTACCTGAAACACACACTCCATCGTCCCCTCGCTTTCCTAGAACCACCTTTTCCACACCACGTGGAGCGCTGACCGATGCTACCTCCTCCGTCTTTACACTTCCATGGTCCAGTCAAAGCTGGACTATGAAAGTGTTGTATACGCATCTGCCTCCAGCACTTCCCTCCGAATCTTGGACCCAGTACTGAATAGGGGCCTGCGCCTCTCCACCGGTGCCTTCCGCTCCTCCCCAGCTTCCAGCCTCCAACCAGAATTTAACTGCCTCCCTCTCACCCACCGACGGGGTCTGCTCCTCATGAGGACCTACCTTCGCTCGCAGAGGTTGCCCTCGTCACCTCTGTGAGCGACGATTTTAGAACCTCCGCCCCAGGGTCACAGCTGGCACTTCACGGAAGCGGTCCGCTCTTTCCTGGATCTTTCCAACATGTCCCCTCCTTCAGTCACCCCCATCTCGTATCATATCCATCCTCCCTGGCTTCTCACCCCTATCAAGTTTTGCAGGGACTTGTGTGCCCTGCCGAAAGCTACTACGACCGCTACAGTATACAAGTCGCTCTATCAGGAACACGTAACCCGACACTTGGACGCTGTCCCCATTTATACGGATGGTTCCCGATCAGAGGATGGTGTGGCTGCCTCAGCGGTGATCGTGACCCAGCCGCTTTCTAGAGCCGTTCCCCTTCCCCGTGAGACCTCTGTCTTTTCAGCAGAACTCTTCGCTATTCTGGAAGCCCTCGACATTATAAGCACCCACTCCGCCAACTCCCTTTTTATAAAAGATGGGGGTGCATTTTAATGAAATAGGTAATGCTAGGCTAGGTAGGTTAATTGACGATAACGTACGAAAGCTGTACAGGTCGAAGCCTTCTTTAAACGTTGTGGGTCCGGGGAACGCGGGCCCGACGTGAAAAATAGCTCAAAACGCCGGCCCGTGGTAAAAAATAACTTAAACGTCTTTTATTGTAACGCGCGTAGTATTAGAAATAAATTAAACGAATTTAAGGCGATAATTTATTCCGGCAACTACGATATAGTTGCTATCACTGAAACGTGGTTAAATACCGTGACTCGGGACTTGTTGGGGGAACTTGATGTACCGGGTTTTAAACTCTTTACTAATGATAGGTTACATAAGTTTGGTGGCGGCGTTTTGCTGTACATTCGTAATTTCCTTCGGGCTATCGAGGTTAAGATAGATTTTCCAGCAGCAATTAATACGATATGTGTTGAAGTTAGGGCGCGTAGTATTAGTTTTAATTTTGTTGTTGTTTATAGACCTCCCGTTCAACCCCTCGATACCGATATTAGATTTTACTCACTTCTTGGTAACTTTATTGACAATCGGAATAGTATAATTGTCGGAGACTTTAACTGCCCTAATGTTAATTACGAGACTTTTACTGGTAATGAGGAGGGTTTGAGATTGATTGAGTTCATGGAAGATAATTTTTTTACGACAGATGGTTACCGAACCAACGCGCGGTGACAATATTTTAGATTTGGTGATGACGAACGGCGAAAATATAGTCGAAGGTTTAGAAGTAGGCGAGAGTTTAGGATGTAGTGATCATCAAATTCTTAGGTTTAAGTTATTGATAGAAAACACTAAGGATAGTAACGTAATAGAAGTCCCTGATTTTCGTAGGGCTAATTTTGATAGTTTTGCGGATAGGATGAGAGTAGTGGACTGGGATAACTTATTTATGGGTAATGACACAAATTTGCATTGGGAGGCGTTTAAAGAAAGTTTTATGAATACTGAAAGGGAGTTTATTCCTCGTAGGCCCAAGCGCGCTAGAAATCATGGTAGGCCCAAGTGGTGGACTGGGGAAATAGGCGAGTTCATAATCGAGCGTAACAGAGCGTATAGACTTAATAAGCGCAATGGCACGGCAGCTAACTTTAATAGGTATATCGAGCTTAGACGTCAGGTTAAAAGATCAGTTAGGAATGTTAAGCGTAATTTAGAGATATTTATAGCTGCGTATAGTAAACATAATGTAGAAAAGTGTTTTGAATACGTCAATAATCGTAAGCCGATAAAAGATAACATAGGCCCTCTGGTGGATGTTAATGGCGCTTTGGCTTCTGACGCTCAGGCGATGGCTGGTATTTTCAATAATTTTTTTGCGACAGTTTTTACCGTAGAAGACGTAAATAATGTTCCCGACGTGGACGATATCGTTCCATTTAGTAGCGAGGCTATTTTGGATGAAATAACTGTTTACGAGGGTGAGATTGCGCATTATATCGATAGGCTAAAAGTTAGCAAGGCTCCAGGCCCTGACGCTTTTTATCTCAGACATTTGAAAGATTTGAAAGACGTTATTTTTAATCAGTCACTGGAAACGAGGATTATTCCTGAAGACTTCAAATTAGCTAACGTCACGCCCATTTTTTAAAAAGGCGACCGCACAGTAGCTAGCAATTATAGGCGCACTAGCTTAACGTCAATTGTCGGTAAACTTTTGGAATCCGTAGTTAGGGATCGTATCATCGATCACTTAGAAAGTCGAGATTTGATTAATAGTAGTCAGCATGGGTTTCGACGCCATAGATCTTGTTTAACTAATTTGTTAGGATTTTATAACGAAATAATGCGCGAATACGAGAGGCATAGAGCGGCTGACGTTATTTATTTAGATTTTAAAAAGGCGTTCGATACAGTTACGCATAGAAAATTAATTGCGAAAGTTAAAGCACACGGTATACGCGGTCAGGTGCTAACTGGTTAGAGGAATGGCTTCGTGCTAGGAGACAGAGGGTCGTTGTTAATGGTAGTGAATCGGGGTGGTTGGATGTAGGTAGCGGTGTCCCACAGGATTCAGTGTTAGGCCCATTGCTATTCGTAATTTACATTAACGACATAGATGTAGGATTGACTAGTAACGTGTAAAAATTCGCGGACGATACTAAAATAGGCGGTAAGGTTGTTAACGAGGACGATAGAAATAGGCTCCAAGACGATGCAAATAGGATTATGGAGTGGACGGATAAGTGGCAGATGCAATTTAACGTAGACAAATGTAAAGTTTTGCATATAGGTTCTCGTAACAATAATTACACGTGAACGATGGATGATAGAGAGTTAGCGAGCGTTGACGAGGAAGTAGATTTAGGCGTACGCGTATCTAAGGATTTAAAAGTTAGGAACCAGTGCCTGGAGTCTTGCGCAAAAGCTAATAGGATGTTATGCTTCATAGCGTGTAATTTCAAATTTAAATCGAAGGATATTATATTGCCCCTTTACAAGTCCCTAGTCAGGCCTCATTTAGAATATGCCGTTCAGTTTTGGTGCCCGTATTTGCGTGAAGATATTGATAGGTTAGAAAGGGTTCAGCGTCGTGCCACGAAACTAATTCCGTCATTGCGCAACAAGCCTTATGAAGATAGGATTAAAGTGTTAGACTTGCATTCACTCGAAACTAGGAGATTAAGGGGGGAGCTTATTGAAGTTTTCAAAATCGTTAATAACATCGATAACATAAATTTTGACAAACTGTTCACTTTCGATAATAGCAATACTCGCAATAACGGATTTAAGTTGCGTGGCAGACGTTTCATTACTAATATCGCTAAAAACTTCTTTACGTTTAAAGTAATTGATAAATGGAATAATCTTCCCGCGTCAGTCGTTAACTCCACCAGCATTAATGTGTTTAAAAACCGTCTAGACAGACATTTTAAAAATATTAACGTTGTTTAAAATAAAAAAACAATTGGCAACAGGAGCTCTGGGGGTCGTAATCGGGGATGAGTATGTTGACGTCTAATGCCAGCGTGTGATATGCCAGCAAAAATTATTATAAAAAAAATTAGACCAACACGAACGTAGATGTAGCTTGTAGCGTAAACTAACCCACTTTCTGTTTAACTTTACCTACTTTTTTTTTCTTTTTCTTATCCTCTCCTTACTTGCATGTCTGTAGTTTGCATAGTATGACAGTGAGTTAAGACTGTTTGCATGGTTTGTAAGCGTTCTTATTTTACTTCTTTTCATCTTTCACCCCTTTCCTATTCTCTTCGACTATTTTTCCGACTTGTTGGCAGTGGCCGGCGGATGATGATGGCGAGTCTTTTTTCTCTTTTTCCGAATGAATGTTAACGCACGAGTGATAAGTGTTGCTATTTACTTAACCCCTTATTTTCTTCTCTTAACCCCCTACTCTTTCCTTTCTCTCGGGCTAACCTTAGAGTGGATCTTAGGGCCTTTGTTAGCCTTAGCTTCTGTAGATCTGTAGATCTACTCAGATTCCCAAAGCGCACTGCTCTCCCTTGAAAAATTTAACCCCCCTCACCCACTTGTCCGCACCATCCAACAAACCTTCCACTCCTTAATGGCATCCCAACACAAAACGGTCGCCTTCTGCTGGTTCCATCTGGCAACGGGAATGGGACCAGGCCACAAACAACAAACTTCATCGGATAAAACCACAACTTGGATATTGGACCTCCTCGTTCCATATGTTCCGTCATAAAGAAATAATTCTAGCCCGACTCCGCCTAGGACACACACGAAGCACACACGGTCACCTTGTGGCTAAATTGCCAGCTCCGCTCTGCCCCACCTGCCATACCTCCATCACCGTCGTCCACCTCCTGGTCGAATCCCGAATCTATCCAACCTCCGCCACAGCTGTTTCCCCTACCTGTCCCGCATTCCCACATCCGAGTGTCTCCAGTCCATACTCGCCGAAGCCCTCCACTTTTTAACGGAAGCGATTTTCTCGTGCCTCACCCACTCTCAACTACTTCACCGCATCTAAATCCACTCATCCACCAGTCCAATACTCCCATCCCAGCGACACCACCCACCTTCTATCTCGCCGAGATATGTACCACTCTAGGTATGAATCGACGGTTAAGCAAAAAAATAAAAAAATATATATATATATATATATATATATATATATATATATATATATATATATGTGTGTATATATATATATATATATACACATTTCTTACGATATTGTTTGCGAGCTCGCTCAACATCTCCATAGAAACCGGCAACGTAAACCACGCTGCTAGGCGTCTGAAACCGTGGGATAACGCAGTCAATGTTGGCAAGCGAGAAGGTTAAAATGAGGATAATACCTTTTCTTGCCTTCGTAGAGTCAACTTCCTTTGCTCTTAAAGTGATCTACTTCTTTAAAACCTTCGCTTTTTCCAATGTTTAAATTTGATACTCTTTTGAGTTTAATTTATTTGAAATGTTTGAAAGGCTACTTTTGAAACATACAATAGACCTTTCATCTTATCGACTTTTTATAAGCCTTGGTCTTTGAATTTGATTGTTCATATTTTGCATTGTTAATTATTTATTTTGGTTAAAAATTTGATTATTTAACATTTATCTTTCATTAGTTTATTTTTGTTACGTATTGGAATTCAAAGGGGTTACCCCACGTTGATGGTTTACAGTGATCTACAATGCATTATAGACTAACATCGCGTGGATCAAATAAAGATAAGCACCCCCAGCCTTCTTTAATTAGCCTTATAAGGCTAACTAACGAAAATATCACGACCTAACCTAACCAATCGTCAAGGGCGTACAGTTGACTTAACGATTGGTTAGGTTAGGTCGTGATATTTTCGTTAGTTAGCCTTATAAGGCTAATTAAAGAAGGCTGGGGGTGCTTATCTTTACTTCATCCCATCGCGTTAACTTAATTGCATTCCAATACGAGGGTTTTATGTATTTGGTGGTCGTTTTCTTGAGAGGCTTTGGTTATTACCTGTAGTTGTCGCCTTATTTATTTGAAACTATTTTCTTATTTTGCTAAATCCTTAAGGCAGAAAAAGGACGGAGTAGGATTTCTGTGCAAGCGTATAATTATTATTAAACATTTGGTAATTTCCGATTTGTTATCGAGGATAAGTATTCCCAATTTGTAAATATTATAATGTTATAATGTTTCAGACCAACAAAGACCCTAGGATCCACTCATGGCTGGTCTACCTAACTGTGTTCGTAATTGTGTATTGTGCATGTCCTCAGTGGTGGCGGAGGGGACCTACAATTTTACGTGGGTTCCGAACCACAAAGCTTTAATTTTACTACCTTGAACTATACCCAATCTATCAACATATGCGTCTAATCGATTTTTAAACATGTTTATAGACGTGCTACTAATTACTTCTACCGGCAAAATATTCCACCTATTTACTATTCTATGCGTAAAAATGTTTTTGGCAACTGCTGTCTCGAACTTTCTACTTGTCAACTTACACCCGTTATTTCTAGTCCTATTATATTGAGATATTTCGAAAAAGCTACCTCTATCTACGTTATCGAACCCATTCATAATTTTGAAAAACTGGATTAGATCACCCCTTAGCCTCCTAGTCTCGAGTGTAGTCAATTTTAACTCCTTAAGCCTATCCTCGTATAACTTCGACCTAAGCGACGGAATTATCTTAGTTGCTCGTCTTTGAACTCTTTCGATTTTGTCTATATCTTTGCGTATATGCGGATTCCAAAATTGGATCGCGTACTCCAAATGGGGTCTAACTAATGATTTATAAAGAGGAACAATAATATCGCGCGATTTGTACTAAAAATTCCGAGCTATAAAACCTAACACTGTTCGCTTTATTGACCACTGCTGTATTTTGTTTCGCTACTTTTAAATCACCAATTACTTCTTCTTCTTCCGCAGCTTATTATCCCATCTTTACATGGGGTCGCTGTTTTTGGTTCGTCTTCTCCACTCTCCTCTGTCGTATACCACGTCTTCCTCCAATCACCAATTACTATAACTCCTAAATCATTTTGCTACCGTTACGCGAACCTATATGTAAAATTTTGCACTTATCGACGTTAAATCTCATTTGCCATGTGATTGACCAATCAACGATTTTATTCAGATCTTCCTGGATTTTACCTCTATCTTCGTCATTAATCGCCCTACTACCCAACTTCGTGTCATCCGCAAACTTTGAAACTGTACTTACTAGGCTGACAGCTAAATCGTTAATATATATATATATTATATATATATATATATATATATATATATATATATAAGAAAAAGCAAGGGGCCCAATACAGAATCCTGAGGAACGCCGCTCGCTACATTAGCCCAACACGACTCCGCTCCATCAATGACGACCCTCTGTTTCCTTCCTCGCAACTACTCTTCTATCCAATTTATTACTACACCCCTGATTCCATGAGCCTTAGTTTTTTCAATGAGTCTTTTGTGCGGTACGGTGTCAAACGCTTTTTGAAAATCTAAATACACTACATCAACCGCCCGATGACTATCGTAAACGTCAACCACGCTTTGAAAAAATTCTAAAAGATTAGTTAAGCAAGATTTGTTCCGCCTAAAACTGTGCTGCGTATTTCTAACCAAGTTATGCAATTCTAAGTGTTCGACTATACGATCCCTAATTATTGATTCCAGTAGCTTACCTACAACAGACGTTAAATTGATTGGCCTATAATTTCCCGCCGCACTTTTATCGCCTTTCTTAAAGATAGGTGTTACATTTGCTAACTTGAAATTATCTGGTACGCACCCCTCAGAAACAGACGCATTAAAAATCTTTGTTAGCGGCACAACAATGCTATCTTTTAATTCTTTTAGTTGTATGGGATGGGATATATGGAATCCGGCCCCGATGATTTACGCATTTTCATTTTATCAATATAGCGCATTACCTGCCCTTCACTAACCATAATATTATCCAAAATATTACCATTATCAAAAGGTATTATGTCTGTGACGGTAGGGATATTCGTTACATCTTGTATAGTAAAAACTGACATAAAAAATTCCTTTAGCAGGGTACCCATTTCCTTGTTTTCAGAAACTAGCTTTCCGTTGACATTTTTCAACGGTCTCAAGACACGTTTTACTGGATTTCTATTGTTGACGTATTGAAAGAATCGCTTGGGGTTTTCTTTACCGTCACGAGCTATGGAGAATTCAAATTCGCGCTTGGACCTTTTTATTATACTTTTCGCTTCACGCCTTAGAGATATGTAGTTGTTTCGTAACCACAAATTGTCTTTATCGCACTTATGTAGCCTATAAGCCCTATCTCTATTCTTTATAATGTCTCCTACTCTAGAAGTAAAACACAAGGGCTTGTTGTTTACTTTCGCACGCTTAATTTTGTACGGTACACATTCCTCATTTATAGTCCTAAATACTGTTTCAAACGATTCCCACATTAGTTTTGCGTTGGAGTTCCCCATTACGTTTTCTCAGTTGACGTGTGACAATTCATTTCTAAATAAACAAAAGTCTGCGTGCTGGAAGTTAGGAATTTTAGTCGTGTTAGCTGGTTTCGAGTGACTTACTGAGAGGACAAACTCTACCATATTGTGGTCGCTATTGCTTAACGGTTCTACAGGGTGTCCCATAAGTCCGGCATCATAGGAGAAATTCATATTTTTCTATTTCTACAAACCATAATTCATATTTTCTCTTTCTACAGGCCATAATGTCTGTGAGCAAGGAAGAACGAATCCAGATAATTCTACTCATAGGAAATCGGAGTTAAAGAGAGGCCGCTGCTATATTTAACAGACTGCATCCAGACCGCGAGCCAATAACACAGAGTTTGTTAGCAGACTTGTTGCAAAGTTTAAGGAAACAGGATCCATAGAAGATAAACCACGCAGTGGACCTTCAAGGAGGTCCACTGACGATGATACAGCGACTGCTATCCTGGCTCATTTTAACAGAAGTCCCAATAGGTCTCTTCCGCGATTGTCCGCCGAGACAGGAGTGTCGAAAAGTAGCATCCATCGCATTCTTCAGGCTCACAAATGGCATCCATATAAACTTCAGATCGTACAGAAATTAAGCGAAGATGATCCCGACCGGCGGATGGAATTTTGTGAATGGGCTACGGAACAATATGCTCGGGATGCCAATTTCCCGTCCACCATTCTGTTCAGTGACGAGGCTATTTTTTATGGAAATGGTGAGGTAAATCGACAGAACACCCGCTACTGGTCTCAAAACAACCCTCACTGGTATACCTCTTCAAAAGAACAAGGTGCATCTCGGGTGATAGTATGGTGTGGCATTTGGAAGGATCGCATCATAGGCCCCCTCTTTTTCGATGAACATGTCACTGGAGGCACCTACCTACGTATGCTCAAGGAAGAAGCATTTCCCAGTGTCTTGAACGAAGAAGGAAATTTCCCATGGTTCCAGCAAGACGGCGCTCCTGCACATTACAGCACCCAAGTAAGGAAATACCTGTACCAACAATTCCCTGGTCATTGGATAGGACGTCGAGGGCCTGTGGAATAGCCAGCTAGAAGCCCGGATCTCACGCCACTAGATTTTTATCTCTGGGGCCACTTGAAAGCGCTGGTACACGCACAGAAAATTAGGAGTGTTGAACATTTGCAGCAGTGCATTATTGGGGCATGTAACACTATTACTCCTGACATCATTCATCGTGTGCTTGCTGACTGCGTATCACGTCTGAATTTGTGTATTGAAAACAATGATGGACATATTGAGCACGTTCTGTAAATAAAAGCTTTTGTTTTGCCTTTTTTAATTATTTTTCCTATGATGCCGGACTTATGGGACACCCTGTATTACTTGAAGATCCGTGATTAGCCTATGATCCGTAGTTATTACTAAATCTAAAATACTGTCCAACCTCGTAGGTTCCCCAACCTTTTGAATAAGAAAGCTATCCTCGAGAAAATTAACTAAACGATTACCTTCCGCGTCTCCCTGCATTGTATCGTAATTCACGTTGGCGCAATTAAAGTCACCCATAACTAAAGCCTGCTCACTACCTATTATTCTCTTTAGCTCACGACATAACGTTTCGTCCGTATCAGCTGTTTAATTAGGGGGTCTATATATAACCGCAACAAGTTTGAAATCGTTCAATTTAAGTTCTGCTATAGTCGAATCTATCGGTTCTGGAATTGTTTGTTTTACTTCTATAACGTTCGCAATATTATCTTTGATATACAACATAACACCGCCTCCTAGCCTACCTATTCTGTTTTTAACAAAAAGTTTATAACCTCTAATTTGATACTCTCCTACAAAGTGACGGGTTTCAGTACTAAGCTACGATTCATTTATCGCAATTAAGTCATTGTCTTTACAAGCAATTAAAGAAAAAAATTCGTTTATTTTATTTCGTAGGCGACGAGCATTTAAGGATAGAACCTTCAAATTGTTTGTAATTGCGACACCTTCGCGAGCGCAGGGGAAGTTTGAGGAAATTACGCTGGGACCGTTCGAGTTACGGCAGCCTGAAAAGAAAAGACAGTATTATGAAATAGTCTTCCTAAACGCGCAGCTCCAACGTATGTCATTAAGATGAAGTCCATCTCCAAGGAACAAGTCCCTCCTGCCGTAGAAACTATTCCAAAAATTCGCAAAATGCACTCCTTCCTGTTGGCAAAGAGACTTTAGGTTGAGGTTGATATAGGTCGTCTTGGTGTAGAAATCGCTACGTTGGATAATTCGAGGAAGTATACCTGTTAAAACAATCTTATTAGTTTTTCCTTTAGTCGCTCTAGTAAGTCCCTGTATCTAGTCAGCAGCTCTTCCGATCTAGAATTTTGAATGTTATTAGTACCGACATGAATAACATACACTGAATACCTTAGGCTGACTACCTTAGGCTAATTCACTGTTGAAAAACACCCGCTACTCGAGTCACCCAATACTGGGGCCTCAATTGGATCGATCGAACCACGATCAGAGGCAGGCTCGGATTACCAATATCATTTGGAATACGCTCCAAGATTTGGTAATCGAAAATACCCACACTTATGTTTCCCCTGTGCGTGAAATGTGAAGAGGAGAACAGTGGAGAGTGTAATCACACAATCAATCAGAGGAAGATCCGGGGCGTTTTTAAAGGTCCTGAGTTGGACCTAGCCGTTCGTCACAGTTACAGAATATTAAAGATTTATGAGATGTGGAGGTTCCATGAACTCGATAACCTCTTCACACCTTATATCACAACACCTTCCTGAAAGATAAAGTTGAATCGTCAGAGTATCTGCAAGACGGTGAGACTGAGAACGAAAAAAATGGCTTATATTCAGCGTTACCGTCTCCGTGAGGAGATGCAACTTGAGCGGGAGCGCATTGCGTGAAACCTTGGCAAGCACTTTAGTGCAAAGCTTTGTTTAATCAGTCTTTGGGGCATGTTTGCACAGAACACTGACAAGAGGAATGGGAATTTAACTCAGTCTTGACAAAGATGGAACTACGCCAGAGCTGACGAGAAAGAGGTTCTTGAAATTGGACACGTAGTTAATACGTTTATAGTACGTTACAATAGCTCACGTCACAAGCATCCCTGTGGCTAGTTTTACGATGGCTTACGGACACATCAAGCTTTGGAGGCTAATGCATTATCTTGGTCGACGGGTTCTGTACGCCAATACCGACAGTGTGGTGTTTACGGCGAAGGAAGGTAAATATATGCTTCCTTAACGTGACTTCCTCTGTGAACTCACTGAAGAGATCAAGGACGAGCATGGGGACAATGCATACGCGGACTCGTTTGTTTCAACCTGGCCAAAAACTTACGGAATACGTGTTAGGGTCGGTAATAAATTCAAGTACATCGTGAAGGCCAAAGGGATTACTTTAAACCCAGAAAACCGCAAATCATCAACTCCACATTACTCAAAGACCTGGTGTACTTGAAGGAGCCTGAAGATGGTGATGATGTTATGCCTCCTCGTCTGGTTGTGGAACGCATAACTTTCGCACTCAGAAACTAGGCAGCATGAAGGAACTTAGAGGGACAAAGGTGTGTTGCAGCACTTACAGGAAGCAGTATCAATTACGTGGGATCTATGACACTGTCCCCTTTGGTTTTCGTAGGAAGTGATTAATCGCCGTACATATTTTGACTTAATTTATTTATTGTCATTTTTAAAGTTTTTTTACTGTTTTTATTTCATTTATTATTATTATTTTTAAGTTTTAACGTGTTTATTTACTTATTATCATTATTATTATTATTATTATTAGTGAATGTTTATTTACTAATAACTATTTATTTTACTTAGCTCGTGTACTGTACTTGAAATAAATTATTTTGCGTTTTAGATAGTGCGTATCATTTTCTTTTAACCTTTGAATAAATGTGTGTGTGTGTGTGTGTGTGTGTGTGTGTGTGCTTAACATTCCCGTCTTGATATGATGCATAGATTCCACCCACTGTATGGATGAGTGCACGAATAGCTATACTTGATTGGGATTTCCTGTCTGGCCATGATGCAAAGGCTCCGTTCACAAACTGGTGTCATCATCATTCACTGTGTTTAATCTCATTAGTCATGATGCAAAGGCTCCGTTCACAAACTGGTGTCATCATCATTCACTGTGTTTAATCTCGTTAGCCGTTCGCAAACATTGCTGTCGCGGACATATACTAAGCTAATGAAGTTTTACCATAATTACCGGCGTGTGTGCCGCCGCCTCTGATATTGCTTGCAACACCTTTGTAAAGTGGTACTCTGTAAAATCTGAAGATGTATTCAATACTCGTCAGCTGTACTTTCACGCCTCTTTTGAAGTTTTTAAATCAACCTTAATCCAGGCAAGGATGATGATTCACTGTAAGGTGTGTCAATTTTAGAGAGCAAAGTGAAATCTTTAGATTTTCAAAGACTACTAGTGACCAAATGATGCATTTTTATGTGCTAAATCGAAATACGGCTTTAAAATACAGATTTGACCACTCCAAGCTACTTATATTTGAAGTTGAAGTTTACAAAAAATCAGCAATTTTTGCAAGTAATTTTTTTATTGTATATAACTACATTTTACATATATTACATACAATTAAAGACATTTTGATTGTATTTCAGTATTAAAACTTAGAAATATAGATAGGTTTCTTGAACTTTGCCAAGGATACCATATATAACTACATTTTACATACATACAATTAAAGACATTTTGATTGTATTTCAATATTAAAACTTAGAAATATAGATAGGTTTCTTGAACTTTGCCAAGGATGCCATGTCTGCCTGCTCTTGTTCCTGGACATGAGCTCCCTACTGGCCACCTGGCCACTGATGTACGCCTCCCTCCTCTCTTGTGAGTAAACATGTTGTGCTAATTCATTTGTCATCCTTACACACCTCTCTACTGACTGTGTGTGAGGGCCATGCAGGAACTTCCATTGGTCTATCCAGAAACTCCTTGATTGCAGCAGTGGTGAGTGGTGAGGGAGCAGGTCAGAGGAGGCTCAGTTATGCCAGAGTTCCAGTCAATAAATTCCGAAAGTTTGGTGGCATCTGGGTTGATGTCAGGAGTCTTCCTGGGTCTGACACTGCAGTCTCCTACCTGTGTGTCCTCATCTCCTTCACCTCTGATTTCCAGTATCCTCTTCACTGCCTCCCTCCTCTCCTCCTCCACCTCACTGCACAGCATGGCCTGGAGCACAGCCTCAGAGTGTGCATACCAGGCTGATCTCTTCACTGTAGGCATCACTATTCCTATCACCTCCTTCTTCTGACTTCTGAACAGCTCCAGCTGGTACAGTACATGCCTGGTACCCTCCACCCAGCTGTGATTTAACTTGATGTTGAACCAGTTTGGCATGTAGTCTCCCACTATGAATTCTACAATTATCCTCAGATTCTTCAGGTTCCTACCCTTCAGCCCATGTTTGGAAATCCACAATCTGCAGAACCTTAGAGCCGTGGTGACCCACCTACTGTGACAGACTGGCCCAATCTCCAGGAGAGCTAGACTCTGAGGTACCTCTCCCGATCTGATGGCAGTGATGATTCTGTAGCCATATGATTGGTCTGTGCTGAGGTCCTTGACTACCTCCTGACTGAGATGGGGTAGAGGAGGACCAACAGTGATCCTCGTGAAGTTTGAGTTGATCTCTAGCTCAGTGGCAGTCTAACATCTTCCCTAGGGGCCCAGACCACTTGTTGTTGCTCAATGTCTTGCCATCCAGTGCAGTCACCAGGTGTCTGAGACTCAGCTCCCCACTGTGCAAGTCACAGACAATTCACACCAACTTCCTGCTAAGCTTGGCCTCCACATAATGCATTACTCCTCCCTCCCAGCCAGTATTCACATTAGTACTGTCACCTCCTATGGCCAAAAGGGTCTGGTCTGCTCCTCTCTCTCTTAGCCAGTTCACCAGATGATCAGCAATGACCTCAGCATGACTTCTCTCCTCTGCAGCTTCCTCTGGTACAAAATGCCACAAATATTTCCCACCTGGTTCGTTGAACACTGTGTAGTGTTCTTCCTTAATGAGGCCAGGAAACTGCCTGTCACTGCCTTCAGCTTCCATCATCACTTTAGTGTCATCTCTTTTCTCATCAAAGAAGATACAGGTGATGCTATTTTCGCTAATCTCTTCATCAAACTTCTTGACCAGCTCCTTAGTCAGTCTCTCCTGAGCCCTCCTCACCTTGTTGTGGTCACTTACCAATGCTGTGTCAAACTCTGTGATAAGACCAGCATCAATCCAGGCAGCAGTGGCAATCTCTGCAGTCTCTCTCAGCCCAGTGTGATGTCTCAAGCTAGCCAGAGCTATGTTGGTGATATCTTCAGTGTTGTATTTCTTCTTCTTAGCCACAGGCAAGGAAGAAGTTGTCGCAGCCTCTGGTATGAAGTCTTCGTCCTCCTCTTTCCTCCCTGCCTCCTCCAGTATATCTCCCATCTCCTCCAACTCAATCTCCAGCAGTGACTCCTCCCTCAACTCCTCTTCTTTCTTGGCTGACTCCTCTGCCTTCCTCCTCCTCTTCTCCTCGGCCTTCCTTCTCTGCTCCTGTCTCTGCAGCACTGCTTCCTGTCTCCTGGTCTCAGGGTGATCAGCTAGACCCATCTGGTGTGCCCCCACACTTCCCACCTTTTCTCTCTGACCTTTAATGAAGGCAAGCTCCTGCACTGGTATCTTCTGCTCGCTCCTGCAGCTGCAGTCAATGTGAGCCTCACTGTTGCAGACAGGGTTGCACCCAAGCTCACTGCAGCTCCTGATCACACAGTGACAGGTCAGGATGTTCAGCAATTTGTCCAGTTTCATCATGAACCTATCTTTGACCTCTAGCTTCACATTGACAACGGACACCTTCACTGCTTCATCCCACAGTGCCTTCACTTTAGCCCTGATCCTGACCTCAGTGTTGATTACAGGTCCTGTGAATAGAGCGTTGGCCTTTTTCCACTGAGCCAGTAGCTCTGGAACAATGCCGTTGTTAATCAGGTCATTAACTGGGTAATTCCTCCTGTCTCCCTCACTCATCTCTCTCCTCAACAAACCATACCTCAGCAGATCTCTGGCTGTGGGCAGCTCAGCAGGGGGAAGTTCCCTCCCAGTTCCCACCAAATGACTTAGGTGACAACTTGATTTGCTTCGGGTTCTGATTTATTTCTGACTCATCCTGTGGACCTGTGAACAAAAGAAATGTCAATGAAATTTGGATAGGCCTACTCATTATGATTACATAAAATTAAGTTAATTGAAATTCTTAATATCTTCCTATAAGCTCAGATAAAAGGTTGTGTTGTTATAGGTACAAGATTTAATTATTCAAAGTAATGACAATTTCGTATATCTATCATATCAAAATATACAGAAAGTTTGGGTCACACATAACATTTCGAACAATTTGAATTACACAATATTTACATTACGAAGTAATAAAAATTGTCAAAAAGGAGGGAAAACATGCATTCACAATCAAAACTCCAGCATTTGTGACTATGTGAAACTTAGAAACCATACTGCACACCAAAAATAACCAAAGTTGACCACACATATCAATGGCACATTGATATACGATGCTACAGTCATATTTAGGTTATATTTCAAACATTTATGGTCAAATATAAGTAGGTAAATGGCTTTTTTAAACAACACTAAAGATATTTCTAAGTTGCTAGATAATATAACATCATTTGAACATTAGTAGTTTTTGAATTGTTGACTTTACTAAAATTGACACACCCTAATGATTCAGGATGCTCAAGTTTTTTATGGCTAAACTAACGAGAGTATTGCAGGGGTTTGTAATACTAAAGACGACTTGGAGTATGCTTCGAATTTAACCTGTGTTAAAGAATATAGTCATAATGAAGTGAAGGATGTGACCCTTCGTGAAAAAAAACTTGGATTATGAAACTCTTTGACGAATGGTACGAGAAATCTTATAACGTCATGTTACATCTCGCCGATTACGTCCCCGCAACAAAAAACGTGAACCTCGTGATCATAGACAATGTAAGCTATTTTTACCATTACGTCAACGTTTACCACGATGAGTCGTCTAGTGAGGTTATAACTGAAGGTTTGTATACCTGTTTAGAAGACCTTGGTGACGAGTGCCCTTTGTACCCCGGAGTAGAGCGGTACTGACACCCTTGTTTCTCAAATAGAACTCTGCAATGTTAACTGAATTACTTTCAAATCATTTAACGTGTTAAGTAATTTTCTGTACATTCTTTATTCCCCGCCTGAATGTATATTTTCATGTTGATGCATATCCTTACATGTCTTGTCCAGCGAGTGCCGAGTCACCAAGCCACCAACAGATAAACAGTATCCTTAACGCACAATACACCGTGACTTTTTCCAAATCAGTGAGAGTATTTAAACGTAGAAGTGGTGCAATTAATTATGTGCGTGAGACAAATTATAAACGTACAGACTCTGTCGAACGTGATGTTATTTATTTGAGTGTTGAAGAGATGTCGAAAATCTTTGTTGGTTGAAAAGTGGTCTGCTGAGAATTATAAAGTACTAGCTACCGTGAGAGCAACAAGAGTAACAATCAGTGATATTCCTTCATACTGTATTATTTGCATGTTAACTGTGAGCCACGATACGAGTCAACCCTGAGTTGAAACACGATTAATGTGGGGGACTAATCTAAAAACCTTTACTAAACAATGATAATAACGGACTAGTACCTACTCGTTACCGTTCCATCCTCGAAAGACTATTTGAAATAGCCACCTTCCTCAACCTGAAACCATTATTAAGTGCGTGCGCAGATGATATGCGTTATTTTGATACCGTACTCGAGCATGCCTATACAATTAATTTTAATTGACGAATTTTGAAGTGTAGAGATGAACAAGGTGAGAACGGCTTGGAGCTTAGAGAATAGAAAATACTTCCCCCGGGAAGTACCACTCGCTTTGGGACGCTGGTTCAGAGCATTACGAACCCTTCTTGGCCTTCACCGTTCATCTGGCGGAGCTATATCTCTATATACGGTCTGTCGTCACGATTTAGAGGATTTCCTTGTACATCGATATGAACTCTGAAAAGTTTTCAATTGGAAAAACAGGTGAAAAGAGAATAACTTTTGACGATAATATTTTAATATCCGACCGTGTATTCGAGCATGCTTTTGAATATATATGTTCAAGATTAAGAATTATGAAAATGTTACATCCAAGTGTAAAATACAAACAAAAATAACACTAAATGATCTTAAAGCTCTGTATATAGAGTATAGAATACCTCATACATTAAACGGGGCATTATTTCTAAAAAGAATTACTTGTATTATACAAAGCAATGAGGATGTAACTATTTCCACCATTATTTGTGAATATATTAATTAAAAAAAAAAAATCTCTTGCCATATTTATAAATACTGTATGCAAATGTAATGTATTATTATTTACTAAAAAGAATTGCATGTATTAACAACTACCTTTATTTGTAAGTTTACTAATAAAAACCAATTTCTTGCCACGTTAATAAATATTGTATGCATGCGTTTCAATTTACTCCTCACTCATTTTTAAATTGTTTATATATGCGACTTAATAAGATGTTGGCCAAGATTGTTTTGTGAGCGCTGTCGCCCGAAGATAAGAAAAAAGTAAGGAAAAAATATGTAAGTAAAAAATGAAAATATATATCTATATTGATGATTAAAACATTTTACCTATTACAGTAATATAATGATTGAGGCTGGTGTTATGTCTAAAATAAACTTGAATGTTGGCCGCTAAAGTTCATAGTTTGACGTCAGACACACATACACGCATGTGTATATATATATATATATGTACCTTTCAACCTTCCAAATGTTGCGTGTGATGATTCCTCATTTCACGAAGGTCAAGCGTGTCGCCCCCCCTCTCGAGTTGGCCTGGTGAAGTAGTGAATTGGTTTCTTGTACTCTCCACCTCACATAGCCAGGTACGCCCTGCTCATTGGGGAGTGTTCTGAGCCAGGCGTCTAATCTTCTTTTGAAGATGTCCACTCAGTAGCGGATTATAATGGGGGCAAAGGGGGCATTTGCCCCCGGCCCCAGATGCTGACCGACCCCAAGATGCTGACCGACCCCAAGAAACTATGTAAACGCTATAATCTACCGTTGAAATAATTGGTCGACCGTGAAGAAGAAAAAAAATTCTAGATTTATGTGAACAAAGTATACATTTTCTGTAATCACATCTTTGTTTTTGTTTCGTTTTCTGTTGATCGATCCCAGTCAGCTGATCACATCACTCATGTATGATGTATCAGGTAAAGAATTGTGTTTTTCTAGTGACACCGGCCCGAAAATATTCATTGCCCCCGGCAGCTGATTAAATAGTTAAGGATGTTCCCTGTCTAGCCTTTAATTTGGGAACACGACACAGTCTTCCTTTTCTACTTTCCACTGTTATTTAGTTGCAGGGTTCAGAGTAAGATTAGGGACTAGTTTCTCCATTATTTTCCAAGTGTAAATAATGGTGTATCTCTCTCCCCTCCTTTCCAGTGAATATAGGTTTAATCCGCGTAACCTTTCCCAGTAGTTTAGTTCTTTGCACCCATTGATCTTGGCTGTGAAGTTCTCTGAATCCCTTCTAGTTGTCTAATGTCTTCTTTTTAATATGGGCATGTTAGGACCGAGCAGTATTCCAATTTGGGTATGATCAGTGTTTTCAGTAGAGGAATCATTATATTCCTGTCCATTCGTTTAAATGTTCTCAGTATCTGCCCAGTTACTCTCTTTGCTCTGTTTACTGCTCTTATTTTGTATTTCAAATTTCGCATCATCAGTCATTACAACCCCTAAATCTTTTGCTTTAGAATTTCTCTGAATTTCCTGTTCATTTGGGATATAATATTCCATGGATTTTAGGTCCTCTCTTTTTTCCTACCTTAACAGCTGAAATTTCTCAGTGTTAAACTTCATATTGTTGTCTTCCGTCCACTTGTAGATTCTGTTCATGTCTGTTTGTAGAGATCCTATATCTTCTGGGTTTCTTATTTTTCTACTGATCTTTCTGTTATCGGCAAAGGATGTTACTGTGCTGTCTCTGGTAACGTCCCCATCTATGTCAGTTAGCATGATTATGAAGAGTAGTGGAGCTAATACTGTTCCTTGTGGTACTGAGCTGAGGACCTCTGATTTTGATGAAGATACTCCTTGTACTGTAACGACTTTTCGCCGCTCACTAAGGAAATTATATATCCATTTCCCTACTTTTCCAGTTATTCCCATATATTTCAGTTTATGTATTATAATTTCATGGTCACACTTGTCGAACGCTTTGGCAAAGTCTGTGTATATTACATTATAGTTTTCATTACTTTCCAGTGTATCAATAATGTTGTTGCAGTGTTCCATTAGTTGTGATAGGCATGATCTGCCTGACCGAAACCCATGTTGATTATTATTTGTTTTTCTGAGTTTCCAAAAAGCCATAGATTTTCTGTCTAACTATTGTTTCAAATATTTTAGTGAGATGAAGTGTAAGCGACACTGGCCTATAGTTTTTGGCCTCTGATCGATCTCCTCTTTTATATATTGTTACTATGTTCGCGCTCTTCAGGATGCCCGGTATTTCTCCCGTGTCCAGTGATCGTCTCCATATCCAATATAGGGGCTCAGCGATTGCATTCTTGCATTTTTTGATCAGTGGGGCAATGTGGCATTCCATTTGTCCGATCCTGCCGCTGAGTGTGCTTTTAGTTTCCCTATAGCTTGTGTAATATTAATATATTATATATATATATATATATATATATATATATATATATATATATATATTATATATATATATACACATATATATACCGGGTGTCCGAGAATTATCTGTACAATTTTTGGCTGTTATTAAAAGTCAACCATGAAGTGTAGAAATTCCAGTTTTATCCCATTTTACAGAGAAACTCATTAAGTTTTTTCTGATAACAAGTTTTGACAAGTTTTTTCTTTTTTGTACGCGGGTGACAGACATTGATGATTTAAAAGCAAGAATCACAGCTGCTATTGAGCGAATTGATGTGGATATACTGCAGCGTACATGGCAACATTTGGATTATCGATTGGATGTTTTGCGAATCACTGATGGTGCACATATCGAATGTTTGTAACAACGTTACTTTAATAAAAGAAACTTTTGAAAATACAGATTCTAAATAATATTGTTTAAGAATTTTACGTGTGTTATCAAGAATTTTATTAAAAGATGAAATTGTACAGATAATTTTCGGACACACTGGAATTTCTAAAAAACTTGTCAAAACTTGGTATCAGAAAAAACTTAATGAGATTCTCTGTAAAATGGGATAACACTGGAATTTCTACACTTCATGGTTGACTTTTAATAACAGCCAAAACTTGTACAGATAATTCTCGGACACCCGGTATATATATATATATATGTATATATAATATATATATATAATATATATATATATATATATTATATATATATATATATATGAAAAATGGTGCATAAGACAGAGATTAGGTTACTCTATTCAACTGTCTACTTTTTGGGGTCACCCCCTCTCCATAAATGCATCCCCAACTAACCCCCCACTCCCCCATCCCCCAATTACCCTCCCACCTGCCTCTCCGTTTTTGCAATGATACTACTAGACTTACTGAACCTTTCTTTTTTTGAGATGCTGACGGACAAAGGACGAACGTTAATAGTGAAAATTATTATGAAATGATTGTTTTGCCTCGGTTAAAATCTTAAAGCTTTGACGAAATTATTTTTCAACATGGCGGAGCCCCACCTCATTTCGCACTTGAGGTCCGATATCGCTTAAGTCAGCACTTTCCTGATCGGTAGACTGGGAAACGCGGACAAACTGCTTGAGCTCCACCGTCACTTGACCTAACCACAATGGATTTCTTTCTGCGGGGCTGTGTGAAACCCAAAGTCTCGAAATTTTGCTAATTTAGAAGTTATAACTGCTTTTATTCGCGGAATTTATACAGAAACATTGTCCAGTACTGTTAATGAAGTAGTACTCAGGTGGCTCAAGTGCATTTAAATTGGTAGTGCACAGAGTAGCCATAGCAAGTATTTCCCAACTATCATCTTTTCTGGTAGTAGTACAGTAGTTTGTAAATATTCAAAATATTCAGTTATCCTAATTATGCACTTCTTTTAACTTATGTGGCCCTAACTTTTACTAAATATTCTTAAAAGTTGTTAACTGTTCAATTCTATTCAATAAAATACTTATCCGATGGTTTGTTGGGAGTCATGACCAAATTATCCAGGCTGCCACTAGAGTCAAGTTTAGCTGCCTCAGGGATATAGGGTATAAATTCATTCAGCCTAGCTCAAAATTTAATTTAGGTTTTTAGATTTCTATTTCTTATTTATAATTTATAATACTTAAAATTTCTAATTACTTTATCGGTAAAAGTTTACTATCCAGACAGTGTTCAGAGACAGTCCATAACAGCTTGGTAAAATGTTTAATTGTTAGATTAGGCTAGGTTTGGTTGACTAGGGTTGGTTACGTTAGAGTAAGCTAAGTTAGGTTGGGTAGATTTGGTTAGGTTAGGTCAAGGACTTATGGACTGTCTCTGAGCACTGTATGGACAGTAAAATTTTACTTTTTCATTCACATAAGAATCAGTTCAGACTCCAGTCTACCCTAACTTAAGATAGCTAGCCTAGGCCCAACGTTTACCGGGCCTAGATATGATTCTTTAAAGTTGTTGTTCTATTAAATATATAGAATCTCAGCGACTTACCAGTAAAAAAAAAAAAATCACTCAGAACATACACTACTTTAGCGTACTATTGCCAAGAACTTTCTTCAAACTTTATAAACCCCACAACACCTGTCAATATGACTTTTGAACGGAAATTATTTTCATTCTGTTTCTTCGGAATTCCAATAAAAATGGGAGTAAAAATTGTTCCAGATGTATTTTTTCTTTTTTAATTAGAGCTAGAGTGGGATTTCGTTTTTGTAATTAAGCATAATTTCCACTATTGATCTTAATAATGATAGATTTAGTTTGCATTTCCTTTATTTCAATTATAATTTCTTTTACTAAGCAGGACTTCTTAATCACCCTGCATAAAAAGGTTCATCTTTAATAAAATCAACATTATAATCGGAATACAAAGTAACCATGAAAAATCTGGTAATAGATACTTCTTTCAAGGACATTAGATTACAGTTAAAGGTCATTTACATTAATTTCACCTGCCCTAAAAGTTGCATAGATGTAAAAAAAAACAGTAATTACCAACACAAATTTAGCAGCAAGACAAGGATAGCTGTATTTTTCATTGTCTGAAATTTAAACCTCACAATAGATTGCTTAGTAGTTAAAATTTAGCACAAATTAAATATAATTCTCATCTTATTTTCATCTTGGCAAATGATTTTATAATTTGAAGTACTTCTCTTTTAACACAAATAAGTCATTGTGTGCATAGAAGCGTCCTTCTGGGAGGAGTAGAAGTAATAATGTTCCTTTTGCCAAATAAATGGAAGTGGAAGGTGTTGGCTGAGTCTGTTTTCAGGTCATTGAAAGTTCTCAAAGGATACAAGAAGTTTGATGAGAACTTTCGGTGCTCAAAACCTCCGAACTGCCACTTTCCCCTAAATAACTATAGTCAGGGGTAGCGGCTTGAGGACATAATTCAAGACTATAGGGTTTGTTGTTTGGAAAGTTATGAGTTTGATATAGGAAATACTTACACATTCATTGATGTATTTGTACTGTGATGCACAGCGATTCAAATTATGTTTCTGCTTCTTTAGCTTCGACTGTGTATTGGGTGTGAAGGATTTTCATGTAGAAATTATCCACTGCAAATTATAAATGGTGAAAAGCATGAAATAAAAGAGGCAATTCAAAAGATGAAATGATGGAAATGATGGAAATGATGATTTTTAAATAAAATAAATAAAAATAAATAAAAATAAATAAAAATCTTCCAAACAATTATGGTGTTTATAAGTTAGTTTATAAACGTAGCTTTTCAATTATCTCTGACGTTATACTTTCCTCTAATGAATATGAGAGCGCAGGAGATAAGTTTATGCAAGGTATGAGTGTATCTTAAAACATCCCTTTTTTTAAAATTTTCCTATATCCTCTCTTGCAATATATATTTTCTTTTTGTCAAAAGTGGCCGGCGAGTGAGTCTTCTCTTTCCTATAAAATATCCTTTTTCTATTTTTCCTGAAGAAAAGCTTTAAACGTAAATAACTGTTGCATGTGAGCACGATATGCGAATTACAGTTTCCTTTAGTGAAGTGCATTTTTATGGGTTAATCTAGAGCAGATCTACGGGTCTTTGTGAGTCTATAAACACTGTAATTTTGTAACATTTCATTCGTTCTCAGTTTAAGATCCTGAAGGTTGTTCCTCCATCACGAATCATTGGTGTTTAGTAATCCTTTTCGGATCATATGTAGAATTCGGACCCCAGGTAACCCTAATGGAGAATACAGACCCCAACTTTCCCCTAATGTAGAATCCAGACCCCAACTTTCCCCTAATGTAGAATCCAGACCCCAACTTTCCCCTAATGTATAGATTATAGAAGCCAGACCCCAAACGAATCGTATAAGGACATC
The DNA here is from genome assembly GCA_023014485.1 of Bathynomus jamesi. Taxonomy (NCBI): domain Eukaryota; kingdom Metazoa; phylum Arthropoda; class Malacostraca; order Isopoda; family Cirolanidae; genus Bathynomus; species Bathynomus jamesi. The sequence continues at coordinate 741,343 of JAJOZX010000348.1, forward strand.
AATAAACAATTTAAAGGTTCATAGAAAATTTTATTATTATCACAAATAAAAACCATTAAAATCACACAATTGTAAAATCTTATATCAAATGTAGAATTCGGACCCCAGCCTTCTTTAGTTAGCTTTATAAGGCTAACTAACGAAAATATCACAACCTAACCTAACCAATCGTTAGGTTAACTGTACGCCCTTGACGATTGGTTAGGTTAGGTCATGATATTTTCGTTAGTTAGCCTTATAAAGCTAACTAAAGAAGGCTGGGGTCCGAATTCTACATTTAATCCAATCTTATTAAGTGAAAGTTTAATTAAAAGGATATTGTGAAAAAATGGTATCACAAAATTGGAAAAACGTATTGTTTGTCTTTCATGCCACATAAATTCGTCTAAGTATGAATTTAAGTGTGATCTCCTACATCCATGCATTGATTTAATAAAACTTTTTTGGCGATTCCAATAGCTTTCAATAGTTTGTGTGTGTACGGGGTGTCAGGAAATGATTCCCCCCCCCCCGTAGAGCAAAAACTAGAAGAGATAGATAAAAACCGGCGAGACCACTTGAAAGAGCGTTAAAATCTGAATAAAAAACATTATATTCTATTCCTGTGATTTTAATTCTTACCATTTTTTTTCCCACAGAAACCATGGCATCATCTATTTTGAACGATTCAGAGAAAAAGCGAGTTCTTGACCGCATTCGAGCTGTCACATTTCGTGAAGCAAAAGAAGCTGGTGCAACTTTCATAACTCGAAACTGGGTGGCTGAGAGATTAAAAAGATCAGAAGACTTTGTCAAAAGGAATTGGAATAAGAATCCTGAAGATTGTGAAACAGAATTTCGAGGAGGAAGACCGGAGAAATTATCTCAAGAATCGAAAGACATTGTGCTTGCTGCATCACGGCGCCGAAAGAAGAGCTGCTCTGAGGTAGCGAAAGAGATACTTATCCGTCGTGGTAAGATAGTCAATCGGCAACTTGTGCATCAATTTCGAGTTCGCCAAGGCTTGAGTGCTTGGCATGAAATAGCTAAGCCACGGAAGAGTGATCTTATTCTTAATATTGAAGATCGGCTATGGTTTTGTGATTATCTTGAGGAATGGACGGAAGACGATTTCCTTCACTTGGTTGTCAGCGATGAATTCTTCGTTTATGTCTGCAGAAAACCAAATTTTCAGAATGATCGGGTTTGGGCAACAACTCCTGATGAAGTCCCAGACGACCAGAAGTATCGAGAAATAGTAAAAAATCCAGCATGTGTGGGTGTTTTCATTATGTTCTCTATTCGGAAGCTCATCTGGGTTATCAAACCAAGAGGAACCAGTTGGGATGGGCCTTATTTTCGAAATGTAATTTTAGCCCAACATGTAATTCCGTTTTTGAAAGACCCCGAGTGTGTTTTGGATGTTGAACAGGCAACCTTTCTTCACGACAAAGCCCCCTGTATGAAAGCACTTGCGACTCAACAACTGCTTAAGGACAATAACATTGATTTTTTCGGAAATAATGAATGGCCTGGCAATTCTCCCGATCTTAATGTCTGTGAACATGTCGGATCCATCATGAAGGATCGGGTGGAGTCCTTAATGCTGGAACAACCCATTCAGAATCGGTATTCAACAGAAATTATGACTGCAAAGATCAACGAAGTCCTTGAAGAAATGAGTCATGATACCGATCTCTTTGAGACACTTCTGGGATCATACCCCCGTCGATTAATGGCCGTCAGAGCTGCAAATGGGGGCAACACCCGATATTAAAACAAGTGTTTTTTATTCAAAATTAAACGCTCTTTCGCGTGGTTTTGTCTGTTTTTTTCTATTCCTTTCAGTTTCTTCTGTACAGGGGGGGGGGGCAATCATTTCGTGACACCCTTTACTAGAGTATTTATGTCAACAAAACAAAGCGAATGATTCACAGTCCTGTGAGTAAATCCAAGATCTTGTTGAATGCTCCTGTAAGCCTTCCATTCATCACTGTGAATTGTAGTTCCAGGTTTTACTAATTTTTGAATAATTGGTAGTAACGTATCTGCATTTCTCTTGTCCACAATCTCCATATATCCTACAGCCAGTGGCGGTTCCTCATATGGGCAATATGGGCAGCCGCACAGGGCGGCATTTGTGGAGGGGCGGCATGAGCGCCTGCAAAAAAAATAAAAATAAAAATAAGAATAAATAAATAAAGAAATAAATAAAAAAAAAAAATAAAATAAAATAAATAATAAAAGATCAATAAATATATTTTTATTAATAAAAAACCATCTATTGCATTTCCATAAACCTTCCCATAAAAGACCTAAACAATGCAAAATGCTTCCAGATTAATATTATTGGGAATAAAGGCCCATACTTTAACATATGTAATGTTATTTTTCTGGGTTTGGTTAAATAGTGAAATGTATATTATTTATTACAGAACGAATCTTCACACTAAGCCACTAAGGTCTGTCAAATAACCGCAAATGGATAAGAAGAGGTCAAAGCTATCAGGTGCTCAGTTTAGAAAAAAGAGGAAAGAAGAAGAGGAGAAACGAGCAAAAGATAAAGGTATAGAGCTATGTCATCTACTCTTCACTGCTATATTGCACTGCTATTTTGTGATATAGCTTTCTGAGTCATTTGAAGTGTACTATTATGTATATAATTAGCCATTAACCAAGGAGGTTGTATTATTCATTTGTTTCCTATTCTAAAAGTTTAATAAATTGTGCTTAATAACATGTTAAATTAATTGTACTAGCCTATTCATGCATTGGTCTGTTATGTTCTATTTTACTATTTGCAGGGGCACTTTTGAAATATTTTGGAACACCCTCTGCCACTAGCCAGGATGAGAAGCCGTCTACTTCTGCCATTATTGAGGCTGAGGAGCCATCTACCTCCTCAGCCTCACATATGTCTCCACAAATGCAGTCTGATCCTGAGGATGAAGACCCATTTGCTTCTACTTCTCCCCGGCAGGACTCTTCAGGTGAGTTTGTGTGCACATATGTCTGTGAGTGTGTGCGTGTGTGTGTATGTGTATGTGTGTGCATCCCTGCAAAGCATTTTGCAAACAGTTATAAATTATAATGTTATTATCACTGGGTCTGGGTTACTGGGTATGTGTGGTGTTTCACCACCATAATTCCATAACACCACCACCATAACAAAGTGCTGTGAATAATGTGTTATCTAACTTAGGTGTGTATACTAATGAGTAATGCTCTTGTTCTTTCTATTAGAAAGGCCTGGAGCAGAATCGTCTCCTGAGGATGAGTCTCTGTCCACCGACCCTGCTAACTGGCCTTCAGTTCTGACTGAGAGAATTCGGACACAACTGGTTTCCAGGGGACCAAGTCAAGTACCATCTGACTTTGTATTCCCTAGAAACGACAGTGACGGAAGAAGTTTCCACCATCAATACTTCAGGAAGTCATTGGTTAGTGGGGAAAATATAACCAGAAGTTGGTTGGTCTATTCCTTAAAAAACAACAGCCTTTTCTGTTTCTGTTGTACATTATTTTCCAAGAGGAAAATAAATTTAACAAGTTTGGGACTCTCGGACTGGAAGCATGCAAGCTCATTGCTCACATCACATGACAACAGTTCAGAACACCTAAATTCTATGAAAATCTGGAAAGAACTGGCAGTGAGGATGAGAAAGGGGGAGACCATTGACAAGCAGGAGATGGCACTTCTGGAGGCTGAGAAGTTGAGATGGAGAGCGGTGCTGACACGTCTCACTGCTATTGTGCATTCTCTGGCAGTTAGGAATTTGGCACTAAGGGGACATACAGAAAAATTGTTCTCACCATCAAATGGCAATTTTCTGAAAGAAGTTGAACTGATGGCACAATTTGATCCTATAATGCAAGAGCACATTAACCGTGTCCAAAAAGGGACCTCCAGTCACACCAGCTACCTCGGCCACCACATACAAAACGAACTCATTGATTTGTCGAGCAGCAAGACCATTTCAGCAATGGTGAGCGACATCAAACAATCAAAGTTTTTTTCAATAATTCTAGATTGCACTCCAGATATCAGCCACACTGAACAGTTGTCAGTTGTGATTCGGGTTGTGTCACTGGAGGGGAAGCCCCATATAAAGGAACATTTCATGGGGTTTTTGGAGGCAGAGGAGTCCACTGGTCAACATTTGGCATCTCTGATTCTGAAGAGACTGGAGGAGCTAAAAGTTCCTTTCATGGACTGTAGAGGACAATCATACGACAACGGGGCCAACATGAGGGGAAAAAACAAGGGTGTTCAATCCAGGCTCCTAGAAATTAATCCCAGAGCTCTGTTTGTTCCATGTGGGGCTCATTCTCTGAATTTGCTTGTGGCCGATGCTGCTAAGGGATCTATTGATGCCACAAGTTACTTTGGCATCTTGCAGAAGCTTTACAACTTGTTTTCAGCCTCCACACAACGATGGGCCATTTTGAAAAAACATGTGAACATCACATTGAAGATGTGGTCTGATACAAGGTGGGAAAGCAAGATCAAGAGTGTGGAGCCCCTGAGATATCAGCAGCTGCAGTGAGAGATGCACTGATCGAGGTGAGGGACCACACCAAAGACTCTGTAATAAAGGTCGAGGCTCAATCTCTGTCAGAGGAGGTTGGGTCATACCGCTTCGCCATTTGTTCAGTGGTGTGGCATGACCTGTTGTGCCAAATTCAGCATGTGAGCAAGCAGATGCAGTCTCCTAGCATGCACGTTGATGTTGCAGTAAATCTCCTAAAAAAAACAGAGAGAGGTCTCCGCAATTACAGGGCAACAGGTTTTGTGGCTGCACAAATGGCAGCCACAGATATCTGTGAACAAATGAATGTGGAGGCTGTGTTAAAACAAAAACGGCTGAGGTCCACAAAGCGGCACTTCTCCTATGAAGCATCTGATGAGCCCTTGATTGATGCTTTGAAGAAGCTGGAGGTGACATTTTTCAATGCAGTGGTTGATGCTGCAACATCAGCCATTCAGGAAAGATTTTCCACGTTGGAAATTGTGGGAGAGAAGTTTGGAGTGCTGACACATTTCCAAAATCTCACATTTGAGGAGCTGACAGAACAATGTGTGAACCTTAGTACTACACTACACTTTAAGGGACAATCTGACTTGGATGGCAGAGAGCTTGCACAGGAGCTGAAGAACTTGCCTGACTTGCCATCAAAGACCATATCCTTGCTTGAACTGCTGACATTTATCCATGAAAGGGAGCTCTCTGAAATATATCCAAATTTGTGGACTGCTCTCAGAATTGGTCTTACTCTTCCAGTCACTGTTGCTGAAGCAGAGAGGAGCTTTTCAAAGCTGAAGCTCATCAAATCCTACTTGAGGTCAACTATGTCACAGGAACGCCTTACCGGTCTGGCCATCATCAGTATAAATCATACAATTGCTGAGCAGATTTCATATGATGATTTAATTCATGACTTTGCATCAAGGAAGGTAAGAAGAGTCAGGCTTTAGATGGCAGTTGTGCTGTGGTGCAATTTATTTTGTTTCTTGTTCAAAGTGTAGCATAATAATTACCCTCTCTTAAGTGTCTTATTCTATTTATGTGATAGAGCATTTGTACAATTTAGAAATTTGATTCTCTAGTTTATTTATGGCAGTTGTGCAATTTAATTTGTATTTTTCCTGTTCATAGTATCATAATTACATTCTCTTAAGTGAGTTATTCTATTTACGTGATGAAGGATTTGTAAAATTCAGAAATTTGAGTCTTTGTTTTGGTTCTGAAGTTCCAACAATTAGTCCAATAAAAAGTTATTTTGTGAAAGAGTTATGTCTGTCCTTTATTTTGGGGGGATTCGAATGTGTGTGTGTTGGCGAACAGGGGGGGGGGCGCTGAAGGTGAGGTTCGCCCAGGGCGTCATGTAAGCTAGGACTGCCACTGCCTACAGCAGGTTTAGTGCTTGTGTCAACCAGACCAAAAACCCATAATGACGTGCTCGGAGCTCTCCCGCGATGGTGCTTGGGCTTGTGTGAAAAACATGACTCGTCTATTTCTACAACGATGCCAGGACCACCAAGTTGTATTGGATTATCTTCAAAGTATTTTGAACACACTTCTCGGAAAAAATTATATATATCCACAATAGTTTTTTCTGAAACATTAAGCTTACTCATGGCATTTTTTTGACTGGTTCTTTCACTCCAAAGATAAATGGCGAATATCCATGTCTTTAGAGGTAGATTTGAATTAGCAAAAAAGGATTTAGAACGTATGGATGTTCTAGTTTTGTATTTGGTGCAGTCCTTATTTTGGCATTTCCATGCAAATTTGTCTTTAGCTGAGGAATGTTTAGTCCAGTTCATAATTTGATCACAGCTGCTACACTTCAGATCACTTGCAAGAAGGCGATTCTGTTTCATCCAGTTAATGACCGTTAAAGTGTCTTCAGTTGATATCAGAGGACACACAACATCTTGGAAAATTGATCTATCCATGGATTTACCAATAACTTTTCACAAATAAAAGTGGGATCAAGCTTGTTGTCACTACAATGGTTCGGCTAAAACTGACTCGAATAGTTAAAGCGTAGCTTAAACATGGCCTCGGATGTTAAGGCAAATGTAGAAACTCAAATAGTTAAAGAGTAGCTTAAACAAGCCAAATGGAGAATACAGACCCCAACCTTCCGCTAATGTAGAATTCGGACCCCAACCTTGGTAGGGGTCCGAATTCTACATATGATCCTCATTTTTGCTTGTTGCAGGTATTCTTCAAGTGAGAATTTGTCCTATTTCTTCATCCTCATAAAATGAGAGCAAAATAACTAACGAAATTGTTAATCATGCTTTAGAGTTGGGGAGGGGAGATAGTTACAGAAAATAAAGCAAAAGTGAGCGACGCTCTTTGGGTCAATAAGTCCTTCTAGATTCTTTTAAATTTTCTTTCGGGGTTTGTAATTAAGGGTTAAAGACAGACCATTGAGGAAGTAGTAAAAGCACCTCTGAAGTTCAAGGTATTAATTAAAGAAAATTGAATAACGCAGAAAGGCGGTGAGCGTTCTTCCCCTCACTGAATAGCAAGTTAATTTTCATCGTCTAAGATACAACAGGTATTAAATTCAAATGAAGGCGTCAAATGGTATAGGAGCAAGGTCAGCATGCGAGTAGCAATTGAGAAGTATTCATTTTTTAAAGCAGAGTGTACACACACACACACACACACACACACACACAATAGTTTAAGTTGTTCTAATCACTGTTAACATATATATTACTGAATAAAATTAAATAAACACTGATCTGTTGGTGTTAACCACGAATATTTATACATTTTTCACGTAATTCTTCGTTTTATTTAATTTTTAAATAGTGAGTATCATTCCATAACCTATTTAAAACCAGTGTTACAGTTCCTAAACATTACCAATGTTTCCATAATGGAACATTTGTGGCCATAAGCTTTGCACCATTTTTATTTTCGCTACATAGGGTAAATCAAAAAGTATCCGCAATTTGTCTGTCATTTTTTCCAGAATTGTTTACACTGCTGACCGTTAGTGGCGCTGCAGTCACTGACCGTACAGATGGCGGCTTCGTGGGTCTGTGAATTAACATCAACAGACCTTGACACTCAGTTGTTCAGTTGTAATCGAGCTGTAAACATGGCTGCACCACTTTCGACTTGTACTAAAGAAGAGCAGCGTGCTGTTGTTCATTTTTTTGTGGGCTGAGGGCGTAAAAGGGGCTGAAATTCACAGAAGATTATTTGTCCAGTATGGTGATTAAGTTTTGCCACAGCGGAGCGTGTACGAATGGATCGAAATGTTCAAAAATGGCCGAACAAGTGTCGCCGACGCAGAACATTCAGGGTGGCCGTCCACATCTCTTAGTGACAATCAAAATATCATGAATTGTTTGAATAAATATTTTAGGAATGAAATATTGCTGTGGAGGAGAAAATTCAGTTCTTATCAAGAAAGGAAAAGTAATAAACAGTTTATAAGTTTTTCAATTTATTCACCTATTTATCCTTTTATGAATGTAATAATTTACCATTTTATTCTCGCCTAAGCTTATCATGTATACCTTCATATTATAATTCTGGTTAATTCCTAGTTCGGAGGTGTCCTCTTAGTAGGTAACGCATATGTATAAATATATCATTGGATAGGCAATAGTTTATTTATGAACAGTATGGGACGGAAATTTTATAATTTTGTGTGTTTTATAAATAAAAGACTATATTTTTGACACCCATCGTCCGCATCAGGAGCAAATCTAAACTTTTAGGATTCCGTTTCCAAATTATCAGTAATGTAACATTTCATTCTTCGTGCTAAAATTAGTCATAATTTTTGAAATTGTAAGGGAAAGGCTCGTGTCTTTGTTTTAAAAGTTTAAAATATGGAACTTACTTTACAATTTTATGATAATTTTACGAGTTTATTGGAATTTTGTATTGCGCATAAATTAATTTTGATAAAATAATGCCCGGGTTAGGTTAGGTTAGGTTAGGTTTCTTTTCCACCTCACAGCGTTCATAACTAAATTATTTTCAATCCAATGGCGTAACTTTTACGCATGTGCTATGTGCAATAACAATTTGAAGGACATCTCTAAACTAGGAATTTAAAATAATTCCTTCTTACTGTAGAAAAATAAATGGGTCTTTTCCGTTTGGGGCCCACCACCAAATTATTTTGAAAATAGCTCCAGTAGTGCATTTTGACCCTCTGAATACGAAAATAACATTCATTTTTTGGAGAAATACGATCATTTTGTATAATAGGGCAATAAAAATGCAGAACAGATTACATGATATTTATTATGCAAAATAGGTTACATGATATATATATATAAACTGGTTAGGTCAACTGAATGCCCACTTAGGTCAACTGAATGTCCGGTTAGGTCAACTGTACGCCCTTGACAATTGGTTAGGTCAAGTCGCGATACTTTCGTTAGTTTATAAAATAATTATTTTTGTAATATTCCAGTCTTCCATTCTGTTCCTTTTATGCTTTAAAAGTGTCACGAATGTAAATAGCCTAGGTCAGGGGTGGGCAACCTTTTTAAGTGAGCGTGCCAAAATCGTCAAATCTTTGATGCAAAAGTTAATCTTTACCATTTTTTAGCAGAAAACATTAAGTTAAAATATAAAACTCAGCGAAGAATTTGGATATTTATTTATTTTAATTTTTTTTAAGGTGAGCCCGGGGAATCGCGTACCGGAAAAAAGTCGTTGGCGTGCCACGTTTGGCACGCGTGCCAAGGGTTGCCCACCCCTGGCCTAGGTCTTTGCGCGAACTAAGAAAAAGATGGCTTATTATAGCCTCCGTCTAATTTTCAACGCAAATTATCGTCAAATTTTTGAAGAATAGACAAATTAAATGTACAAAATTCAAACGTTAAAGGGTTGTAACGTTATTATTCATTTATCGGAAATAAATTATACATTTTTTGAAATTAGCGTAAAAAAGTACCATGATGGTAATAAATTAATTTTAATTCTAATGGTGGGCACCCAAACGGAAAAAATCCGAATGAACTATTTTTGTTTGTTTGTTCACCCTGATTTACGAGTTTTAAGTTTTAACATTTCATTGTAGCATTATTTGGAGGAAGTGTATTAATTTTAAAATGATTTAACTCGCTAATGAGTTTTATTACACTCTAAAGAAAATCCCTTTCGATTCCTGCATTAGCGTACGTTAAAATTCATTTATATTTCCCGTCAGTGTTCTACAGGAAATCATTGGTTATTTCTGAATGATCTAAAGGTTCCCGTGTAGAGTAAGTCTTTATATATATTTATATATTGTAATAAAAAATGGAATTAATGTGATTGTTATTTAATGAAATTTGACGTGATTATTAATTAGAAATTTCTTTTATATTAACTGCCGAGAGAGAGAAATTAATTTTAAAATATCAGTTGGTATGCCCAGAGAGTAATTTGTTTTAAAATTTACAGCTGGCAAGTTGGCAACCATACTTCATTTTCAAATAGGTTTTCGCTGAGATTCGTGTTGATAAGGTGTGTTCTGTTTCATTAGTGTTGGTTTAATATAAATTCCATTAATTAGAGTCGGCTTAAGCCGACTTAACTCCTCTCTCTTTCAATGTCATATTCATCTTAATTCGTCCTACGTTTAATTTCCTTGTTTCGAAAATTGAATTGAATGAAGTCGTATAAAATTTATTCTTCTTTGTTTTGGCGTCCCATTTCGTTAGGCCTAACCAGACACACGCTACCTCCTATAAAGTGCAGTTAAACGCGATTCAAAACAGGAGAGCCGCTAAAGTTTTCAGTACAGTATAAGTTTAATATAACAAATATTATTATAAGAACAAAAATCATGTTAACACATAAAAATTATTACAATAAGAGGCAAACACTGCAATATGAAAGAATCTTAGAGAGAGAGCACATTGCTTGTACCACTATCCACTGTCAAGGACGTGAAGGGAAAGTTTTTATGAAGCCTAATCATTAAAACATAATTAATTAAGACATACGCATACCTTTGTACTTAAATCAAAACTTTATTTTTTAACCGAATAGTATTTACAACTATATAAAAACTGTTAATTCTAAGAATTTGATGAATGATATAAAATAAAGCCAGTTCCATTGGGGTTAAAAACCTACTTCACTTTATCTTAAATTATAAACCATGCTAATATACGGTCACTAAATGTTTTATAGGTGTTTTATAGGGCCTATAAATCTTTATTGGAGCAGCTTATAATGCCTTAAAAGCTTTGGACAAATTTGGGAATTGGACTCAAAATTCCAGGCAAGAATATTCAGTTTAGTCCAATTCATTTGGCCTACTTAATTTTACTAAAACTATTTAATATTTCTTTACACTAAATCAATAGCAGAAACCAACGGTATTCTTTCCTAAATAACTACTTTACCCTTCTCCACAAAAAATTAATTCTGCAGTACGAAAATCCACAATAAAGACAAGAGTTACCAACTGCTTACGTAGAGTTCATGTAAAGGACAGGAAATAAATGAGTGAATATTCTGGATCTGGATCCAAATACTCTTCTATTTTGTCTCTAACCCTCTCCATTCAACTCAAATAGCAATTCTTGCAGACGCACTAATCTATATAATAATAAAAGAACGTCATCTCACTCAGTTTGTAGCAAGTAATTGAATGATTTTGCAGCAGCGCAGAAGAGAAAAAACTTTACCAGTGATACACACAGACTGTGCATGGAAGAAGGAACTCTTCTGGGAAAATTTAATCCACTATAGTCCGAATAAGTAACTAAAACTATAGTGTTTGTCATTTACCATTACTTATTCGGACTATAGTAGATTGGATTTTCCCAGAAGAGTTCCTTGTTCCATGCACGGTCTGTGTGTATCATAGATAGCCTCAGAGAACCGTTCTGAGTTCATTCCCAATTTACCAGTGAAACTAAAACGTGAAAAAAAAGTCTGCGATAAAATTGTAGAAATTCTTCCCAATTGAAATTTCAAGTTGTTTGAATTATCCTCTCTCAAACTGATTCTTATATTAAATAATGTAATTATATCATATTAAAACTTAAGGTCAATGGAAAAGTTTTCACATGAATTTTTATGTTAACTTTAAAACAGTTACAAAATTATCCTCGGTAATTATTCATTTTTTGACCCACTGACCCAGTCTCTTTTTATAATGAGAGCAAACGTTTCTGGTCAATTTTGAGGTGTTCTGGACGAATCTGCCATCCGTTTCCTGTGCAAATGCGTAGTTTTCGAGATATCGTCATCTTGAAAACTACGCATTTGCACAGGAAACGGATTGCAGTTTTGTACAAAACACCTCAAAATTAACCAGAAAAGTTTGCACTCGTCATTTTCGTTTAAACTAATGAATTTAAACGAAAATATCATGACTTAACCTAACCAATCATCAAGGGCGTACAGTTGACCTAACTGGTGTAACGTACTGAACTGTCCGCAAAACATTAGGACCGATCAATTTGTGATGCGTGATCTTTACGGGGACTCAGCCCCCGTACCCCCGAGACCTAAATTATACAAATGATAATGTAATAACATGTGCCAACCTTGCATGGGTAGTCCGCTAAATTTTGCGTGCACTTAAACTGAAATGACACACGGTTATTTTTAAGATTTTTTTACGGCACTTAAAGACCTGGTCTTTTGTTAAAATACAAGCACTATTGCATTTATGGCAGGTCACGGATGTCTTAATTATTCTGTGATTGAAAAAAAGGTCTAAACTCTTGTCTTCATCGAGGGCAATATGGCGGATCACGTCTTAAAAATCAAATATGCATAACTGACACGTCATACTTCTAGTCACAAAAAAACCAAACTGAACAGACGAAAAATTGCTAAAAATGATTTACTTGTAAAACAGGACAAATTGAATTACGAAGAAGTAGCCAGAATCACCAAATATACCAAAAAAGGTAGCCAAAATAAACAAATTAACCGAAATTTATATACATACATATTAGAAAGTAGAAAATATTTTTTATATAAAAAAGTACATTTTATACAAATTTGCACAAGATAATATATATATTTTCTTATTCAGTTTTGATTGGTTATTCAATATATATTGCTGTTATAGCTGGGTGTGACTGGGTCAAAAAACGAATATTAACCTTATCCTCAATACACTAATTCACTGCGAAAAATTGGTTAAAAAATTTAAATGCAATTTATCATTTCGATAATCTGCTGAGGCGAAGCACAAATTTAATCTTGTCTCCTGTCCTCATTTACGTTGGCCTTTTATCGTTCTCGTAAAGGTTAAAATAATTTAATAAGGTTTTTCTTTTTATGTAAAAGAGAAAACGTGTATTTGAATTCGCATTAAATGTGAGGCAGTTAAGTTACAAGAAATCTCAAACTTATTAAGCAAAAATTCAAAATTGATTCAATAGTGAATAGCTGCCTTGAGTGCTCCTAAATTCTTCTTCTTCTTCCGCAGCTTATTATCCCATCTTTACATGGGGTCGCTGTTTTTGGTTCGTCTTCTCCACTCTCCTCTGTCGTATACCACGTCCTCCTCCAAGTCCTTCTCCCTGATGTCCGCCACCACACAGTCCCTCCATCTCGCCTTCGGTCTTCCTCTTCTTCTCCGTCCCGGCAACTCCATCTCCAGCACTCTGCGCCCCACATACTCCTCCTCTCTTCTCCTGACGTGTCCATACCACCTCAGCCTGGCCTCCTGCACCTTCTTAGATGCTTCCGCCACCTTCACTGTTCCTCTTATATGCTCATTTCTGACCCTATCCCTCCTCGTCACTCCACACATCCATCTCAACATCTTCATTTCAGCCACATCGATTTTTCTTTAATTGCTCTTCTTCATTGGCACAGTCTCCATTCCATACAACATTGCCGGCCTCACCACTGTTTTGAATACCTTTCCCTTCAGTTTCACTGGGACCCTCTTATCACAGAGCACCCCTGATACGTCTCTCCAGTTCTTCCACCCCGACTGTATTCTACAGTTTATCTCTCTCTCTGCTCCCCCCTCTGCATCCACTGTTGACCCCAAGTATTTAAAATACTCCACCGTCTTAACACGCTCTCCACTCAATGTCACTTTCCCTCCTCGGTCCTGCTGCACATCACATCTCATATATTCGGTCTTCTTTCGGCTAATTCTCATCCCCCTACTTTCCAACGCCTCTCTCCAATTTTCCAACTGCTGCTCCACCTCCTCTTTCGTCTCCCCACTCAACACAACATCGTCTGCATACATCATGCACCACGGCGCCTCCCCTCTAATCCTGTCCGTCAACACATCGAATACCACATTGAAAAGGAAGGGGCTCAAAGCTGATCCTTGGTGCAGACCAACTTCCACCCCAAAGCTCTCTGACACACCCACGCTACTCCTCACCTTAGTTGTTACTCCCCTCTACATCCCCCTGATCAGTTTAACATACTTCTCCGGTACCATCTTTTCCCTTAAGCATCTCCAAACTTCCTGCCGTGGTATCCTATCATATGCCTTCTCCAAGTCAATAAAAACCATGTGCAACGCCTTCTGCCCCTCTCTGTACCTCTCTGCCAACTGTTTCAATGCAAAAACTGCATCCGTCGTTCTCCTTCCCGGCATAAATCCAAACTGTTCCACTGACACTTCCGCTTCGTCTCTCAACCTACTCTCCACTATTCGCTCCCATATCTTCATTGTATGTGATATTAGCTTGATCCCTCTATAATTCGTGCAATCTTGTACATCTCCCTTCTCTTTGAATATAGGCACTATGATGCTGGTCCGCCACTCATCCGGAATCACCTCCTGGTCAAACAACTTCTGCATTAGATCCCACACCAGATCCACCCCCTCATCTCCCAGTGCCTTCCATGCCTCGGCTGGTATCTCGTCTGGGCCAGTCGCTTTGTTATTTTTCATCCTATTGAGAGCACGACTCACTTCCATCCTCCCCACTTGTTCTGTCATAGCTACATTTGGTAATCCATCCTCATAGAAAGATCTTGGGTTTAGTTTATTTAATAATTCCTCAAAATATTCCTTCCATCTATCTTTTATCTCTTCATCTCTTTGCAGCACCACCCCCTCCCTTCCCTTAATTTGTTTTACCTGTGTAAAGTCTTTTGTCGCTCTATTTCTGCTCTTAGCCAATCTGTATATCTTTTGTCCTTCACGATCCTCTAAATCCTCATACATCTGCCGATATGCCTCCGCCTTTGCTCTCGCCACTGCTCTCTTTGCCTGTTTCTTTGCTTCTTTATATACCACCTTACACTCTTCACTCCTCGATTCTTCCCATAACTTCTTAGTTTCTCTCTTACTTCGTAGTGCTCTTTGGATCTCATCACTCCACCACCATCCTTCCTTATCTTCCCACACTTTACCTGATGTTTCCCCCAATATGTCTCTACCTGCCGTTCTCATAACATTTGCATTATGTACCCACCAATCCTGTACATTCTGTTCATCAACATGGATTTCACTCAACACTCTCTCTAAATTCCCGTTTCTTCCCCTCCTCTCTCAGTTTGTACCACCTAATTCTCCTCACTGTTGTTCCTCGGGTCTTTCTTCCTCTTTTTAACATCACATCCATGACTACCAACCGGTGTTGTGGCGTCACATGGTCTCCTGGAATAACTTTGCAGTCCCTCACCTCGGCCAATTGCGCCCTCCTATACAGTATGAAATCAATTTGCGATGTTCTGCCTCCACTCTTGTACGTAATAACATGCTCCTCCCTCTTTCTGAAAAACGTATTTACAATCGCTAGATCAAACGATACAGCCATATCCAACACACTCTCACCGTCCACGTTTGCCTCTCCATAGCCATGACCACCGTGCACTCTGACCACTCCATCGTTATGATCACCAACGTGTCCATTCATATCCCCGCCCAACACCACTCGTTCGTCCTCGGCAATACTCTCCATTTCTTCCTCCAATAACCTCCAGAATGCTTCCTTAACGTCGTCCGGACATCCACTTTGGGGTGCGTATGCACTGATTATATTGAGTACATGTCCCCCATAATTCATTCTCAAAGTCACCAGTCTATCTCTTCGCTTTACTTCCACTATGCTATCCTTCAATTCCTTCGCCAATACAATACCCACACCATTCCTTCCCTCAACCGACGCCCGCCCCACTGTAGAACAATTTATATCCCTCACTGAGTTCTCTTGCTTTGTTCCCCTTCCAGCGTGTTTCTTGTACACACAACACCCCAACTCTCCTCTTCTTCATCAACTCCACAATCTCTCTTCCTCTGCCAGTCATGCTTCCAACATTCAGCGTCGCAATTCTCAGGTCCACCCGAGCTCGCTTCGTTAGCTGCACCCGCTCTTGGTGCGGTAGCCCTCGCCTCACCACAGAGGTCGGGCGAGGTCTCTGTACGTCGCCTACGGGGTACGCCCTAGCCGTCATCGTATTTTCGTGTTGAAGACACCATTGTGGTTTTGGCTGGGTTTTTATGGCCGGATGCCTTTCCTGACGCCAACCCTCCCCATTTATCCGGACTTGGGACCGACCGAGAACAAGGCTGGCTTGCCTTACCCTCGGGTTGGGTCTTAGGATTGTACGTTATTATTGTAAATTTCTTTTCAAGGTTTCTTATTATTCATACAAAAAAGATATGCCTTACTTCAGAACGCATTTTTCGGACTACTGAAAATTAGTTCTACTGTTATGATTATTACTTGAGCTAAAATATATTTTATCTGCACAATTCACAATTATTTATGTCTTAAAATGAAAATAACGTTCATGTTATTTTGTATCTCCAAAAAGTTTACTCTTCTTTCACGTACTTGACAGTCTATACTTCACAAGATATCTCAAGTCCTATCAATTGAATCTATACTCTATGCAAAGAGTATCGTTGTTTAATTCATAATAGTAGCACTTGATTCAATTTTTTTTTAAAGATACAGGCCTGTTTCACTTCACAGCTCATGAGTGCTCCTAAATTTAATGAGGAAACCTCTCTCTCTTCCTACATCAAGTAATGTTACTGTATCTTTAAAATGGTTCCCAATATTAAACTGATAAATAGGCAGATAGATAGATAGATATGATTAGATCCTATAATTGTATTTATCCTTCTATTAACCCTTGCTTATATAACATCCACTTTACTTATTACATTTTGGCTAATGCCTGACAACTTTCTTCAATCTTAAGAAAAACCTCTATTCAATAGAATTAAAAAGTGTAATTTTAACATCACGTCGTTATTTGTCATAATTTTATATCCTCTTGTTTATTCCGTAATTTCCCAAGTAAGCGAGCATTTTCCCTTAGTTTTTATACTCTTTCCTTTATTGCGCTACCATGAAATTTACTTATCAATAAAACATCATTAGTTTCCTTTATTGCTGAAAAAGTGATCACAAATTAAAATATTTTTTTATTGAGCTTATCGATGAATATAACCTATTATGAATTTCATTTAGAACAAATTTAAATTATCTTCCTAGCAGATGACTTTGGAGACTTGCAGTAAACTTAATTGTTAATCATAAAATCTTTAAGTTTCAGAGTGAGGACTTTAATTTATTATTTTATTTGCTCCCCAGTATTTAACCTGTTTAAACAATGTTTAGATATATACAGTTTCGAACTTTCGGGGAAAAGTTTCCCAAAGAAACATAAAAACTCAGTAATCACCCTTGAGTGGGTTTTGTTTTGGACACTTATAACTGTCACCGAAATTAATAAAATAACGAAAGATTAATAGAATATTACCAATTATTAATTTTTTATGAATTTGAGGGATTTTGTTTCTAGCCAGACAGTTTTTCAGAAATTTTACTTCGATCACTGAACTATTTATTATATGTCCCCGTCCCCACTTCTGGCTCCCCCGCTGCCGATACCCGGAACGCAGACCCGGGCAGCGGGACTAGATCTGCTACCATCAATTCGAGATGTTCTGGGCCTCTGCCTGATTCCATTTTCATAAACTTCTGCAACATTTGTGTCCTTTCCTCAAATTTTCAATCTTTGGACACCACCTCTCCTCTAAACCTCATCTTCTTTTCCTCAATGAAACTCAGGTGTCTGAAACGATTGACAGCAACCACTTTTCTGTACCCTCTTACTTTCTCTATACTCAATTTCACTCCAATCGTGGATGTTGCGTATATGTACGCAATGACCTAACTTGTTTTCATATTCTCGAACTCGAATCTTCCGAATTCACCCTCTGGCTACGACTTACATGCCAATCTCAAACTAAATACATCCTAATTCTACTGACTATCCACAATTCTTTGACTACCTCACTTCCAAAGTAACATTCTTTCCCGCTCTCCCTTTGCTGAAATCTCCATTTTTAGGAGATTTCAATGTTCACCACCACCTTTGGCTTTCCTCCCATTTCATTAACATCCTTAGTGAACTAGCTTACAACTTTTCAATCCTAAATGATCTAGAGCAGATTGTACAGCACCCTACTCGTAGCCCCGATCGCCTTGGAGATAGGTCCAACATTCTGGATTTATTTCTCTCCTCATCCTTCTTCTAACTCTGTGAAACTTTTTTTCCGTTGGGCTCGTCCGACCACAATCTTATATCTGTTTCCTGTCTTATCGCTCCAATTCGGCCTTTGGATCCTCCCAAGAGGAGGCCCCTTTAGTACTTTGGCCACCGCTGATTGAGAGGACCATTTGCCGTATCTTCTACTGATAAAGCTGAACTCTTCGCTCAAACTTTCGCTTAAACTCAACTCTGGACGATTTCGGTGTTGTTCCTCCATCTCCTCCCTAGAGCTGGCCTTATTATGTCTGAACTTAGAATCTATTCCTTAATTGGAAGATTCTTAAACACCTTTTCTTCTCACAATCTTCTTTCAGATCGTCAGTATGGATTCCGCAAGGGACGCTCTACTGACAATCTTCTTGCATATTTCTCTGACTCTTGGTCATCCTCCTTTCGCGAGTTCGGTGAAACTTTTGCTATTGCGCTAGACATATCGAAAGCTTTTGATAGAGTCTGGCGCAAGTCTTTAATTTCGAAACTGCCCTGTTTCGGTTTCTATCCTTCTATCTGTCTTCACATCTAATTTCCTTTCTGGCCGATCTGTAGCTGCAGTTGTAGATGGCCACTGTTCTTCTCTTAAAGCTATCAACAGTGGTGTTTTTCAGGGTTCTGTCCTGTCACCCATTCTTTTACTTTTATTCACTGATGATCTTTTAATTCGCACTTCCTGTCCCATTCACTCCTATGCTGATGATTCCACTCGTCACTTCTCCAACCACTTCCCCAAGGATCCCTCTCAACAGTCACTCTATGATTCACGTAGTACGGCTATGGAGCACCTGACCTTTGATCTTTCTGCTATCTGATTAGAACAAAGAAAACGTTGTGGTTTTCAATGCCTGAAAAAGCTAGTTCCTTCATCTGTCTACTCGTCACAATCTCTTACACGACTATCCCCTTACCTTCAACAATACACAACTCAATCTTTCCTCTTCTCTTAACATTCTTGGCGTTTCCTTTTCTCGTGACCTTTCCTGGAAAGATTACATATACTCCCTTTCTAAAACAGCTTCTAAGAGGTTAGGTGTGCTGTAACGCCTCCGCAGTTTCTTCACCACTACTCAGTCTCTGTCTCTGTACAGGGGTCTTGTTCGCCCCTGTATGGAGTATGCTTTTCATATATGTGGTGGCTCAACCCATACAACCGTACTTGACCTGGTGGAGTCAAAGGCTTTTCGTCTTATCGTTTCCCCACCGCTTACTGACTGACTTCAATTCCTCTCTCTTCGCCGCAATGTTGCCTCTCTCTCTTCTCTCTCTCTCTCTCTCTCTCTCTCTCTCTCTCTCTCTCTCTCTCTCTCTCTCTCTAGTATAACGGATATTGCTCTTCTGAACTCTCTAACTGCATGCCTCCTCCTTTAAGGAGAGCACGCAGCCAGAGGCGGATTAAGACACTCGGCGCCCCGGGGCAATGAAGAATATGGGGGCCTTTTCTATAGCTTTTTATTAACAATACATGTATATGTACAGTACATAGTACATTTACAGAATTATATGTACGGTGCTTAGGCTAATTGAGAAACAAACTTAAAAGAACCTTAACACAGTGTATTTTGCCGTTTGCCAAGACCAAACAGTATTAAACAAACTTTACTTTAGGACCTATAAAACATAAAATAAAACAGGGAATTTGTCAGTTTGTGTACTCTGTCATATTTAATCTAAGAAGTTTGCGAAATCTCGAATTATATCATCGAAACTCAGTTGATTGGGGGGCCCCTCAAGCATGGGAGCCTGAGGCTTCAGCCTTAATAGCCTCAGTGATAATCCGCCACTGCACGCAGCAATAGACTTTCTGCACTTTCTCATTCCTTTTCTGTCCAACTCTCTGACGCAAAGGTTAATCGGTATTTTCAATCTTTCATCTACTCAACCGGTCAACTCTGGAACAATCTTCCTCAATCCATTTTTTCTCCTGTCTATGACCTTCCATTTTTCAAACGCAGCGTGTTTAGGCATCTCGAAGAACCCCGGCCTCAATTTTGGCTCTCTCCTTCTTCTATGAGGGGGGGGGCGCGCTTTTGCGGATATTCGCCCTTGGCCCCCTCCTCCCTGCATAAAAAAAATGGCCTTAGGTCCGTACACCTTTCAAGAATGACATGTTCTCGTTTTTAATATTTGAAAAATAAATTTAACTGTGCTACTTGGCAATATTTTTAAGAAAAATAAAACGGGGAATCCCATCTACCATTATAAGGCAAAAGCGTTATTTTCCTCTCGGAGGAAAGAAATTAATGGAACGCCTATAAGGCCTGGAGGAAAGACCTACAGTCTAAAACTGCAAATTGAGCAAATTAGCCTCAAAAGATTTGGAATGGATCATTTTTCTCAGTAAGATTAAAAATGAAATATATTATATTAAATATTAGCCTCTTTACTCAAATCTTCGAAAAAATCTTAAAAATAAAAAATAAAGTTGTTTTTTTAGGAAGCAATATCACTCACTATACGTGTGTCCTTTGATAATACCGTTTTCTTTTAGGGTTCATAGGTAGAAAGATTTTAATGTTTTACTAAATTACTTTTTATTTATATCCGCTATGCACCTCTTTAATATTTTAATTCGCTTTTAATCGAAATATTTTTTAATATGAAAGCAAAGTAGCCCTAGAAACGTTATTTTGCTACCATTTAAAATAAGAACTTGGTGTTTGTGAATAGCAGTGTTTTCCCAGGAATTGAAATTAGGAAAATGGGTGATGGCCGAGGGTGAGACAGTGGGGACGAAGGAGAGCTGAATGCATGGCACCACAGTAAAAACTGAAAAGTGTTTTACGATAATTTTATTATAATTAACTTGTGCTTTAAAATCATTACACAAATTAAAGTTTTTTGTTAGCATTCTGAGCTACATTTGTTCAGAAACGGGAAAAGTGTGAATACTGTTAGTGTAAGTATCAAAGTGTGAAATTATATTATATTTATAATATATTATTACATTAAAAACTTATATTATAAACCAACAACTAAATAGATTTTTTCAACCAGTAAATTCTAAAAACAACGAACTCGATCTAGTTGTAAAACGACTAAATTGACAACACTGCACTTGACTAATTGACCGCTTGGGGGTGCTGGGAAAGTTCATGGGGGTGTAGAAAGTGAAGCGATAGCATTTGAAGCGATAGCTACTGTATATAGCAAATATCCTAGTGATGAAGCTTCTTTCCACATAAATTTTTATAGAAGATTTTCAAATACTTTCATTCCTGCGAGCCTTTCATTTTCTTTAAAAAAGAGAACATATATTTTCTTAATTTTGATTTTTTTCTTGAAGCGTTTACTTTGCTATCTTCTTAATTAATTATTTGTTCGTGTTTATTTTCCTTAGATACCTTACTTTCAGTTTTCTCACTTTTGATTTTTGTATTTTTGTATACTGTAGGAGTGTGATTTCATTTTCAGAATTTTATTCCCCCTATTTCTACTGCTCCCCTCTTAAATTGTGCCTGGATTGTGCTTTTGTTTTCGACGTAGAAGTACGCAAATAGTTCATCATATTTAGCATTTAGTAGTTGCTTCTCCTCTTGTTTCCTGTTATACAGCCAAAATGCCTGAATATTTTGTCTAGTGTACGTGTTCAACCACTGGTAAGGTTTCTTTCCATCATTTATTACTTCAACACAGGTTTATACGTTTATAAACACTTCTTTTTCAAACAACGACTATTTTTTTTCACATTTTTTACAGTTTATTACAGTTTAAACATTCCTGTCGACCATTTTTCCTGTTCTTCATTTTCCCTATTTTCGTTCTAAAACACTTTCCTTCTCCGATTTTCAAAATGGTCAAATATTTTGAGAAACAAAAATATTATAAGGTTACTTCCCCTTCCATTTGCACCCCTCAGTGTGTCGCTCGAGAATGATTTCAAGATGTCATTTTTGATTGAAATTGCTTTATGCTCTATATTTTTTCATATTTGCTATGAAGTTTTTTCACATACTCGCTCTTATTTTCATATATATATATATATTTTTTTTTATAGAAAGTACTGTCAGTTTATTATGAAATATTAATTTTATATATATATATATTATATATATATACACACACCACTTAACAATGAATATTTATGGAAGATTTTGGGATGAAAATTTTTAAAATCTAAACTATAGCCTCTCGCACTCTGTTTGTCAATTGTCTCCAGCTGTCCGTCACCTTTGTTTTTCTATTGAATTACGTATCGGAACAGTTGTTATATTTCCTGATGACCACAGAATATATTTTGTATAATAGATGCATATATTCTATATCTGAATTTGCATATATCTACCGTATATTTATGTTTACATTATATATATATATATATATATATATATATATATATATATATATATATATATATATATATATATATGTTAGTTACATTATATATATATATATATATATATATATATATATATATATATTATATATGTGTTAGTTACATTATATATATATATATATATATATATATATTATATATATATATATATATATGTTAGTCAAAGTATGTAACCAGCCATTTCGTGTAATGGCTGAAACTTTTAGTCATTTTGCGAAATGGCTGTTTCACTTGGCCATTTCGCGAAATGACTAAAATCTTTAGCCATTACGCGAAATGGCTGAAATTCCACCTTGGTCATTTCGTGAAATGGCTAAAATGACTTTTGTCATAAATTCATAGAAATAACAAACAACACAATAAAATTGGAAACGTTTATTTAACTAACTAAATCTGCTAAAACATGCATACATCCACAGGTTTGTTCAAATAAGTGAGGAACACACTTCAAATACACATTTGAACATTTGAACATTTGAATTTGAATTCGAATTTTCAATATAGAGGTTTTCAAATACTAACCGGGCCTTCAATGTTATTCCGATGTCCGCCATTGAAGGCCCGGTTAGGTCAACTGTGTGCCCTTCACAATTCGTTAGGTTAAGTCGTGCGAAGGAAATTTAATGGTTGGTTATTTGCTTTTGCCCGATTTATACGGATACTTTATTTATTTGTAAAGAATTTCCGAGAAATATTTCGAGCCTGTGGGCCGGACAAGACTGCCTCATGAGCTGGATGCGGCCCGCATACGGTCAGTTAGCCATTCCTTGTCTTGACTCAATAAATGGTTGGTTTTTAATTAATACATTGTTTGTGTAGTGGTTAGTAGGACTTAATTAATAATTAAAGGAAATTAATTATGCCTGGTAAATGTATATTTAAAGTGTAATTACAGTTTTTAAAGTTCTGGGAGCTTAAAACTTAAAATGTGACGGTGAATCATGAAAATATAACAATTGAAAAAAAAATCCTCGTTGAAACAGGGATTTGATGTCATATAGTAGTATTCATTACAAATTCTTAAATACTTCTTAATATTTTAATTTCATATAAAAAAAAATTAGGCAAAAATGTTAAATAAAAAAGATAGGATAAGAAAAGATCACTTGAACAACAGCTATGGAGAAAGAGTGATTTGGTGCAATCTCCCCTGGCGTCATAGTTCTGAGGTCATAGACCCGGAGAGAAACACAAACAAAAAGGAGGGGGATAGTGCGAGAGAGAAACTGAAGCCATTGATAACAAAGGGAAGAATAAAAGAGATGAGAATTAAAGAGAAAAAGAGAAAAGTGAGAAAAATAAAAATTGG
This sequence comes from Bathynomus jamesi, assembly GCA_023014485.1. Lineage (NCBI taxonomy): Eukaryota > Metazoa > Arthropoda > Malacostraca > Isopoda > Cirolanidae > Bathynomus > Bathynomus jamesi. The sequence goes on from JAJOZX010000348.1 coordinate 764,957, forward strand.
AGATAAGAAAAAAAAAATGATACAGACGACTTGAAGAGGTTGGTTTAAGAAATTGATAGAGAAAAATTAAAACCTACAAAAAAGAGAATAGGTTTAGGTCGACAACTAAACTGAGACAAGAAACAGGATAAAAGAGATAGAGAGAGAGAGAGAGTAAATCAATTTATAATATAGGAAAGGAGGTTGGGAGAGATACAGAAAAAAGAGAGGACAGAAAACAGAATTAAGAAGAATAAATAGAATAAGGATTTTTCCCCATTCTCTCTCTCTCTCTCTCTCTCTCTCTCTCTCTCTCTCTCTCTCTCTCTCTCTCTCTCTCTCTCTCTCCACAACTTTGATTTGGATATCAAATTTATATTTTTGGGTTGATTCTGTTCGTTTTTGGCTTAAATAAAAGAAAAAGGGTCAATGTTTTTTTTCCAACAAAATCTAGTTCATTCCCATGAAGAAGAGGGTAGAAACTGTCAATAGTTCATTACGTGCTCGATCGAAGCACCTCGACTTTGAATGACAGAGGCGATGCGGACAATAAAGTTTTAAAATACTCTGCCAAGAATCTCTGCTAGGATGCGTCTTATTCTCATTCTAACGTTGATCTTCAGCTCATCCAATGTCTGAGGATTGTTCTCGTAGATTTTCGCTTTGAGATGCCCCCAGAGGAAGAAGTCATGGGTGACAAATCAGGGAGTTTTGTGACCATGGATTGTCAGTTCGTTTCGAGATCAGTCGAGCTCCTGGAAAGTGTTTTCTCAGGAATTCCAAGGCAACGTTTGATGTGTGAGGGGACGCATCATCTTGCACGCACCGTATTCATGTTCACACCTCGCTTCCTTCTCAGTGTCAGAAGGACTTTCCTTCTCCACATGTGCACGTATATTTCTGTGTTGACAGTGGAATTTTGTCCCGTTTCATTTTCGAAGAAGAATGGTTCAATGATACCAACACGTCCGATAGCACACCAAACTGTCTCTTTCTGGACTAGACTAGACTGCTTAAAATTGCATGTTCTGCTTGTTGACACGCCCCGTAAGATGAAAATGAGGTTCCTCACTGAAGAAAACATTGTCCAGAAACTCCGGTTCATTTTCGATGTTCTGGGTAATGCTGACACAAAACACGTCTTTCTCTTTTATTTCTGTCATTCTGACTTTGCAACATTTGTATCTTGTACGGATACATTTGTCCATCTTGGTGTAGGATTCGTCTGACAGTAGTACTTGATGTTCCCACCAACTGACAAAGTCCATGTTGACTTTCTTGGTGAGACTTGCAATTCTTGTCTTACAACCTGGATTCTGTCAGGTGTTTTTGCAGCAGATTTCCATTTACTGTAGCCTCTTATCTGGTCGTTAACACTCCGTATATGTTTGAACTTCTCCACAATACGTTTGGTGGTTTTATAATTGGAAATTCTTGTGTTTGGAAAGTCCCTATGAAATTGTCTCTGTGTTGCAACATATGATTTCGTGGCAAAATATGCCTCTACGATCAGTGACAAAAATCAGCCGATATGGCCAGAATTCTGATCAACAAAACGTCTTGATCTTTTATATCATCTGAAAATAAAGAGAAAATATTCATTAGTTTAAAAATGGCAGCGATTTCAAACGTCGTAGATAATTTTGGCACACCATATATATATATATATTAGGGTGTTTCACGGCAGTGTGGTTGATGGATGAAGTGGAAGGAAGTTCAATCCACATTGATGTCCCTGTTCCTTTTGCCGAGAAAACTCGTCTGAACAGGTTTCAACCATATCAGAACACGTTTAGGGGTCCCGAGATTTGACGCTTCAGATTGCTTAGGTATTTCTAATTTCAGCTGTTCTAGTATTAGTCGACTGCCTTGCTTCCTGACGGAAGGGTGCACTGCTCTCTGTCCTTCGTGTCAGTTGTCGAGTTTTGTCCTCGTTGTGTCTACCGTTGCGTATTTGTACTCTTTTCTAATTCGTATATTTCCTCATTGCAGATAAACATGGCAACTCGAAGTAAGAAAGAGGTTTGGCTCATCGGACACCCGAATAAGGAGATCCTGGGTAGCCGCCTGCCGACGAAGTTGCAAGTCTTGCAAAAGTGCTTCTTCCATCAAAAACAGGAAAACCTAGGACGGAGAAAATGTCTGAACCTCTGTTTGGATGCTGTGATGGTGTTCTGGAAAAGAGCAAGGATCCCTACTATGAGGCGGGACAGCGCCTTCGGAAAATGGAAGCTCTGCTCCAGCGTTACGACAAGTTGGTGAAAAGCAGGAACAGATCCGAGGAGAGCTGTCGTGTTGCGGAGGACATGTTCAAGGCGGAACTCAAGAACGAAATCCTCGATATTGGTCATTCCAATGCCCTTTCTATGATGACAAACGAGGAAGACAAGCTCTTCTACAAGAGTCAGCAGGAGGACCCAACAGAGAGCAGTATGGGATCGGCAGACATGAAGCTGGCCCAAATGGAGAGTAGGAAAAGGCGTCGAGAGGAACAGCAGGAGGAGAGACGACACCGGGAATTCGAGCGGGCCAAGACGGTTACAGAAGCTGCTACTCTTGAAGGCAGCTCCTCTTCCTCGGCGTCGCCATCTGCGGAAGATGATCCCTCCTTGGCAGCCTCCACGTCTGCTTCATGTCCTTCTCCGAGGAAGCGGTCGAGGAACCTCATCACTCAGGATGTGGCTGTCGCGTACGACCGGTTGAGTTGACCGGTTGAGTAGATGAAAGATTGAAAATATCGATTAACTTGCGTTAGAGAGTTGGACAGAAAAGGAATGAGAACGTGTCGAAAGTCTAGTGCTGCGTGCTCTCCTTAAAGGAGGAGGCATGTAGTTAGAGAGTTCAGAAGAGCATGTCCGTTATAATAGCGATAGGTATAGTAAAGCGAGCGTGAGGCAACATTGCGGCGAAGAGAGAGGGATTTAAAAAAGTGAGTAAGAGGCGGGGAACTGATAAGACGAAAAGCCTTTGATTCCACCCAGTCAAGTACGGCTGTGTGGGTTGAGCCACATGTGAAGCATACTCCATACAGGGGTGAACAAGACCCTTGTACAGAGACAGAGACTGAGTAGGGGTGAAGAAACCGCGGAGGTGGTACAGCACACCTAACCTCTTAGAAGCTGGTTTAGAAAGAGAGTATATGTGTTCTTTCCATGAAAGATCACGAGAAAAGGAAACATCAAGAATGTTAAGAGAAGAGGAAGGATTGAGTTGTGTATTGTTGAAGGTAAGGGGATAGTCGCGTAGAAGATTGTGAAGAGCAGACAGATGAAGGCATGAAAACCACAACGTTTTCTCTGCCCCATGCTAATCATGGAGTGACTGTTGAGAGGGACACTTTGTGAAGTGGTTGGAGAAGTGAAGAGTGGAATCATCGGCATAGGACAGGAAGTGCGACTTAAAAGGTCATTGATAAATAAAAGGAAAAGAGTGGGTGACAGGATAGAACCCTGAGGAACACCACTGTTAATAGCTTTAAGAGAAAAACAGTGGTCATCTACAACTACAGCTATAGATCGGCCAGAAAGGAAATTAGATGTGAAGACACAGATAGAAGGATAGAAACCGAAGGAGGACAGTTTCGAAATTAAAGATTTGCACCAGACTCTATCAAAAGCTTTTGATATGTCTAGCGTAATAGCAAACGTTTCACCGAAATCGCGAACGGAAGATGACCAAGAGACAGAAGGATATGCAAGACGATTGCCAGTAGAGCGTCCCTTGAGGAACCCACACTGACGATCTGAAAGAAGATTGTGAGAAGAAAGGTGTTTAAGAATTTTCCAATTACGGATATACTGTATTAAAAAACTTTAGAAAGGCAAGGAATCAAGTAATTGGACGATAGTTGGAGGGTTGAGGGCGGTCGCCTCTCTTTGGAACAGTCTGAATGAAAGCAAACTTGTGTGCCTTCCTCTATAATTTCCTTTCTGGGCGATCTATAACTGCGGTTATAAATAGCTACTTCTCTTCTCCTAAAGCTATTAACAATGGTGTTCCTCAGGGTTCTGTCCTGTCACCCACTCTTTTCCTTTTACTTATCAATGATCTTTTAAGTCGCACTTCTTGTCCTCTTCATTCCTATGATGATGATTCCACCCTTCACTTTTCCACCCACTTCACAAAGCATCCCTCTCAACAATCACTTCATGATTCGCGTAGGACGGCTATGGTACACCTGACCTTCGATCTTTCTGCCATCTCTGACTGGGGCAGAAAAAATGTTGTGGCTTTCAGTGCCTCAAAAACTCAGTTCCTCCATCTGTCTACACGTCACAGTCTTCCAGACGACAATCCCCTTACTTTCAATAACACAGAACTCAATCCTTCCTCTTCTCTTTTGTGAAAATTAGGGTAATACAGTAACAGAAATAATAACAGGTAAGAAAAATACACACACACACACACACACACACACACACATATATATATATATATATATATTATATATATATACAGGGTGTCCCATAAGTCCGGCATCATAGGAAAAATAATAAAAAAAAGGCAAAACAAAAGCTTTTATTTACATAACGCGCTCAATATGTCCACAATTGTTTTCAATACACAAATTCAGACGTGATACCCAGTCAGCAAGCACACGTTGAATGATGTCAGGAGTAATGGTGTTACATGCCCCAATAATGCGCTGTCGCAAATGTTCAACACTCCTAATTTTCTCTGAGTATACCAGCGCTTTTAAGTGGCCTCAGAGATAAAAATCTAGTGGCGTGAGATACGGGCTTCTAACTGGCTATTCCACAGGCCTTCGACGTCCTATCCAATGACCAGGGAATTGTTGGTACAGGTATTCCCTTACTTGGGTGCTGTAATGTGCAGGAGCGCCGTCTTGCTGGAACCAAGTTGGGAAATTTCCTTCTTCGTTCAAGGCACTGGGAAATGCTTCTTCCTTGAGCATACGTAGGTACCTCCAGTGACATGTTCATCGAAAAAGAGGGGGCCTATGATGCGATCCTTCCAAATGCCACACCATACCATCACCAGAGATGTACCTTGTTCCTTTGAAGAGGTATACCAGTGAGGGTTGTTTTGAGACCAGTAGCGGGTGTTCTGTCGATTTACCTCACCATTTCCATAAAAACAGCCTCGTCACTGAACAGAATGGTGGACGGGAAATTGGCATCCCGAGCATATGAATTATGGTTTGTAGAAATAGAAAAATATGAATTTCTCCTATGATGCCCGACTTATGGAACACCCTGTATATACAGTATATATATATATATATATATATATATATATATATATATATATATATAAGCTTTAATTGCAATAATCGCAACAATATAAGAATTACACCAACCCGCAAGGAAAAAAATATAAAATTAATTATAAAACAGTGTTTAAAAAGGCTAATTAATTTCGGCTGGTCACAACCAAGCCCTTTTCAAAGCCATAAACTAATTAAAATATCTAAAAAATTAAAAAAACTTCCCGTCCTGCGGAAGAGCTAAGGTTAAAATGACTGTGTGAAGGCATAAACACGGACATAGAGATGGTAGCTGTCGTACGTTTGGCAGTTGGCAAAGGCAAACTATTGCCCAGATTTCAAACCATCGAGATGAGAAATCTATACGTAAAAATTAATCCTGTACATCTGGCAGTCGGTCACGACCCGAAATTGCCCTAAAATATTTTAAAATGTTAAAAATAAAGCGATCCATACTGTAGGACAACTTAATATTGGAAATGGTGTTTCCTGCCAAAATATAAAATGCCTCGTATATTTGTCTTTGGTCCTGGTCTCTGACCTTTATGATAGGTTTAGAATCCTGGAAGTTAAAAATATGATTATGCTGTTCCCTATGCTGAACTAGGCTACTACAAATATAACCCGATTTCAGGTCACGTTTGTGGGAATTAATCCTTCTCTGAAAATCAATTGTCTCCTCGATGTATTTTTGAGGGCAGCCTCCACATGGAATTTTATAAACTACGCCAGAATTGTTGGAGGCTTTAGTAATAGGATGACGAAAATAGTGGATCTCTCTCGTTTTTGGATGTTCTTATTTTAAGAGATCCCAACCAAAGACCTTTCAAAGTATTTAGAAAGCCTACGCATTCAGACAGCTACATTCATCCTTTTTCCAATCATTCTCTTTGTACTAAGATAGGCGTCATTTCCGATCTCTTTTTGAGAGCTTTCAGAATTTGTGACCAATGTTCCCTCTAAGGTGTGCGCGTGTGCGCGCGCACACGCGTTGTGAAACCCGCGCACACAGCAAAATAAAATGCGCACAGGCTGAAGCGTATCATAAGTCACGACAGTAAATGAAGTAATTTAAAAAATTTCAGTTTAATGAATTCTATAAAGAACAAATTAAGAAACCGCTTGAAAGAAAATCATTTGGACATGCTCATGCGAATTAAAAGTTACGTGAATGATGACGGATGTATTAATCTTCATAGAGTTTATTTGGAATGGGCAAATGCTAAAGATCGTAGGGAGAAATCATAATCATACTTAAATGAAAGGCACTTTCATTTAATGTTATTTTGATATTTTATTTTATTGAATTTTATTATTTTTTTATTTTATTCCTATTTTGTGAATGGATAAAATCATGTATTAATCTTGATAGTCTATTTTAAATTGCTAAATGCTAAAAATTGTTTTGAGAAATGATACTAAAATAGTCATCTTCAATTAATGTTATTTTTATTTTATTTCTTTATTTTGTTGAATTTTATTTTACTATTTTTTATTTTATTTATATTTTTAGAATGGATAAAATGTTTTCTTTTTTAAGAATATATAATATCGTAAACAGTTTTTTAATATCCATTTCATAGTACCGTATGGAAATATTTATTAAGTATTTAATATTTATATATATTTAATTTTGAAGATAATAGCACTCAGAAAAGTTTGCACAATTTTTCACCATGAATCTAAATGTATGCACAACGAAAATTTCTCGCGCACACGGACTAAAAAAAATTAGAGGGAACATTGTTTGTGACCCCCATTTATCTTGACGATGAAGTTTTACATATTAAAAGTATATTTATATGTTTGGGTTATTTCAAATTGTTCATCGATAAAGCTTATTTCGCCGCTAGGAGATCTTTCTTTTCTCCCAAAACTGGGAACCGGGATAAAGACGTTTCATTCCTGAAAGTGCCCTTTGAGGTTAAGAAAGGGCTTTCCTCACTCTTGCCAAAGCAGATTAAGTTGGTCTCCGTTGTGCCAAATAAATTGTCTTCGTTCATTCGTCATCCTATTACTAAAGCCTCCAACAACTCTGGGATAGTTTATGAAATCCCATGTGGAGGCTGCCCTCAAAAATACATCGGGGAGACAATTGATTTTCAGAGAAGGATTAATTCCCACAAACGTGACCTGAGATCGGGTAATACTTATATTAGCCTAGTTCAGCATAGGAAACAGCATAATCATATTTTTAACTTCCAGGATTCTTAACCTATCATAAAGGTCAGGGACCAGGAACAGAGACAAATATACGAGGCATTTTATATTTTGGCAGAAAACACCATTCCAATATTAAGTTGTTCTACAGTATGGATAGCTTTATTTTTAACATTTTAAAATATTTTAGGGCAATTTCGGGTCGTGACCGACTGCCAGATGTACAGGATTGATTTTTACTTATAGATTTCTCATCTCGAAGGTTTGAAATCTGGGCAATAGTTTGCCTTTGCCAACTGCCAGACGTACGACAGCTACCATCTCTCTGTCCGTGTTTATGCCTTCACACAGTCATTTTAACCTTAGCTCTTCCGCAGGACGGAAGTTTTTCAACTTTTTTAGATATTTTAATTAGTTTATGGCTTTGAAAAGGGCTTGGTTGTGACCAGCCGAAATTAATTAGCCTTTTTAAACACTGTTTTATAATTAATTTTATATATTTTTTCTTGTGAGTTGGTGTAATTATATAATATATATATATATATATATATATATATATATATACACACACACCTTGTTAACCTTGTTGCTGTTTCGTGCGTTGGTTTTCTCTTCACACGAAGGTCAAGCTGGTGGCCCCGCCTCTAGGTCTGGCTTGGTGGAGGAGCGAGTTGCTTTCTTGCGCTCTCCACCGTACATAGCCAGGTACACCCGGCTCATCTGGTACCGTCCTGGGCCAGGCATCTAGTCTTCTCTTGAAGACTTCAACTTTGACCCCTGTAACGTTTCTGAGGTTCTTTGGAAGCTGGTTAAAAATTCTTGGCCCCTGACAACCAAGCTATTTTCCTTCAGCGTTGAGGAGGTCCCTTTTCGGGCCTTTAATATGGGAACACTACACAGTCTGCCTTTCCTATTTTCCAGCGTTGTTTGGATGGTAATTGGTTTAGTTTTAAGTTTGGTACCAGTTTTTCGATCATTTTCCGTATGTAGATTATGGTATACCTCTCTTCTTCTTTCCAGGGAGTACAGATTTAATTTACGTAGTCTTTCCCAGTAGTTGAGTTCTTTGCAGCCATCAATCTTGGCTGTGAAATGTCTGCGTTTCTTCTAGTTTATTAGTTTCTTCCTTTTTATATGGGGACGTCAAAACTGAGCAGTATTCAAGTTTTGGTATAATCAGTGTTTTTAGCAGGGGAATCATTACTGTCCTGTCCCTTCTTTTGGACGTTCTTTGTACCTGTCCCGGGACTCTTTTTGCTTTATTTATCGCTATCTGATTTTGTGTTTCGAATTTCGTATCATCGGACATTATTACCCCCAGATCGATCGCTTTCGTGCTTCTCTGAATTTCCTGTCTATTTGGAGCATAATATGCAGTCTGTGTAAGTTCCTCTTTTCTACCATATCTCAAGAGCTGAAATTTCTCAATGTTAAATGTCATGTTGTCTTCTAACCATTTGTACATTTTGTTCGTGTCCCTCTGCAAGCCCTCCACTTCATTTACATCGCTGATTTTTCTGTTGATCTTTGTATCGTCTGCAAAGGATGTTACTATACTGTTGCTGTTTACTCCGCTGTATGTCTGTTAGCATGATAATGAACAGGAGTGGGGCCAGTACTGTCCCTTGTGGTACTGAGCTGCGTACTCAAATATTTTGGTGAGGTGGGACGTCAATGACACTGGTCTATAGTTCTTTGCTTGAGACCTGTCCCCTCCTTTATATATAGGGACAATGTTTGCTCTTTCCAAGATACTCGGTATTTCCTCAGTGTCGAGGGATCTTCTCCATATCCAGCATAAAGGTGTAGCTATTTCATTTTTACAGTTTTTAATCAATAATGCGTTCCAATTGTCCGGACCTGCTGCTGAATGTCCTATAGCTCTCGCTACATCTTCTGCGGTAAAATCAAAGTCTGTTATACACTCTCCTTGCAATTTCTCTTCAAACCTGTGTCAGGTATCGCTTTGTCACTTTTTGGGGTACTAAAAACTGATTCATACTGGGCTCTCAATGTTTCAGATATTTCTTTTGGATCGTGGGTTAGTTCATTATTTTTCTTCCTTAAAGGCCCAATAGCGGCGCGCGTTTTTGTTTTCCTTTTCGCATAGCTATATAGAAGTATTTTGGGTCTTCCTTTATTGCTTCTACCTCCTTTTCCTCTTCCCTCTCTGTATGGTCCTTAATCAGGGCTTGTATTTCCCTATCGATACCCTCCAGTTTTTCTTGTATTACTTTCCTGGCATTATCTCCGCAGTTGGCTAACTTCGCCTCCACTCTTTCTTTTGCGGAATATTCTTCTCTTTTGCCTCTCTAGCCAGCTCCTCTTTCCCTTTGGCTGTGATTTCAGAGCATATTTTTCTAAAATTCTCAGCGTTTTTCTTCCAAAGTTGTTAGCATTTCTTCAGTTGTTTTATTCTCTAAAACTGTTCTCCACTCTATTTGGGCCATGTGCGATCTGATTGCTTCCCAATTTATAGTCTTGGAGTTTAAGTTAAAGGCCCCAAATTTACTTCTTTCCTCAATATGTGTTTTGTCTTTTAATGTTATCGTCATATTTGTTGATATCTCGATTAAGTTGTGGTTTGAGATAATGGTTGGGGTTATTTTTATATCAGCAATCAAGTTCGTGTTATTCGTGAATACCAGATCAAAGCAGTTATTTTTTCTGATATTTTCTGTTATCTTCTGTGTTAGCATAAACTCATTTGTGAGCGCCATCAACATTTTTGCTTGCTCCTGGTCTCTTGTGGCCCCCTTGTCCTGGTGTATATATATATATTCCTATCCACCTTTTTGTATTTTATAAATGGGAAGTTAAAGTCTCCGCAGATCATCATATTGGGGGATGGAGGGTTTATGGCCTTTATTAGCTTTCTGATGTCATCAATGGCCTCTGAGAATTTTTCGGTTGGGGTGTTTGGAGGTCTATAGATGACTATTAGTATCACGTTTAGTTTTCTATTTTCACTGCTAGGAATTCCACAAAGCTGTTTCATTTACTTATTATCGTCTCTGTCATATGACCTTCATGTACATATTGGCATATTGGCAATCCTTAAGATGAGTTTCTGTGAGGCATGCTATATCCGCCCTTGTTTCGTCCATAAATCCTTTCAGGTACGAAACTTTGTTGAGTGATTGGTTTGGTCTTATTCCTTGAATATTAGCCAGGACAATATTTATGTTCTTTGTTTTTCGTTGCCCCTTGTGCATTTTAAGTTCGTTTTCCTTCGGTTTCGCTTGTTTCGTTGCCCTATGATCCTCCAAGAGATTTATATATATATATATCGGGTGGCCACAAAAAAACTTTACTTAATTCAAAGTTTAATAACTGCAACAATTCAAACCTTATGCGATTGAGCTTTGGCACACATTAACAGATGGTTATAATCTATAATTGCTGGAATTTTCAAATATGTAGGTTCTATAGTTTTGTTACAGTGAACAATTTAAAAGCATATGTCTAAAAATAGCATGCCGAAGAAAATGAATTTGAACTTAACAAAATTTACTTAAACAAATGGTCAATGTGACCACCTCCCTGTTGGTAAACTGCCCTCAATCGCTTCTTCCACGAGGAGATGCACTTTCGAACCTCATCTAAGGTGATATCCTCCCATGCTCTACTGATTTTCTCCTTAAGTTCATCTTCGGTGAATTTGGCTTTCTGGCTGCTGTAAACCTTCACCATGAGGGAATCCCATATTGAATAGTCTATCGGATTACAGTCGGGAGACTGAGGCGGCCATTCATCCTTTTTGATGAAATTAGGGGTCTCTTGCTCTAGATGATTTTGGGTCGCTCGGCTTGTATGGGCGGGTGCCCCATCTTGCTGGAAAATGTAGGCCTCATCAGGATACAGCTGACGACAATCAGGAAGTAATCCATTTTCTAACAGGTTGATGTAGCGCTCAGAGTTAACTTTAGTTTCGTTTGTGGCAATAAAATGAATTCGTGTTTTCCCCTTCCATGAAATTCCCGCCGATACCATTACTTTTCTGCTGAATCGTGAGGTTTCATGATAAAGCCTGGAGGGAGGAATGTCCTTTTTCCTTGAACCATAAACCCTGTCATTTTGCCTGTTTTTGGCCACCTCCAACGTGAAATCCTTTTCGTCTGTAAACAACTTTTTGCACGTCTTCAGCTGAGTAGCGTTCATATAGGGATTTACAGCGGGTCTTTCTACCCTGTCTTACATTCTGATCACGCCGAGAAACTCGAATTCGCTTGTAGGCCTTCAATTTCAAACGTTTTACAATCCCTTGTACAGAGGAGCGAGAAATCCCAAGGTCGTACGCAATCTGTCTCTGGGAGCGATGAGTTCCTGGTGTATTCTCCTGGGATTGAATCAGTTCCTCCACGGCAGCCTTATTTTCTTCTGTTGAAACACTTTTGGGCCTGCCGCTGCCACGTTTTCTAGCTGTTGATCCAGTATCCTTTATCTTTCTCATTAAGTTATAAACACTTTGACGAGTCCAGTTCTTTGCGGGGAATTCTCGGACAATCCTATTTCCATTCCAACCTTTTTCCTTGACACATGCTTCTATGATGGCTTTATCACTTTTACTTAACGTCATGCTGGCGGGGTTTTAGCGGAAAAATAAAAGAAAGCAAATTCACATTAGGTTTAGCCTACGCCAGCGCGCGTGTCATACTACGCTACATTAGGTTTAGCCTACGCAAGCGCACGTACGTGTCAGATGCACACCAGGCATGCTATTTTTAGACATATGCTTTTAAATTGCTCACTGTAACAAAACTATAGAACCTACATATTTGAAAATTCCAGCAATTATAGATTATATGCATCTGTTAATGTGTGCAAAATCTCAATAGCATAAGTTTTGAATTGTTGCAGTTATTAAACTTTCAATTAAGTAAAGTTTTTTTGTGGCCACCCGATATATATATATAGTGGTGCACCGGATGTCAGTTTTTCAACATATGCAGATGCGGATCTTTAATTTCAGTATCCGCGGATGCGGATATTTAGTTAATCTATCAATATAATATAGAATTATGAATATACAGTATGACAATTTTTCAAATTTCGTGATATTATTATTATGGCAGGCAATGCATAAGAATTAAAATTAATATTAATGTTTTCATTATGATAAAAATAATAACTTTCTCAAAAGTTTCAGCCACAGAAAATTCAATGAAACAAGTTTCATTCAATTTTCTGTGTTACCAGGTATTTATATTTTGAGGTTTATATATTTGTTTGTTCATTAGTAATTATTAATACTTTACATGAAATGTGCATGACTGGGCCTTATAAGCTACTTTATAAGCTAATTTAATTGTAAATTGCATAATTTATTAGCGGTAATATCCACATAACATCCGCAATCAGAAGTGCGGATGCGGATGTTAAAAATGATGCGGATATCCGGTCCACCACTAATATATATATACATATATACACAGGGTGGTGTATCGGGCCCAAAAAAGTAACGCGATACATTGGCAAAAATGTATCGCGTTACGATACTAGATATATGAATAATATATGTATCGCGATACGATATTATATATATATATATATATATATATATATATATATATATACAGGGTGGGCCGTAAGTTTCCATACATAGGAAAAATTAAACGTTTGTTTTTATGTTTCAGATACCCTAAGAATATGCGTTTGACGTAAGATCTTGTTTACTGATGAAGCAAATTTTTACGTCAATGGAGAGGTTAATCGGCAAAACATACGTTATTGGAGTAATGCTAACCCTAACTGGCTGAGTCCGACGAAGATGCAAGGTGCCGGTAAAGTGATGGTGTGGGCCGGGATATGGGGTGACAGAATTATTGGACCAATTTTTGTCAGTGGAAATCTTAATGCCGAAAGGTATCTTAACATGTTGCAAGAAGAGATTTTCCCATCCCTGCTAAACGAGGAAGGTAACTTCCCAGTTTACTTCCAGCAAGATGGAGCTCCACCTCATTATGGTCTTCACGTGCGTCGGTATTTGGATCAGCAGTTTCCGGATGCTTGGATTGGTCGGCGTGGTCCTGTGGAGTGGCCTCCCAGATCCCCAGATCTCACCCCCCTTGATTTCTATCTTTGGGGGCACTTGAAGGCCATGGTGTATCAGGAAAAGATACGAGACATAAATCATCTAAAGGAACGTATCACCAACGCCATAACAAGCATAACGTCAACTGTGCTAATGCGTGTTCATCAACAGTGGGGAACACGTATTGAAATGTGTTTTCAAAACAATGGCAACCATGTAGAGCATATTATATAAATAAAAATGGTTGTCCATAACAAAATGTTTATTTTTCCTATGTATGGAAACTTACGGCCCACCCTGTATATATATATATATATATATATAATATATATATATACAGGGGTTGAACAAAATAATATGAACACCTTGATAAATGGCGGTTTTTATTCTTAATATGGAGTTGGTCCTCCTTTAGCGGCAATAACAGCTGCAATGCGTCGGGGAATTGATTCATACAGCTTTTGGACAGTGGCTAGAGGAATCCTGAGCCATTCTTCGAGCAAACCCTGCTCCAGTTCCTCCAAAGACGCCGGCGGTGGGAATCGGCTTCTGACCTGCTGCTCCAACTGACACCACAGATGCTCGATAATGTTAAGATCCGGGGATTGTGGAGGCCAATCCAAGCGTTCTACTTCACTAACATGCTCTTCAAACCATTTTTAACGACCCCAGCGGTGGGATTGGTGCATTATCATCCTGGAAGACGGCGCCGCCATTGGGAAACAGCGTTTGGACCATGGGATGGACCTGGTCAGCCAATATTGACAGATAGACCTGGGCGTTAACCCTACCATGCAGTACTACAGCTGGGCCAAGAGTATTCCACGATATTGCTGCCCAAACCATCACAGATCCGCCTCCATGCTTAACGGTTGGGGTCAGGCAGTCGGGGTTATAAGCATCTTTAGGCTGTCTCCAGACGTAAACTCGACCGGAACATGGAAATAGCGTAAAGGAGGATTCGTCGGAGTAGACTGCATTCTTCCACCGGTCCATTGACCAATTCTTATGGTCATTACACCATTTTCTGCGCCGCTCAATGTTGATGTGCGAAAGGAAGGGTTTGGCAATTGCAGCCCTCCCATGGTATCCAGCTCCATGGAGCTCGCGACGTACAGTTCTGGTCGATACTGGGCTTGCAAGATGCTGGTTAAGTTCTGCAGTCACTTTTGGAGCTGTGGTCTTATGGTTCTTTGTCACAATGCGCTTTAGCACCCGGCGGTCTCGATCACACAGCTTCTTCTTGCGTCCACTATTGCATTTGTCGGTGCTTGTCTTTCCATGGTTTTGGTATGCAGACATGACCATAGAGACAGTTCCTCTGGATACATTGAACATCTGAGCGGTTTTCGTCACCGATGCACCAGCCATCCGCGCTCCGACAATTTTCCCTCTTTGGAAGTCTGACAGGTCTTTCATAACTGCTAATTCATAATTCACTCAGATCTGTATAAACAACGTGAGGGTTATAACATGACGTATACACTCTCTGTTACGCATTTAAATAGGTTTGCCAGTCATTTGACCGTTTACTTTGTGTCTGAGCAGTCCGTAAAGATAACCGGTGAAATCGGCGGGTGTTCATATTATTTTGTCTAACCCCTGTATATATATATTATATATACAACATATATGACATTATGAAACAACTGAATTACTTTCTATTTTTATTAAATTTTACAAACAGTGACTTCTTAGGCAATTCATCAGACATTCTGGCGAAAGATCACTGACTGAGTCTATGATAAAGTATCGCGTTACTGACACTTATTTGTATCGTATCATCTTCCCATATTAGTTTCTGGCGAAGGAGTTGATCAGCTGTTTGGTGTTCCCAAACTTTCATCAGGAACTGGTGATTCAGCAGCCTCGGCTGTTTATGAAGCAGTTGTGGCTTGGGGAATCTGTAATCATGTTAAGTGCCTGAGCTTTGACACAACAGCTGCCAATACTAGCTTAAGAAATGGAGCTTGCATTCTCTTTGAGCAAAAGATGGGGAAAGATATGTTGTGACTAGCATGTCGTCATCACATGCTGAAGATAATGCTTGAAGCAGTTGTGTCCACCTCTCTTGTGTCTTCAAAAGGTCCTGAAATCATCATTTTCAAGCGATTCCAAAGTAAGTGGCAATCATTCAATCACACTGACTACCAGACAGCATTATCTAATACATTTACTAAGTCTGAAGTTGCTGACATCAGGAATGAAATAATAACATTTGCATGAAGTCAGCTAGAACAGTTCCAAATTCGGGACAATTATCGTGAACTCCTGCAATTACAATCATATTCCTGGGTGAAATACCAACCAAAGGAATCTCTTTTAAGTCTTCTAGCAGGTCTTTATCGTGCCAGATGGATGGCCAGAGCTATTTATTCCCTGAAGATCTGGATGTTTAGGAGACAATTCAAGTTGATCGCAAGAGAAGAGAAAGGATTGAGAGACATCTGCATTTTTGTTGTTTGGGTGTATGTGAAGGCTTGGTTCACAACAGCAGCATCTTCTGTCGCTGTAAAATATTGACAAGTACAAAGACCAAAACAAAACCATTTCAGTTGTCGTCCTAAAGAAATTTTTGGGGCACCCTGAGGAACTGGTTGCACTCTCTTTGATGACGAAGTATCTGCTGACAGAATACAAAATGGCCTATGTCTTGCAAACCCAAGGAGATGAGCACTCAATGAAACGTGTCACTCTAGACTACACTGATTCAGCATAGGAAATTGGAAGACTTTGTTACTTCTAATACTTGTAGGTTCTTTGAAATGACAGGGGTGTCTTTGGACTTCCTAGACAAACATGTCAAAGAGTGGAATAACGACAGCACATACAATTCTATTAAGACTACTGTCCAGTGCATGAGGGACTTCAGGGTTGTCAATGACATTGCAGAACGAGAAGTAGCATTAACAGATGAATATAATAAACTTTTGACAAATGACGAAGAACAGAAACAATTTCTCTTGTTGGTAGTCAAAGAATATTGGTAAAGATATCCTGATCGAAAGAAAGTGTTACTTATGAAGTGATCTCCTATCTGATGAGTGATGAACTAAAACATGTAAAGATGCAGATTGGTTTTGTTGGATTTCCACTTTATTTTTGTAAATATTCCATTAATTCATGTACTGCATCATGGAAATTGCTTTATTTCAAAACACTGAATGTTTTCATAGGTTTTAAACTTCATGAATACACTTTTTCGCTACTTTGAAAAATATATTATAATTTGTCTTGTTTGTTTTAGTTTCCTTTTCTTAACATCTCCAATGAATAATGAATTTCCAATGTTAGAACATGACAAATATTTTCTCGCTTTAAAACGAGTAATGGAGAAAAAATTATTCAAATTGGTTAACTCTACGATTAGCTGTGTCCCAATAAAAATTTTACTTGAAGGTTTGTTCAAGTAGCAAAATGGCCAAAGGGTGTAAATTTCAATGGCTAGTAACGACCTCTAAAATTCTTTTAAATGCTATGAAACTTTCACCTATGACTTTTCTTAAAAGAATGAACAAAATGCAGCGGTGCCCCACATAAAAATAAAAATAAAAAAAAAAATTTGCAATACTGATATGAATTTCCCTAATATATTTTATACGTGTATATATATTATATTGTATATATTGTACGAGGGGCGGTCAGAAAATAAGTTTACACGGCGTATAATTTTGTAACTAAAGGACCTACATTGATTATGTTTGTATCAGATGAATTCGTTAATCATTGTTGGCAACACTGCACGTCGATTCGTCATCCATCTATCGTACATTGGTTATATGAGTCAGTTGAACATGGCGGATCGACTGGAACAGTGCCCTGTCATTTCTGCAACGATATTTCGAGTCTGTCGGTGGTCAAGAACTTCGCAAGCGCATTGAGGAAACGAGACATGGGTTCATCACCGTACTCCGGAAACAAAACGTGTCAGCGTGGAATGGAAACACCCTGCGTCCCCGCCACCAAAGAAGTTTAAGATTGTGAGGTCCGCTGGCAAAGTGATGGTTACCGTGTTTAGGGACCACAAAGGCGTTTTGCTCGCAAACTTCATGCATAAAGGCACAACAATCAATGCAGCTGCATATTGTTCAACACTGGAACGTTTACGAGCGGCCATTAAACGTAAACGTCCTGGACTGCTCCGTAGGGCAGGGCACTGTTCCAGTCGAGCCGCCATGTTCAACTGACTCATATAACCAATGTACGGCAGATGGCAGCCGAATCGACGTGCAGTGTTGCCAACAATGATTAACGAATTCACCTGATACAAACATAATCAATGTAGGTCCTTTAGTTACGAAATTATACGCCGTGTAAACTTATTTTCTGACCACCCCTCATATATATATATATATATATATATATATATATATATATACTGTATCTGTATGCATATATGCATACATTTCCACAACATACACATATAGAACAGCATATGCAAAAAAATTATTAAAAAAAGAAAAAAAAAGCGGTTGTAGTAAAGCAAGAACGTATGGAAGAACTTGATATTACAGTATTCTCGTATATGCATCCACAGTGAGACTGTATAGTTGAAAGTTAGAAAATTATAGAATTATATAAACTTAAAATTAAAAATTAAATTAAAAATTAAACATTATATCATTAAAAAATCTTAAAATTAGGATTACACAACCTGAAGGATTATGAGAATAGCAAACATATAAGATTATAAGAATTCTAAAATAATACAAATTTCAAGACAGCGAAATTTCTGAAATTTTTTCTTCCTCTATTTATTATTATTATTATATATAAGAGTAATGATACATAATGATAGGTTACTGTATGTAGTGATTGCTTTACTTAACGTACGGGTTATGCTGAAAGCAATTTTGTTTAAAGACGGCGCCGAAATTTGTCGAAATCATGAGTATGAATCGACACTCTTAGTCTTTCCTGGGACTTACGAGCATATAGAGGGTGATTATGAAAATGTTAACACATATATGGGTTTTTCTGTTACAGGGATTTGAAGATTAAAGAGTACTGAATAAGCATTTGAAATGGCAACATGGCTGAGTTTGGAGGAAAGAAGGAGGGTTGCAGCCTGGATGAAGGTGTATCAGTCTCCCACAGTCATTCGAAACACATTTCGTAGATATTTCAATTCTGACCCACCTTCTTGGTTGACTATTTATCGAGTGTACGACAAGTTCGTCAGAATTAGTTCCCTTGCAGACGATTACAAAGGAAACAGTGGTCGTCCAAGAACAGGAAAGTCTCCAGAAAACATCGTTGCAACAAAAAGCATTTGTTCGAAGCCTCTGAAAGTCCACGAGACGGTTTAGCGCTGAATGTCACCTTCCACAGTCAATTGTTTGACGAATCCTGAATAAAGACCTGGGATGCGACCTTACCATGTACAGATTGCTCAGGCTTTAACACCCCGTGACAAGGAAGCAGCACGTGTTGAGTGTTGCAACATTTTCCTGGAGATGAAGAATATGGAGCCTGAAATTCATAAATTAATTGCATTCAGCGACGAGGCAACTTTCCATATTAGTGGCCACGTGACTCGACACAATTGTGTGTTTTAAGGTGTTGAAAACCCACGCATTATTTGTGAACACGAACCTGATAGCTCAAAAGTCAATGTGTGGTGTGCAGTAACTGCTACAGGAGTCATAGGTTCATATTTCTTCGACCACAACACTGTAAATGGTGAGGGATTCTTAGATATGCTGCAGATATACACATAGGGTGGCCATTTCCAAATTTCCAAAAAGGAGGACACTGTATATATATATATATATATATATATATATATATATATATATATATATATATATATATATATATATATATATACAGGGCGTCCCAAAAAATGTATACACACTTTAACAGCTGATAGCTCAATTGATGTTTCTTTCTTTCCAAGTTAAACCCATTAGAATTAATAATGGCAGTCAGACTAAGCTTTGAACAAAGGAAATTCATTCTAAAATGCTACTGGAAGTGTGAAAACGCAGTTGAAGTGCAAAGACAGTTTAGGAGGGAGTTTCAAACAGATCCACCAACGCGACTTACCATCACTCGAATTAGAGATAAGTTTGAAGCCGATGGAACTGTTCAGAATGTCCACAAGAAGCGTTCCGGAAGACCACGGACATCGACAAGCCCCACAAAGCAAGAAAGAGTACTGGAAACGTATCACCAAAGTCCAAGAAAATCTGTGCGGCAAGCGAGTCGTGAGGTAGGAATTTCAGAATCGTCTGTCCAACGCATTTTGAAGCGCTCTCAATGGAAAAGTTACATTCCAAGATTAGTCCATGCTATTAATGAAGATGATCCGGACCGAAGAGTGGAGTATTGCGAGTGGTACTTGGCACGATGTGGATGTGGATTGGACGAAGGGGTTTCGTAGAATACCCTCCGCGTTCACCAGACCTCACACCACTAGACTTTTTTTATGGGGATACTTAAAAGACAAAGTCTACGCTATAAAACCTGCAACAGTCGTTGAATTGAGAGCAGCCATTGAACGAGAATGCACACAAATACCAAACGAAATGTTTCGTGATGTTTGCGATTCCATTGCTTCGCGTTATCAGCAGGGCCTGGACCAGAACGGACGTCAGTTTGAAAACAGGCGTTGACAAAACAATTAAATAATGTCTGTAGATTCTATTACATTTTGAAAATGAAATGTATTTTAATAAACACTGTCTTTATAAGTATTTAAAGTGTGTATACATTTTTTTGGGACGCCCTGTATATATATATATATATATATATATATATAATATATATATATAAACTGAAAGAAATGAATATTAATTTTTACTCCTTGGGCAGACTGACTGTCCGACTCGTAGTCATGAAATTTACAAATAATACTGCTTATCAGCAGTGTAAGGGTTATTATGGTTATTATGGCCTTCAGTACCGCTATTTTAAGTGTACCTGAGGTAATTTATATAATTCTTTTTAGCCAGACCCCAAAAAGAAGGACAAATTAACGTCCGGCTCAAGGTGGCTCCGGATGGAGGACAGAGTACTCGAAAGGCGGACTGTCCGGCCTAAAGCCGGACGTCTGGCCACCCTATATACACAGTTGACAACCTTCCTTTGCTCATCAGACCTTCAGGTTATTTTCATCTCGATGGGGCTCCTCCACACTTTGTCCTTACTTTTCGTGCCTATCTGGACATTTTCCCCAGGAGATGGATTGGAAGAGGTGGACCTCTGATCTCGCCAAATTTAACACCCTCTGATTTCTGGCTGTGGGGCATGGTTAAAGAACGTATGTATGGTACAAAGCCACGTGACGTGAATGATCTCCTGGAAAGAATTACAGATGTCATCCAATCAATACCACCAGAGATGTGCCTCAGGGCTCTGGAAGCAATGTTTGACCGCTTTCATACATGCATAGATATCCGTCGACAGCAAGTAGAGACTGTATGAAGCACTGGTTGCATCACAAAAAATGTTTACAAATAAATTGGGAATAAAAAATAAAACCCCATGCAAGTGTTAACATTTTTTAAATCACCCTGTATTATACCGTTTCGTGCGTAACATGAATAAATTATTTTTTCTTTTTTTAAGTTTTTATAGTTTATAAAAAATTTGATTTCTGTATTCACAGAATGAATCATTAATATCTATTCGTATAAATACACAATATATATATATATATATATATATATATATATATATATATATATATATATATATATATATATGTTACGCGTAATGTGGATAGTTGCCTAATGTTGATATTAAAAATTTTCACATTACGCGTAACATATGTTACCGAACCCAACCTAACCTGACATTAGGTTAGGTTAGGTAATATTAGTTAGGCATAGTGTGAAAATTTCTAATATCAACATTTGGCAATTTCATTAGGCAACTATCCACATTATGCGTAACACACACACACACACACACACACACACACACCACACACACACACACAGTGTTTCACAACCTGTCTGCCATACTTTGGGGGGTAATATCGAGTAAAAAAGTTAATACAACATCGGTGCTATTTCCAACCGCTGCGGAGCTACAGACATTTTAAGAGTTGCAAACAACAAATCCCTACTTGTGTGAAATTCGATAGATGGCAGCACTGGTGGTAGTTTCGGTTAACGAAGTTACCACTACTAATCCGCAAGTTTTTGTTTCAGTTGGTTCTGATCTGTGGAACGAGACACTGTGTTGCGTTAAGGTGAGCAATCAAAATGAATCAACAGTTCACACCCGTTGAATACGCTGATATCCATTTCATTTATGGATTCTGTGATGGTAACAGCAGAGGGGCAGTTGAGGAATATCGAAGACGTTTTCCGAACCGCCGAATACCGAACAGGCAAGTGTTTAGTGACGCACACCAGAAATTAAGGGAAACAGGGACAATTGTTCCAAGTAACCAAGAACATGTAGCACGACGGCCCGTTGCTCTGGAGGAGCGCATACTGGACATAGTACAACGTAGCCCAACTAACAGTGTTCGAAGGATTTCTGACGAATTGTTGAATCCACATCGCGTGTATGGCGAACCATACTTGATGAGGGTTTGTATTAGGGGTTAAAACCGGTATTGAAATATCGGTATTAATACCGGTATTGAAGAAGTAGAAATAATACCGATACCGATATTATAGGTTTTCGGTATTGACAAAAATTGCTATTGTAAAATTTAGGCAATTTAGTCCTCCGATAAGACTGAAGTGGAAGCAGATTCATTACTGAGTGAATACATGCAAGAAATGGACAAACTAGGAAAAGTGCCATCTAAAAAAAATTCCATTGATTTTGATGTTACTAATGAATTTAAAAGCTTGGAAGTTACTTTACAGAGAAGTGAGAATTTAGAGAAGCTGTACAAGGCACTGCTTTCAATTAAACCTACAAGTGCAGAATCAGAAAGAGCCTTTTCTGCTGCAGGCCTATTTCTGACGAAACTGAGATCAAGTCTATCTGAACAATCCCTAGATGCTCTTTGTTTCCTCAAAGCATACTTTCAAAATCAAACTAAGAAATAAATATTTAGATACTAATAATTTCTATCTACCCCAGTAGTTGTATAATAATATGCTAAAAAAAATTCAAATAATATTTTTATTACAATTTAGTAATTTACTGTATAAACTTTTTCGAATAGAATGCCATCTATTTGGAGTTGGGTCATTAATTTATAGTAAATATGGTGAGTACTGCAAGTCCCTCAGACTTGTGGGAGGGTTGGTAGGGTGGCACCATAATAAATCAAAATAAATTATTTTTTTCATAATACCGGTATCAATACCGGGATTAGCATAATTGCCTCCAAATACCGGTATTGAAAATTTTCGGTATTATGCAAGCACTAGTTTGTATCCCTATCATTTGCAACGTGTGCAAGCTCTTCAACCGGATGATTACGGTAAACGTGTTCAATTTTGCCAGTGGATGGTTATGCATCGCCAAATTGTTAATCGCATACTGTTTAGTGATGAAGCACAATTTATTTGAGATAGAATTAACAGTAGAAGAAATTCCCACTTTTGGTCCACCGATAATCCCGACGGTATCGTTGAAGGAAACTTTCAACATCGATTCTCGGTGAATGTTCAGTGTAATTGGAGATCAGCTGATTGGACCGTTCATTTTGGAACAACGATTAACTTCTGATATTTATTTGAACTTCCTGACGAACGAATTGCCGCTTTTGATGGAGGACGTGCCCTTGGAGACAAGTCGTAGGATGTTCTTTCAACACAATGGGGTGCCACCACATTTTGGTCGTCATGTTACGGATTACTTGAATCAGCGGTACGAATCGTTGGATTGGTCGTGCTGGTCCAATAACGTGGCCCCCGAGATCTCCAGACCTAACCCCGTTAGATTTCTTTTTATGGGGCCTTATGAAAGAGATGGTCTACAAGACCAAAGTACAAACTAGAGAGGACCTCTTGTTTCGGATTGTGGATGCCGCTGCCGCTGCTTACATATGGAAACACCCCAATATGATTCAATGGGTAGTGGACTCTTGTTTGGAACGAGCAAGCATGTGCATTGAAAACCGAGGCAGACATTTGGAACATTCATAAAGTGTATCTCATAAAATGTAGCAATAAATACATCAGATTAATACTCTCGTTTATTTTTCTCCGTGCACCTCAAAACGTCCGTAGCTCCGCAACGGTTGGAAATAGCATCGATGTGTATTAACATTTCTACTCGATATTACCCCCTCAAATCACCCCCAAAATTATGGCAGACCGGTTGTGAAACACCTTGATTATTTATTTATATATATATACACAGGGTGTCCCAAAAGTCCCTATTTATTTTGTTGAAATAGGCTGAATTTCAAATAAATGTCACACTGACCTGAATACAGATGTATTTCTATACAAATTACAAGTATTACACCATTAAAATCTTTAATTAGTAGTTTCCACATGTGCTCCATCTGTATCTGTGCAAATCTCAAAGCGGTCAGCTGCATTGCGGAACACATTTCCGAGCATTTCAGGGGTTATTTTCTCTACTGCTTGCCTAATGCGATCTCGCAGATCTGATAAATCGCGAATATTTCTGCGATAGACCTCTGATTTAATGAAGCCCCAAGCAAAGAAATCCAATGAGGTCAAATCCGGAGATCGCGCTGCCTAGGGCCTATTTTCCCCACGTCCAATCCAACGATTTGGAAAACGCTCGTTTAGGTATGTCTGAACAATTCTGGCATAATGACATGGTGCCCCATCCTGCTGAAAGACTACATTGTCGAGAATGCCATCTTCAAGAAGTTGGAGGTTCTAGAAAATTTTGAAGCATATCAAAGTAAACAGGCCCTGTCACTGTAGCCTCTGCAAAGAAAAAGGGCCCATAAATCTTAGACTTCGTCATTCCAAGCCACACGTTGACTTTAGGTGAGTTTCTTTCCCATTCAGTGAACTCAGTTGGCTTTTCATTAGCCCAGATGCGACAATTATGTCGATTGATTTTACCACAGGTGTGAAAAGTCGCCTCATCGCTAAACAAAATGTGGTTCATTAAATTGTTATTTTGGATTTGTTCGACCAGTTCCGCACACATTGCTGCTCGTTTTGGAAAATCTTCCTCGTGTAAGCTGTGTAACAGCTGAATGTGATAACACTTCTTCTTCAGCGTCGAACGCAAGATTCTGTGAACAGTTGTTTTGGGTATAGTCAATCTGTGGCTTGGCGAACTGACATTCTTTGATCGTCTTCGAACATTATGCGAACAGATTCAATGTTTTGTTGTACTGTTCTTGGGCGTCCACTTCTTCCTTCATCATGCACAGATCCAGTCCTTTTGAATTTGTTCATCAATTCACGAATTGCTTTATCTGTCGGTTCAGTCTTCTGAAACCTTCTTGAGAATCGGTCTCTAATTTCACATTTCATTCCTCTGATGCGACATGTTACTATCATAACGCGTTCATGCACATCCATCACCAATGATATGGATCTCAAAAAATTAATTAAAAATTTAAAAATAATTAAAATAGAAATCAAATGCATGTATTTGTCTAGAAATGTGCATACAATCATGTCATTAAAACATTCATTTGAAATTCAGCCTATTTCAACAAAATAGATAGGGCTTTTGGGACACCCTGTATATATATATATATTATATATATATATATATATATATATAT